>JARHVA010001806.1:287500-610000 GCA_037957365.1 Torreya grandis | reverse complement strand
AGAGATATAGCTACCATGTTTGTCTTTCACTGCACATTTGAAACATGAATTCTTCTATTTGGTGCCTATAAGATACCCCCCATAAAGTTCCCAACCTTATTCTAGCTTTGACCATAATTTACAAGTTTATACAAATATGAAAACATTTTCAAAACATTAGTTTCCTACATTTTCTTAGGTTTGAGATCTTGAAAGGCTATTGGTGGGAAAGAGGAGGGAAATCAGGAGTCAAAATGCCTTTAAAATAATAAATATAGATAGAGAGAAGGTGAAAATTAATTTTTTCACATGTGTAGGCCCCTTTGTGGTGGATGGGCAGGGTTTGACCCCTAAAAGAGTTTCTTTTTGCATATAAAACTACCTTAAAAGGATATTATGATGACTATAGGGTCCTTTTTTGATGCTTTTTACTCTTGATAATGTCTCAATGAGGTCTTAAATGTCATAAAAATATAATATTCATGGTTTAAACACCCATTTACATGATAAAATATGCATAACTTCAAATAAAACATCAATTTAGGGGAATAAATACTTTCACATATGCTAAAGAATCTTAAAGTATGCTAAGTATTTACATCAAATTCATCATCCATCTTCAAATTAACCCCTAATCTCTTAAATTCTACCCTATTTTTGTAGGTAATGGCATGTTCAAATGAGCATATGGTTGGATATGGACTACAATGTGTTAGAGCACTTTCCATGAGTCTATTTATACAAGGGTCACCTTAAGTCTTGTTACAAGTTATTATACATAGTCAATACAAAATGAAACCTTAGCATAACCTCAAGCAATGTGAGATAGGGACCACCATGACATTTTTTACATGACTCATTACTTGAACTTACTACTTCAATTATTAAAGATAACAGGCCTCTTGTTGGGTTGTCAAGACACTTCAAAGACTCAAGAAGGTGACCAAATCTAATCTCAGGTGTTCAAGGGAATAGGTTTACCCTTTTTAAGCCCAAAGGCAGAAATAAGTGAACATAACTTTGGTGAAGGATGGTTGAATAGCTAATTTTCCATATATCTATCCCCTAATCAAAATTAAAAAAGTGAGCCCCATTACAAGGGATCCCCATAAAAATAAAACTCGGTAGGTACTCTAAATGATGACCACAACCTATAAGGTATTGTCAAGTTACAAAGGACAAAATTTAAGTCTTTGATACAAATAAGTTATAGATGATAATTGAGTCTTTTAAAATTTATATCTTGGAGGCCAATGATTCTCAAAGACATAAGTGTATTTTAGAACAAATCATTTCCTAATAGAGGCCACGAAGCTACACTTAACATAACATCTTATTAAAAGGTATGACCATTCAAGCCAATCTAAGATTGACTAGGTATTCAAAGATTCTTCTTCACCCTACCACCCTTGGCTTGGTCCTAATCCCTCAATGGACAAAACCAATAAATATCTTCATAAATAACCTTGAAAGAAGACTAGAAAAACATACACAATTTAAATTTTGAGTTTTCGTTGAAAGGGCTATTGAGGCAAGCTCTATCACATGATTTTTTGCTTGGTTAGCAATGGAACAAGTCCTTGAATGAGACCATATCTATCATTTTTTGAAATTTATATTTTTTGATGGTAGCAAAGTAATACCCATTCCATCCCCATCTAATCCATGAAATCATTAAGGAATGTAAGTAAATCTAATGCCTAGTTTGACCTCGATTACTTAAGTGAAGTCCAAAATCAGAGACATTAATTAAAAATCACTTCGTAAACCCATTAGAAGTATTATATAAGATAAAATATCAATATCTCTCTTTTTATACATGTATTTAATGCCTTATTTTATGATACATCTAAATATCTCTCTTGTAGTCTATGTTTTGTACAAAAATGAAGGATTAATAGGTTGGGTTCTATGTGCTTGTCACCACTTTCCCCATGGAACATGACATTTATTGTGGATAACATGCCTCATTTTCATAGAAATGAGTCACCCATCTTTAAAAACTACATGATCTATATTTCCTAAACCTATTATCTCATTCTAGTTAGCTTTGGCTAAACTGAGTCTTTTAAATCCCATGTCACCCTAGTTTTCTTGATCATGTGGTATTTGTAATGATCAATTGATCTAAATTGTGAACCTCAAAGGTATATGAAAGAAGCAATGCCAATTTTTGATGATAATCCATGGTTAAGATAGGATTTCTTACTTTGAAGACTTAATGTGCTAACTTTACAATATTTTTCTCACTTGGAAATTCCTTGAGTCCCAGTCCCCTCTTGAAGTATTAGATTTTAGAGTCATATGTGGCACTTCAAAGCCTAACTAGCATCTAGGTGAGAAATTAATTGGTCACACTTATTTTATATTTCCCTTAGTCATTTTTATGGATTTTCATAGGGATAAATGGTGAAATGAATAAAAATTTCATGGGCAATTGTTAGTGGTTCCAAGACATGGCCAAATGAAAAAATCCATACACCCTTATGTCAGATGCATCAATCTCCCAATCTTGATAGAGATTTCATAGCCTATGAGATCCTAATCTAATGAATAAGTACCACCTATCTTGGGGTTAGAATATATCATTACTCTAGCTAATCATTTCTTGATAAAGTTAGAGTTGATTGTCTCCTAAACTTGATATAAATGTTAGATCCCTAGAGAGCCTAACCTAAAGAAGGAGTGCCACATTAACTAGTGCCACAATAATTAGTCTCTTAGACCTAATAGAGATGCCAAAGCCTAACCAAATCAAAGAAATCAACATGCCCTAAAAGTCAAAAGTACCCAAATCTAACCAATGAGTTCTCCATTATGTCAAAATCATTAGTCTCTTAGTCTTGATAGAGATATTAAAACCTGGGAGAGCCAAATGCAATGAGGAAACACCACATGAGTTATTTTTAGAGTATTCATTATCAGTACTCTAATAGAGATGTCAGGCCTTGGGAGAGCTTATATATCATATAATGACACATGGCATAACTAGGAATATTAGTAGGTGGGGTTCTAAGGTCATGGAAAGGTTAGAATGAAGTGCAAGTAGAGTTATAAGGGCTAATAAAAAGACACTATGTGTCCCCAACTAGAATCTCATCCCTCCTAAGGGTTTAATGGTGAAGTATTATGTATGCCTAGGTGTTGACCATTGACATGAGGACCAGTAGACAAATGATAAGTGGAACGATGTAAAAACTACCTAGAAAGCCTTAGATATTAGATGTAATCATGCCTACCATGTCCATGCATAAATTATGTTGGAAAATGGGCTCCAATTGGAAAATTTTAAAATGTTTCATTGCTTTTACTAGATCTAGTATGTGACATGTAATCATATTCTCCAAATTTAACTTTGGATTGGGAAAATAAGTTTAATATTGAGCCACCAAATCAAATTTGAAACCATAATGAGTGAGATTATAAACACCATTAATATAGGGGCATGAATGTGGGTTTCCATAAGTATCCTAAGGAAATCCTATTAACCATTATATCTCTAGACTCTCAAAGACTAATTTCATACTTTTTGCTCCAACCTAGTCCCTTCTACATCATCCACTTCACTTAGAACACTTCTATCAAATTCCATCTTGATGTAATGGCTAATTCAATTTAAATCCCAAAGTTGAGCCCAAATATAGAGACACTTTATTTATAGATGGATTGACCTGATTCAAAAATTACAATAAATTATTCAAATTTATAGATCGGGTACCCAAGAAATTGATTAGTGATGATGATGATTAAGCCAAATTCAAAGATACCCTATGAGATTATGAAAAGGTCACCTACATAGGGATGTGTCTAAGACTTAGGTTTTACCCTATGCTAACTTATTTATAAAGTTGTTCCTCATCACTAGCTGGGTTCAAGATAGTGCCCACAATTAGGTCTACTCATCGAACTCCCAACATTAGATTGTTAAGATCTCAAGAACCACCTTTATGACCAATTACAATATCCTAGAGTTCACCATTTTGTATGAATCAATGGTGTTACAAACATGGATAAACACCTTTCAAATATATAAAATTATAAGTGATTAGGTCAATAACCTAGATGCTATGTGGGTAAACAAGGAGGATGCCAATGCATACATGTCCCACACATTTAAGGAGGGGGTATGGGTTGGTATGATATTGTTGAACCAATTGTTTAGGCCCTGGATTGACTACACATCAACATATTGTGGGTGACCTTGATTCACATGATATTATATGGATCCTAAGTACCTAACTTGGGAGGGGTGGTCACTTTCAATCCAGTTAAAATTAAAGGATATTCTTGAGTAGGTGGGAATTTTTACATGATGAGTTATCTTATAGACACAATCTATAAGACACTTGCTTTCAAGACATATAATTTTCCTATGTGGGTTATTGGAGGCTTGGTGGTTTGTGTAATTTTTAAAAATATATATGGCCATTATTACATAAATATATCTAAGATATCTACAAGTATTTATTCTCAATGGTGTTCAACATGATCAACAAGGCCCCTATGCCTTATCTATGAAAGGAAATTAGGGACTCCCTAGCTTCTATTAGAGACTAATGGTATTATCGAGAGGCTACCATAATTTGATTCATAAGTATTCTTAAGGATCCACTTTGATTTCCCTATAACATCTTAGATTACCTTTTAGACCAAGAAATTACTTACCAATTGATAAAGGGTGTTTTTGGACACTGTATTAGTCACTAGCATAAGGATTTACCACCTCTTCTAATCATCATCAGGAACCATGTGTATTAATACATGCATCCTTTATAGAATATGATGATTGGGAATGACTCTTTAGCCTTAGTGAGAGTTGAACCATGATATTGGGACCCATGGGCATGATCAAAACCCACTTGGAGAAGTATTCAACTTGCCTCAACCTCAATTATGGCCACTATCTAGAGAAGTATGATGAGCTATATTTGAACATGGAAGATAACTAATAGGTGATTACATGGATTGAGGTACATAATAAGGATAAGAGTAATAAGTTTTAGTCTAAACCATTTATGTCCCCCTCTACATCTAATGAACTAATAGAAGATGCCACCCTAATTCCCACCAAATTTATAAAAAAACTCTATAAGGGGTCCACCATGTTCTCCCCCATGAGTAATAAATTCTTATGCCATATATCTACCTCCTGCACCTCTAGGGACCCAAGAAACTTGACCCTATCCAAGTTATACCCACATGACTCAGTGGCAGATGGCCTAAACATAGGTATCTTAAGAGGAGGTACCTTAATTGTTGGCCACACAGGCCCTAAAGTTTAATATTCGCCATAACTCAAAAATAAGCTTGGGGTAGGACCAACAACATGCACCAATGTAAGTTCCTCCCTTAACTCCATCTAATTTCTAAGATCCCCTCATAATACCACTTAGTTTCCCAACCCTTCCATAAACCATTTAGCTAGTACATCATCTTTTACTTATTACATCCCCTCTTATATTCACCCAAGTTCCCATGGACTCAACATCCCTAACATCCTCAATTATTCATTTATATTGGCCCCATTCAGTCCCCAGCTCATAAATTTCTTAGTACCTCTATTGGGCATGCCTCAAGTCTAAATTCCTACTAGCATCCCATTTTAAATTAGTTATTCTAAAATTACTAAGTGCACATCTCTAGTGACTAGAACCATCCTAGTGATTCCTTTGGTGACCCAATAACTCCTATAGTCAACCCCCATGGCCTAAAATAACTCTAATCCTTATAGAATGGTGTCTAAAGATGACCTAAGTAAAATAACAAGAAAAAAGTAGAAGGCAATACACACTCATCACTTAACCTTCAACACAGGTCCTTCCTACCCCTATTTGGCCTCTTCTACTAGTTTTTATAGCTCCTTTAATACCAACCCTATTATATCCTTGAATTTCTCTTTGAACCCCATTTTCCATCATCCTAATTACCCAAGGATTAAAATTAAATCAAAAAAAATATTCCCTCTTACTGAATTCTCCTTTCTTGAGAGTCATTTCACCTCAAATGGGAATGATCCAAGGTCAGTGATAAGCATAAATGTTCCCCTAGGCCTATCCATTTATCTTTTTTCCCTATGCCCCTATGCATCCTCCTCTTCCACTACTTTCATAATTCACACCTACTTCCTCCATCCCCCCTTCACCTCATCTTACACCTATCACTACCATTTCCACCACCCCAACAACACCTCCCAAAACCCAAGGAATGGTTGATGATGATACAAGGCAACCTAGACATGTAGTGGTATTTTTATCATGCTAAGGGAAGTATGTGGAGGGTCCTCACATAAAAATTCATGAAAGAGAGGAACCCTATGGTCTAACAGACTCAATGTGAATTTTCCTCTCTCACTAAGGTGAGGACTCTTATGGGAGAAGAAAATATAGTAGAGGACCCACTCTTAGTTCTTTGAGTAACCCATGACATGTCATAAAAAATTATTGAAGACATGAAAAGCTAGGTCTAAACTATAGAGGCATAGGTAAAGAGATCCTTCATCACTGAGCTAATTGAGAAGGTTAATAATGTCCTCCTATGACTTGTCTCAACTCTAGGAAAGGTGCTAGGGACTATGGTGGATGGATAGGTGCTCATTTAATAGACATAGGCCTATTTGGAGAGGATAATTTTGATTCCTAGTAAATTTAAGAAGTTAGTGATTATAATCAATAAGTGAATATTCTTAAAGTTATTTATTATGGCCACTTCATACTTGGGCTTATATTAGACATACATAAGAAGTTTGAAAACCATTATGGAGGAGTGGTTTGTTTTAGCCCAAACTATGATGGAACCCCTAGAGGATGATAAGAAGTAGATATTGGATTATTTCAAGGAAATCAATATCTTGATGTTATTCCACTTAGATGACACTTTACTAGATAGGGGTGAATTTGGAGACTATCTAGGTCATTTTTACTAGGTTATGAAGAAAATGGTAGTCAAATCAAATAAGTCTAAATCATAGGCATTTCTCAATCTCTTGACCTAATCCATAATGAGAAACATCCAAATGTCTAAAGTCCAAGTGGCTATGGAGACTCCTTTCTAGGTATACCAAAGTCTCATGGCTAAGTAGAGATGATCTTTAGAGAGCCTTCAATAAACCTCACCAAGCTAGATTAGGAGTTTGACCTTGTGGTATTTATGTTAGGGGCTAAGGAATCAAAGTAAAAATAGCTGGGAGCTGGTCCATCAATCCCCCCTCCACATATCAATTAGGTGGGACCCTAAAAATATTTTGAGGTGAGTGGAGAATATTGTCTTTTTTTGAACTATGTAGTTTTAAAAAATAAGAGTATCCATCATGGCTTAGGATAGGAATCTTGTACTAATTGGAGGTGAATCCAATCATCATCTATAAATATGTAATTACATTATATTTTTTAGGTAGGTATTTTTTTAAGATCTAAAGTGCTATTGGATTCAAGTCAAGATTTCACCTACGGTTTCCTATACCCTTTTTGAGTTTATAAAGTTGGCCATGATTGATACCCTTGAAATAGAACTTATTGTTTTTATGAATGCAATTTTAGCCTTTGTAAAATACATATTGTATCTGTCAAAGTATACATAATTTTACTTATCAATGAATGTTATCACTTATAGACACCTAAATCTAGCCACCAATAACCATCAATTAGGCTTTTGACCAATTTCCACAAAAATGCACAATTTGGCCTAAAAACACTAAAACACATTAAATGAGTTGAAATTGATACATTCAAGTGTTGATTTTAGCTAGAGTATCATTAAATGGGGAAATGTAATTTATGAAGCAGTTAACTTTGATCAAATATTTTTGAGTCAAAATGACATTTTCACACTTGGATGCTTTGGATTGATTTATTCTATAAAAGTTATTATATAATACATTTTCCTTTGTTATTTTACATTGAAAACATCCTAAATGGGATAATGGTTTTAATTCATATAACATCAACTTCCAATTCCAATATAGTCAAATTTTGAGCCAATAATATGACATTTTGACCAATTTGATTATTTTTTGCACAAATCACCAAGGTTTTGCATCAAGGTTGACTAATCATGTTTAAAGATAATTAAACCAAATCAAGAGATTAAGTTCATTTTAGATGGAAATTTTTTAATATTTATTTTTATAAATTGATTTTCATTAACTGCATCATCAAATGACATCATCCTATGGGGTGGCATCCACAAGCCATAAATGTACAAATATCTAAATTAATACATCACATGCCTCATTAAGACCCTCCATGCCTATTTAATACCCCTCTATCCCACATATTAATGATCCTATTTATGAATTTCAATTACATAATTTAATTAATTTTTATCCACACATCTTCATCTTGAGATGGATGGTTCAGGTTGATTCTAAACCATTCCAAAAAGCTATAAATAAGAGGCCTTGCCTATTGATTTTTAAGATCTTAAATGCCAAATTTATTGTGCCCAAATGCATTCAAAATCATTGAATCTTATTGTTATAATTCCCAAATGTTGAGCCAATCTAAGCCAAGTCAAAGACAAACAAGGTGACAAGGAGAGATGGAGGTAACCACACTTCATTGATGCAGACTTCATGAGCACAAATCGAGTAACCCACTACAAAAAGAATTTTGGAACATCCAAAGAAGGTGAAATAAGGTCTTTATTTAATGTTTTAGTTGTGTTCTTCATTTTTTTTGTTAACTGAGCTCCTCATTTGAGATAGGCTTAGGGTGTTAGTTTAGTGTGCTTTTGATTGGTTTGTTTTATTCATTAAATACAATACTAATGTCCCCCTATTACAATCCTATGTTCATAGCACTCATATAATTATTCTAATGCTTTTTCATTTAATGAATTCAATGTTTATGTTCTTGTCTATTATGACCTCTTTTTGAACTTATTTAATTTTTTTTCATAGTATTGATAACCTATGTGTTAGTCTACAAATTATCTCAGAAATTTATGTGTTATTTACTATGGAATTCTAGTATTGATATTTAGTGAGGGTTCATAAATAAAAAATTATTCATTGCTTCCCCAGACTCTTCCCATTATGTATTATTAGGTCTGAACCTTTGGTGAAACTCAGCACATAGTGGTATAACTATGATAGATGCAATTAGCTCGATTATTCAAGCATTAATATCATCCTGATTTGGAAACAATATTTCCTACCTTACTCTTCCCTATATTTTATGTTTATTTTGGAAATTTAACTACCCCTTTGTTTATATTAAAAAGTGGTAAAGCAAAGTGCATGGACATTAGAAACATACCCAAAAAGTTAACTCATTATTCAAGTGATTAGTACTAAAACTCTAGTGGTGGCACTACATCTCTCAGAGATTATTCCATCCAAGCTCCATTATGAAGCCAAATTCCTCAATTATGACCTAGGATGATCTCACATTAGTCCTAAAATGGAAGACAAAATTACATCATTGATCACACTATTCTCTTTGAAAATACCTTATTTCATCAATATTTTGGAGCAGGATCTTGGAGTGAAAAACACTTGTTTTTTTTCAATAATTATATTTTTTGTTATATTATATACCTCAAATAAATCTAAAACTCCTAAAGCCTAACTTTGTCACATCTAATTATAACATTACATGTTGGTCTATCAAAATCAAGAGTCATTTTATCCAACAGTGCCATTACATTTTTTGCATTATACTATTACTCTATCCAATTTAAACCATGTACAAAATCCAATTAGGTCCATTTTGACCAATATATAATTTCAAATCAATTATTCAGATTTTGGGTTTACCTTTTCTAAGTCGAGTCAAATCAATTCAAACCTTTCGAAGTCAAACTTTAACCATTAATTCAGAGTTAAACACAAAAGTCAAAAGTTGAATTTAAATCAATACAAATTTAGTTAAACATTTTCAAAGTTCACTTTTGAAGTTAAACTAAATAAAATGTCAAAATTAGTTCAAAACTTGAATTAATAATCAAATAAAGTTAAACCTCTCTTTGACCAATTTCAAATGAAGATTAATTCAAGTCAAAGTCAAAGTCCTGGATCATGTCTAATAAAAATTCAAAATAGGTCTACTTTGACCACACCAATTATTCAAATTCAAATTCAAATTAGAATTTAAATTTAAATCATGTGAAATTTAACCAATTCAACATTCCAAATCATGTCAAATTTGACCAAAATCAAATCAAATCAACATCCAAGGTCCATTTTGACTAAATAAAATTAAATAAAACCATCAAGTCCCATTATCAAAAGTCAAATTAAGTCTATTTTGACCAAGTTACATCAATTACAAATCAATTTAACATCCAAATTCAAATCATATTCATATATTTTCATTTAATCTCCTGAACTTATTGATTGAGAATGACAAAAATCACAACATCCATTTTTTCCCATCTAAATCAAATCTAAATTTAAAAATTAAAATCCAATCTAACATTAACTAAATCAAACATCAACCAATATTACATCAAATACATTCTAGACTCATGACACTAAAAAGAAATCTAGACATAACCCAATCTAAACAATACATGTTTGAAAAGGAGGATGATATCTTATTAAAAAATTTAGAGATAGGTGCCCAATTTCCTATATATTATGATCTTACAAACTTAAGCTCCATCATAAGTAGTCAAAAATAATAAAAAACAATCAAAACATTAAACATCCCATCAACTAGTTATAATCTTAATCATCACATTACCCATTACACTAACAAAGGGAGTATTTTGGCACCCATATTCAACATCCATCCAACCCCTAAGCCCCAAATATCACATCAAACATAAATTACACATGTATACAAATATGGTTTCAAATGGAGATGATATAATCTTATCAATGAACTATTGAATAATTTTTTTACCAAATACTCATAGCAAACATGATTATATATTTAGTACCAAGTATTTTGATGAAATAAATCCAAAACCTAAGTGGTATGCAAAAGATGAATAATACACATATCACAAGATTCAAGGGAATTCTCTTAATCAATGTGTTAGATTTAGGATTTATATCCATGATTTGATTGACCATAAATATATCAATATATAAATAGATACATTCAAGTATAAGAATCAATAAATAGGGATATGCTAAGATGCCTTTCTCCATAACAATTAAACTCATCCATTTTCACATCAATATCATAATAGTCAATTCATATTTAATGTTTTTTAATTACCCATATTTAATGAGTCAACATTTGATGAGTTAACCTTAGACCATCCTCCCATCTTTTATGAGCCTCACTTCAATGAGCCCTTATATGATCATCCACTTGTCTTTAACAAACCTTTTTTCTATGAGCCCATCTCTGAAGAATCCATCATTGACCAAATTTCCATATTTTTCCATCACAAAACATCCCTCATTTATGGGAATCCCTTCATCCTAAATCCTTCATTGTCAAAAATGAAGTAAAGAAGGTACTTGTGGACAACACAATTTAACAAAACATCTATGTAGCCAAATCACAATCAACATCAAAATCAGTATATACCTTGATAATTTCATTATATATGCTTGTTTCCACATGATTCATATATAAAATTTTAGATGAGTCTTTTTATGATGCCATGCTCCTTCACATAATCATTAGTACTCAAATTTATAATTCTTCATAACGTCTATCCATAATTTTTTATTTTGAGATCAAATATTACCCAGGATCCACAACTCACCTAGTGAAGAGGGGGAATAAAAATGGCATGTATTAGAGACTAAGATGTAACAATATAATACATAGACATTAATTCTTACGTTCTACATAATTGATCATGATTCATACCCATCAGTCAATTTTAGATAATGATGTTCCATTTGGATAAGGGTGCATGCCCATTATGTCTAAAATAATACGTTATTGTCCCAACAAGTAAAAAATATTAATTTTCATAAATTATCTTAATCAAAATTAGTAGATGATAGTTTTAAATAGGCATACAAAATCATTTCAGTTTAGTGATCAATTTTTTCTTAGAATGGGGGCATCATGTGTGACATGTGTTCCAAGATTTTCATAGATATTTCAATCAAAAAAATAATTAATATTACTCAATTCAAGAATCTATATACACCTATTTATCATATTAAGGGCATGTGTACAACACATGGCCATCTCCTTGGTTATTTTATACTAGTTTCTCAGACAAAGTGGTAACATTTGTCATTTTGTAATAAAATTAATTGAAATTTATGCAAAAATAGAATAATATATTTCATAATTAATAACATAATAATTATATCCACAATGAAAATTGATAAAATAACATAATACTTGATCAATATGGCTAAGACACTTCAAGGGGGAAACCTCCTTAACAATGAAATAAGATAATAATTCATAATATGATAATAAAATGCTAACCACTACCACCTATACATAATTTAATTATCCATGGTTATTCCATAGGCTAACCTTAATAAAAACATAGATAAATACAATAATATAATATGAAATGTATGTAAGCGACAAGTCAGCCACACATATCCATAGACACATTATAGGTTAAGGGTATAACATACCCATCCAATTTAAAATAATTTTTACCTCAACATAAAATCAACTCTAGATATTCCAGTAGGAAAGATTCATCCTCCCATGTTACACATCTTCATTATTAAAATGCTTCCACTTGATGAAATACTCAGTCTCTCTTGTTTGTAACCTTTTAGTGTATGAATGATCTCCTTAGGTTATATAATGACTCTTCCTTATTAATCCAGTTATGGTAACTCAATCTAGGTAAAAAATATGTCCATTGACCTTATTCAAGAAAGACACAATAAATATAGGATGTGACTGGACTAGGGTAGCTCCAAATTGTATTCCACACTATCAATTTTATACAGGATTTAATAAGGGCCATAATAATTAGGATAAAATTTGTAATACTTTTTTTCTTATACATATGATCATATGGATAAAATAACATAGATATTGAATCACTAATATCAAATTTCCTCTCACTATGGCATTGATAAAATTTTTACTTCATTTGATTTCATTTTATTACTCAATTCTCCTTAAAATAACTAGTACCTCATGTTGATGTTGAGTGTTTTCTTAACAACTTAAGTCTTTGGTTACACATTCAAGGATGAATTGATAGATGGGGGATGATAACCTTAAAGTTCCTTAAATGGAGAAATTTTGGAATAGGTATGAAGGAAGTGTTGTTCCACCATTATTCTAGTGGTAATGAATGAACACAACATTCCTATTTATTTGATGCAAAAAAATGGAGATACCTTTCTAGGCATTTGTTAACCACCTCTATTTACCCATCATATTGAATATGATATGATGATATATTATTTAATTAAGTTCCCAAACATGTGAATAAATTAGTCTCAAATTTATTGGCAAATATGGAATCATGATCACTTACAATGATCATGGAAGTACCATGCAACTTTTGAACTATATTGAGAAAAACATAAGTCCTTGTATTAGATACAAATGGCTACGATAAGGAGAAAAATGAGCATATTATTTTAATATATCCAAAAATATCATGATGACATTTTAACCTTTATGCCTATATAACCCTATAATAAAATCCATGGAAACCTCCTCCCACCTCTAGATAGCGATGAATAAAAGCTATATAAGACCTGGTGTCTTAATTGTTTCGCCTTTGGTCTTTTTAAAAACCTTAAACTTTGGTAAAATTTTAGGTATATCCCCCTTGATTCCTTCCAAAAATAAATACTCCTCGATTTTATGAGAATTTTTCAAAATTTCATATTTCCCCTATTGGAGATGCATGAAGCTCCTAAAGGATATTGTGTTTGAAGATATAATCCTTACATATATATAATATATATTTATATCATGATGCATTACCCTTCTAATAAATTTTTTATAAACAACAAAATCATTCTAAAGATTATAATTCATAGATTATGTATCCCTATCATTATCCCATTCAAATCTTGCTTCTTTTAACCAATCTACTTGCCAAATGGTCATTACACCTAACCATGCTTCAATTGATTCATCCCTCTTGGATACTACATATACTACCACATTCTCTTTTCATTTCATATATAATATTCAAAATTCATATCCAAACATTTTAGTCACCCATTTTTGTTCTTTTGATGAATTTTTTTTTCAAAACATATTTTGGACTATCGTGACTAGTCTTTACTTGAAAGTGTCTACCCATCAGATAAGGTATCCATTGCTTGATTGTATGAAGATAGCCATCATATTATTCTCATATAGTGGTTTGAATTTATTTTTTTATTTTTAGTTGATGAGTTTAAAATTAAATGGTTTTGGAGAGTTTTCAATGATATCATAGAAATATCCTGGTGAGTACATGAAGTTCCTTGATAGCCTAAGTAATAATGAAAAAGTTTGCAATGTGCTTGTCCTAATATGCTTGAAATAGGATTGGTTGATATTTAGAGTTTACCTATTTTGAGATGATTAGGGATAATTATGGAGTATTGATCATGTGAAATGGGTCTTATTAGAGGTCCATGGTGGTTAGAGTGATTGTGTGCATGAGTGGTATTCATCTAGTGCTTCATTATAATCATTTTGATAGAATGGGTCTAGTGGTATAAAATCTAAGAAGGCAATTTGTTGATGTCACCATTAGCATGTGTGGATGCATTAGGTGGAGTTGGTCATATGGTTTTGATCACATTTGTGCCTAGTTGATATGCATTAAATCTCAAGTCATGCATTGAAGTACTATTAAAGATATGAGGGTAAAAAGTGGCTTATTAGTTAGAATTAATTATTTTCCCATACTTAGCCAAATTTGCATGTGGTTAGAAAGTATCAAGTAATAATGTTATGAGGTCAAAATTTACATGAATGGAGGTGTCAGGATAAAATGATCATATGCATTTTTTTCATTTCTGTGCCTAATTTCTATGTGCTAATTCTTAGATCATACAACTAAGTGCGATAAAATATATGCATGTGCAAAGTTGGGATCCCAAGCAGTTTGAATGTGTTTTCCCATACTTAGAAAAAAAATTCATATGGAAAGAAGAGCTAAGCAAGCATTTTGATGAAGTCATATCTTGAATGTTTGGATATTTTAGGCGAAGGTTATCATATGGGTTTGTTTAGTTTTATGCATAGTTGATTTACGTTAAATTTGAGATCATGCATCAAAGTGCAAAAAAAGTTATGAAAGAGAAAATTTGGTCTCCTAGACAAATTCTAAGCATAGTTAGCTCTGTGACATAAGATTTTGAGAAGAAATTTCAATGGAAATATATCTCACACACGTGAGGGTTAGAGGAGCAGTTGGACACATGGTTGGATTATCCTATGTGAAGAAATCATATGGTCCAATTTTTAGAACATGAAAATGAGTGAAGAAAAATATATGGAGGTTTAAATTTGGCCTTCTAGGTAGATAAGTAAGGTTCCCATACTTAGTCTTTTTTTCACAAGTTAAATTTTGAGTAAGTCTCGAGGAGATCGACGGAGCATATTTGTTCCAAGATGTTAAGAAGCAGTGAGATGGTAAGAAGTTTATGTTGTTTAAAAACTAAGCAAAGGTAAAGGATAAAGATATATTAGTGAGTAGGTGATCATATAGATTGATCAAATGGTGAGCATTTCTAGTTAAAGACCTGGTTGATCCACCAAGATCAATAGTGTGTATTGAGTCAAAGTTATAATATTACACGAGATGAGGTTAATTGTTAGATGTTTAATGTTTGAGAATTTGTGCCTATAAATTAATTTTATAAAGAGATAAATGGTGTGTATTTTTTCTAATTAGAAATGACATGATATGTGAGCATAGTGTTCAATGTTTAACTATGTTTGTTGACATTTAAATATTTGAATTTAACAAGGGAAAAAAACCAATGTCCAGTTTTTGAGTCATATCATTTGATCTACGATGAATTTTTTGATGTGATAAAAATTAAAGATGAAGATAAATCCATGACACATCTAATAAACCTTA
This sequence comes from Torreya grandis, assembly GCA_037957365.1. Taxonomy (NCBI): domain Eukaryota; kingdom Viridiplantae; phylum Streptophyta; class Pinopsida; order Cupressales; family Taxaceae; genus Torreya; species Torreya grandis. The sequence goes on along the minus strand of JARHVA010001806.1, from coordinate 594,088 downwards.
TTTTAAGATCTAGAAGTCTGTACAGTAAAAAATATTAAAGTTCAAAGTTGACTATGTGTTCATGCATGGATTGTAAATGACCCGAGAAGATTGTTTGAGCTTATTTAGATAATTTTTCAATATATATTGATTATTTAGCTATTAAGGAGTATTTTAAACTCCATGAGGATGATAAATATGATTTTTAAATGATATACCAATCATTTTTTTTATGAATAAATTCTTAAAAGGTGATTATGTGTTCACTCATATTAAATGTATGTACAGAGAAGTGTTTGATTTGTTTGTGCTTAAGCTAAAAGGTAATATGAGGGTTATTGGAACTTAAGGGGTACCTATTGATAATATATAATGGGTCCATAAATTAAAAAAGTGTTTTTGTGTTTTATTTTCATTAGAGAAGTGTCAAAGAGCTGAATGGGTCTTGATAGGATCTAAAAGTGACTTAGGCCTATTTGAAAGTGGTTTGTGTTTAAGTGTGACCCATGTGAGATGACTTAAGGGTGATGGAATGTATTTTGGATAAAAATTATTATTTTTGACTTGATAATTCATGATTTCTCTATATATAGTGAAATTAAATATGATGATTTCTAGACTTGGTGTGGAATATTTTGGAGAGAGTGGATGTGAGAGTAATGAAGTGAAGGATAGTTAGTGTGCCTATTTTATACACATATTGTTCTAAATTTTATCAAATATTAGTTCTTTGCATATTGTAGGAACCCATCATGACTCAATCTCTCTAAATGCATGCCTTAAGGGGTGCATCAAGAAAGGGGTGGGTAGACCTTTGGTGCTTCATAGGATTTATGTTCCTTATTGCCACATTATTTCTAATCCAACTAGTTCCTAGAACCTTTTCGTAAGTTTTTTATCCTCCTTTGCACATTCCTCTAGTATATCTTTCTTATCCTTGCTTGGTGACCTTTTTTCCTACTTAGTAAACTAGGTCAACATGGTCAACCTAGTGCAATTTAGGGTCATTTCAACTCTTTAGGTTTATCAACCTTTCAGCTGACCTATCATAGAATTTAGGCATTAGGCCAAAAATTTGTAAGGATGACTTGATCGACCAAGCACAATTGAGATGTCCAAATGATTTTTGGGTGAGATACTCATATATATACAAGGCCATTTCTATCATTATTAGTAATATGCAACAAAGAGTTAATATTTGCTCATGCTTCTTCACAATCTACTCTTTCACCATTATACTTGAGGAGTCTGAGCTTAGGTTTCTTATTTTTAGGAATCTAGTCTTATGGATAGGTCTTGGATGTTTTTTCCTAACAAAGTGATCCTTTAGAACCATAACAACCTCTTACAAAACCCCAGTGGCCAAGGGAGATATTCAATCATTATGGGTTCACATTCAAGTAAGTATATTATAACTTTGTTCTCCTCTCTTTTAGTAGATAAAAGTAGAATAAGTGTTGGCTCAAATAATATTACTCTTTGAATTCTATATATTAGGGTGTTACTCATACTTAATTTATTTGAGGTTCCCTATACATATTTGATTTATTTTCATATAACCCCTCACATTATGCCACAAGCTTTGTTGTGCACTAGATTACTTTACTTTTCTTAATATTAGAATAGTTTACTTTCTTTTTTATTAGCATAAGTGAAATATCAAATCATAGGACTCTTTTAGGGTTGTTGTGTAATTATGTTAGACTATAAGCTTTGGAACCCTTCCTAGCATGATATGTTATGATAAATGATACAAGTGATCCCCTAATCGGGTCTAGTAGATCCCTATATTGGTCATGATCCTACTTAAAAAGTATATACCCAATTGTAAGTGTAGGTCTGCTCTATCTTATTTGATCTAGGATTGATTCATGTACATCATGAAATTTATATTGCATATACCTAATGGTTAAGTTAATAAGCAAACCATTTTTTTAACTATGTGTATGACCTATAGGTCATATTCCTATGGTCATAATAGTGTGCTTGTAATTTGAAGATATGTGAAAAGGTTCGAGTGTGCATATTAGGACAATGTGAGTGAAAAAATAAAGAGATTATGGCATGCCTATGTGAGAGGCTTATTTGAGATAGAGATTTTGTATAGGGTTCAGATAAATAGATATACATCATCAAGAGTTAAAGACACCATTTCTAAGGTAGAGGTGTTACAAAGAAGGTATAAATTACTTTTTCCTACTTATGGTTAGTTGTTCTTTTTGAAGTAGGTGTTTAATTAAATACCTTTGGTTAGGAGGATATGATCAAGGTTTTATAGTCTAAAGGAGTTGATTAGTCTCTTATTTGTAATTTCTTATAGGATAGTAGTCCATTTGTGTTACAAGATTGAGAGTGGGTTTTATTGCCCATGAGGGTTTCCCATAGGAACTATGTATTATGTGTTTGATCTTGTGTATGCATTGAATGAATGGGTGTATACATTGAATGAATTAGATCTCTTGTTAATGTTTCTTGATCAAGTCTACATATGTTAATTAGTTAATAGTTTAAAGGACTACAATTGAAAATGTAATATCTAGGTTCATTGATTCACCCCCCTCTCAGTTATTGTACCTCTAACAATTGTTATCAGAGTAGGTACTTTTTTTAAAGGATTAACAACTTAAATGTGATCTAAGGTATAATATGGGTATTCATCAAGGAGGTTTCTCTACTAAGAAAGCATTGATGTTCAATGGGTCAAATTATGCATTTTGGAGTGTCAAGATGAGGACATAAATTATATCCCTATGGTTTATGTATGTCAATTTATTATGGATGGTTATGTTTCTCCTAATATTCGTATATTTAGTATTGTAGACAAGAATTTATTTGATAAAAATTTCAATGTAATGAATGATATTACTTGTGGTCTTTCAGATATTGAATACACAAAGGTAATCCATTACGATTATAATAAAGAGATATGGGGAAAATGAAAATCATTTATTAAGGAGATTAAAATGTCAATATTGGTAGCTTGTAGACTCACATAATGAAATTTTATAGTCTCAAGATGAATGAAGATGATATTATGGCATCCTTTCTACATAGAGTTGATGAGATTGTGAACATTATTATAGGTCTTGAAAAGAAAATTTAAGAGAATAATGTTCTTCAAAAGGTATTGAGGTATCTATCCTCTAAGTTTGATCTAAAATTATCTACCATATAAGAGATTCATGACATTACTCAATTGATTATGGATCAATTGCATGACATCGTTACTGCCTATGAGAGGAGGAAGAATGATGTTATACCACCAAAGAAGGAACTAGATTTAAATATTGAAATGAAGATAAATAAGATGTTCCAAGGTAAGAAACTAAAGGAGGATTAAATTCATAATAAAGATGAGGATGAAATAATTCCCTTAATTTTAAGGAAATTGAGAACAAGTTTAGGCAAGCATAAAGGTAAACTACCCCTCAAATGTTTTAATTGTGGTGAGATATGACATTTTGATAATAAGTGCTTTCATAAGTACATAAAGGATGATGATGAAGATAATAATAAAATTCATGATGATGGCAAGAGATAATTTAGGTATGATAAAATCAAGAAGGCAATCAAAAAGTTTGATAACAAGAAGAAATACTTCATGGATAAAAAGAGTCTCTACACCAAAGAAGATTGCAACTCATCAGATGAGAGTGAAGATAGTGACTCAGAGTATGATCATGAAGATGATGGACCTATTTAAGATATATCCTTGTTCATGGCTAAGAAATTTAGTTGCTCACATCAAAAGGTGTCTACTTGGAGTGATTCAAATGATGATGAAGATGAGGTGGACTGTGAGATTACATTGATAAATGCTCATGAATAACTAAAGATTGAGAATAAGATCAATAAGAAGATGAAATATACACTTATGGAATTTGAGGAGTAATTCAGTGTGTTTGAGGAAATAATGGATGAATATGCCAAGGAGAATGAAGATATAGCAAGCATCTTAGTTACTAATCAGAAATCCTATCTACAAGCCTAAAAACTAAAGAATATGAATATGTAAGGTATGTAATTAAAAATGAGTTATTGAAATCTAAGTTAGAGAAGGTATCTAGTAAGGTAATTTCTTTTTTGAGATTTGAAAAGAGCTCAAGTGATCTAGACAACATTTTGAATGATCAAAAGCATGGAAGTGAGAAAACTAGTCTTGGATACAAAATCAAGACAAGATGAATACTAATGTGAATAAGGAAAATATGAATTTGAAGACAAATCATTAGAAAAGGAATGAAGGTGCTGGTATAATGAATAAAATTTATATTAGATAACCAAATTCTATGATCCATGCAAATTTCAATGGTTACTACTATACTTATAATCAGTTTGGGCATAGAGCTAGAGAATGTAAGAGACCTGATAAAAATGAGTTTGCATGGGACTATGATGGGGGTCATCAGTTAAAAGGTGTGAACAAGGTTGAGTTATTCAACTATCATGATATAGGATACTTTTTAAAACATTATCCATTCAAGATAAGACAAGCTAAGTTTCCATCAAGGAGTATGGTTTCCTATATCTATGAATAGAGAGGTCACATTGATATATTGTAGAAGGAAAAGACTAAAAGATATAATAGGTTAATCATGATCTTAGAGTTAAAAATGGAAAGAAAGTGAAATCATGGAAAACAAAGGTGGTAAGTAATAATTATGATGAGTTTGTAGGTCTAAGTAATATGTTTGCTATGATGGAGAATTCTAAATATGTTGAAGAGTGATAAGAAATCTCATTGAATGTTCATGTTGAGAATGAAGAGACTAAGCTCAAGGAGAAGACCAAGGTAATGGTTAAGACTAGTTCTAAGGTAAGTATGGATCTAAGTGAACATACTATTATTACTAAGAAAGATTCATACAAATAACATCAATTTTCAATGCCTAGTAATGAGGTTTAGGATTGCATGGTTGATTCTTCAAATAAAAAGGTATGTCAAGATTCCATAGTTTCTCTATGTGTTGTAAATTTAATCTTTAAAGAAAAAGAGAATGAAATAGAAGAAGAACCATTTTTTATATTTTAGACTAATAATATGAAAAATATCAAGAAGTCTTATAGCTATAATAGGATTCTAGCGGTTACTAAGGAGACATGGGCCACTCCTTGCTTCACTTTGTTTTTTATCATTATGGTGCAATAGATGTCTCTATCTATGCTTCTTAAGAGACTCATTTCAGTGGAGAATCAATTATTGTTTTTGCGATCTTGAGATGGTCCTATAATAATATAGTTGAGTGTTCTCAATTAGAACAAGTATGTCTAGGTGTAAAATATGTTGAGGTGATGTCATGATGTTGATAACTGTATATGGAGTAGTTTGTAGGGTTAGATTGAAGGTTCCCAGATGATAAAGGAGGATTTATATTTTTTCAAGATGATTTTTTTGAATATAAAGGTCTTTTGACCTTATTATATCATTATTTAAGTGGTTTTTAGATCTGAAGCTATGTTGAAGCTAATTTGGAGATTTATGTTAGCTCTCTGGTTTCCTAGTTTATGATTACGAACTTGAAGGTCCTTAAATGGGTTATAATAATTCAAGGTTCCCAATTATGTGTAATTTAAAATCTTGGTCCATACATGTGTGATGGTTATCTCCAAGTATGCAAGAAGTTTCAGTGGTGTGCATTGACTAGGAGGTTTGTTGACATTGATTTTTATGAGTCTCTAGGGTTTTGGGCTTTTCTATAGAATTGGTCTACCTTATGATTTGAGATATGAAGATTCTTAATTTATTAAATTGGCCAAATTTTTTTTCAAAACAAGTTACAAGATATTTGAGGGTTTGTGGTTCTCAAGTTATTCAAGTTTTTGTCAATAAGGACAGATAATTGGCAAGTATATTTGTGAAAGAATTATGTTACAAAGGATGAGATTGGTGATTAAAATTAGTGTTATTGTGGGGGAATATGAGAGTGCTCTAGATATGAATGTTTAGGTCTTAAATATGTAGCTATTGAAAGGTGTGAGGTCCACAAGCTCTAAGTAGGGATATAAGGAGTCTAGGTAGGCCTAGTATGAAGAAGCATTGTTTTTGATCAGTTACTCTAATAGAGAAAGGTATGTTTGTTTCCTATTGATTGAGATAATTTTTTTGGTTTAGTGTGTGGCATGACATTTTTTTGGTGATCCTTGAGGTGGTTTGAGAGAGAAGGCTAACAAGCATGTATGGTGGTTCATAATGGTGTGTGGAGATCTGTCGATGCTCAAGTGATGCAATTGCTTAGAGTTCTTAGCTAGAGTTCCTATTAGATGTTTCATTATGTGTTATATCATATTTTTATGGTTTTGTGTGTTTTTTATTCATTTATTATAGTGCTTGGTTGAAGAGAGTGTTGGCATGGAACAAGAGGAACATGTCAAGGTAAGAAGAAGTTGGCTCAAGGCAAGGGGGAGTTTGTATCATATTTATAAGATGGTCCTCTCTTGTTGGTGGTATTTTTAGGTCCTTCAGATAAGATTGTGCCCACTTTGTCATTGTTTCAAAGGGTGAGAAAATTCCTATTTTATGAGTTCTTGAAGAGAGAGAAGGTGAGTCGAAAGATATTTATTGACATCAATGACAAAGGGGGAGATTATTAGAGAGTTATAAATGATGTTATGGTGATGTAAAAAAAATATCCTAGTGAGTGGATGAATTTCCTTGATATCTTTGGTAAAAATGGTAGTGTACAATGTGTTTGTTTTAGTATGCTTTAAGTAGGATTGTTTGATCTTAAGAGTTTACCTATTCAAAGATGATTAGGGATGAGTCTTGAGTATTAAACATTTTTAATGGGTCCTATCAGATGTCCATGGTGGTTAGAGTGCTTGTGTGCATGAGTGGTATTCATCTAGTTCTTTATTATGATCATATTGGTAGAATGGATCCAGTGGCAAAAAATATGAGTAGGTAGTTTGTTGATGTCACTATTACCATGTGGATGAGTCAAGGGGAGTTGGTCATATGGTTGTGATAAAATTTGTTCCTAGTTAATATTAATTAAATATCAAGTCATGCATCGAGGCGTGGTTAAAGATATGAGGGTACAAAGTTAGCTTTGTTGTCAAAATTCATTGTTTTTCCATACTTAGCCAAATCTGCATGTGAGAAAAAAGAGTCGAGTAAGCATGTTGATGAGGTTAGAATTCACATGAGTAGAGGTGTCAAGATAAAATGATCATATGAGTTTGTTAATTTTTGTGCATAGTTTTTATGTGCTAATTCTTGGATCATGTAACTAAGCACAACAAAAGATATGCATGTGAAAATTTGGGATTCCAAGTAGTTTGATTGTGTTTTACCACACTTAGCCAAATTTACATATGAAAATAAGAATTGAGTAATAATTTTGATGAAGGCATATTCTACATGTGTGAATCTTTTAGGAGAAGGTGATCATATGGGTTTATTTAATTTTATGTATAGTTGATTTACGCTAAATTTGAGATCATGCACCGAAGCATGGAAAACGTTATGCAGGAGCATGTTGGTCTCCCAAATAAATTCTAAGAATAGTTGCCTCTATGATATAAAATTTTGAGAAGGTGGAAATATATCTCATAAGTTTGAGGTTTCCAAGAGAAGTTTGACACATGGTTGGATTCTCCTATGTGAGGAGATCATATGGTCCAATGTTTAGAACATGCACTTAAGCAAAGCAAAAGATATAGAGGTACTAAGTTGGAATTATAGATAGATAAGCAAGGTTCCCATAGTAATTTTTTCACAAGTTAAATTTTGATCAAGTCTCAAGGAGATCAAAAAAATGCATTTGATCCAAGATGTCAGCAATCAATGATATGGTAAGAAGTGGACATTGTTTAATGACTAAGCAAAGGTAAAGGACAAATATCTAATGGTGAATGGTTATTCATATAAATTTATAAAACAATAAGAATTATTAGTTAAAGACCTAGTTAGTCTACATAGATAAAAAATGCATGTTGAGTTAAAGTTACAAGATTATATAAGATGAGGTCAATTTTTAGATGTTTAACATTTGAGAATTGGTGCCTATGCATTAAAGATTAGAAGAGATCAATGGTACATATTTGATCTGATTAACAAAGACATGAGATGTGAGAATAGTGTTTGATGTTTAACTAGGACCGTTGACATTTAAATATTTGAATTTAACAAGGGAAAAAAACCAATGTCTAGTTTTTGAGTCATATCCTTTGATACGAGATGAATTTACTCATGATGTAAAATTAAAGATGAAGAGGAATTCATGTGCATCTAATGAACCTTATTTGAAGATCTAAAAGTGTGTACAATAAAACATATTAAGGTTTAAATTTGACTGTGGGTTTGTGTATGGACTATAAGTGACCCAAGAAGATTGTTTGTGTTGAGTGTGGAGCCCTTTGGGGCTATTGCATGACCATAAGAATAAATTTTGGGGGCCTAAAGGGATCTAAGGATGTGGGGGGTGTAATTTTCATTTTATCCACATGTGAGTGGAATATTCCTTGTATTCTTAATTTCTATGTATTCCATATTTCATGGAGTTAGTTGTTAATTGCCTTTTCCCATGTTGACTTCCTTATTTTGAGGAAGGTAGTTGTTTTTTGGAAAAGGGAACTCCTTCCTTGAGTGGAGTTGGTTGTGATCACATGTTCATGGGAAAATGTGCCCTTTGAAGGTGGAAAAGATGAATATGGTGAATTTATCCTTGGGAGAGATTTTAGATAGGTTTGATGAGGTGGAAAAGGGTTGTCTCATGTTGGATAATACTTATCTTGGATAAGAATTGCATATTTACTCCTCATTTTATGGATTTTCTTCATTTATATATATACAAGGTGTAGTGTGCCCTTTAAAGGTTGATGGTTTATTTACAGGGTGTTGCTTTGATGATCAGAGTCAAAGTGTAGGTGTTCATTACATGGTGTGGTTTAACAACTTGTGACATACAACATTGTGCAGGTGCAAGTGAAAGTGCAATTTTTTTGTGCAACACTTTCTAAAGGAGATTTTTTTATCTCTGTGAGAGTTCATTATAATCATTTTTTAGATTATTGATTTGTTTTAGAAATTTCATTGGTGGATGTAGCCCACATTGGGTGAACCATGCTAGATCTGTGTTATATATGTTATTTTTATCTTGATCTCATTTATGCTTTCATATTAATAGTGAATTAAGGAATATTTTCATGATGCATTTTATTCCATAGATCTAAATTTAGTTTATGGTAATAGTATATCTAGATTTAGAAGTGTTTATTCCTAACAACTAGTATCAAAGCCATTAGTTGTGTGTTTTTTTGAAGTGGTAAATCACAGGAAGGCTATTGTCTTGATTGGGAGCTATGAGAGAAGAGATCAAATTCAAAGTTGAGAAGTTTGATGGTAATAATTTTGGTTGATGGAAAATTTATATGGAATATTACCTATATCAAAAGGAACTTCAACTCCCCTTGAAGGGGAAAGGAGGACAACCTGTAAGTATGAGTGATGTATATTGGTCATTACTTGATAGGAAGGCATTAAGAGCCATATGGTTATGCATTGAATCTTTTGTTGCAATTAACATTGCAGATCAAATAACTATAAAAGATCTCATGGATAAACTTTAGAAGTTATATGAGAAACCTTCAACTTCTAATAAAATTTTTCTTATGAAAAGATTGTTTAACATGAAAATGTCTGAGAATGTTTCAATTACTAATCATCTTAATGATTTTAGTATAATTGTCATTTAAAAGTGTTTTATTCATAATAACTAGTATCAAATCCATTTGTTATGTGTTTTTCTAAAGTGGTAAATCACAAGAAGGCTATTATCTTGACTAGGAGCTATGAGAGAAGAGATCAAATTCAGAGTTGAGAAGTTTGATGGTAAGCATTTTGGTTTATGGAAAATGTATATGGAAGATTACCTATATCAAAAGGAACTTCAACTCCCCTTAGAGGGGAAAGGAGGACAACCTGTAAGTATGAGTGATGTAGATTAGTCATTACTTGATATGAAGACATTAGGAGCCATATGGTTATGCCTTACATCTTTTGTTGCAATTAACATTGTAGATCAAATAACTACAAAGGATCTCATGGATAAACTTTAGAAGTTCAATGAGAAACCTTCAGCTTCTAATAAAAAATTTCTTATGAAAAGAATGTTTAACATGAAAATGTCTGAGAATGTTTCAATTACTAATCATCTTAATGATTTTAGTATAGTTGTGAGTATGCTCACTTTAGTTGGAATTACATTTGATGATGAAGTTACAGATTTTCTAATCTTATGTTCTTTACCTAATAGTTGGGATAATTTTATTATGGTTGTAATTAATGCATTCCTTATCAAGGGAAGCTTCAATTTTGAGGATGTTGTAGGTGTGATCCCTAGTGAGGAAATTTGAAAGAAAATCATTGGTGAATCATCTTCAGGTAATTTTTTATCTATTTATACTAGGAGGTAAAAGTATAAGAGGAAAGTCAATTGAGGAAAGTCAAAAGGTAGATCTAAGTCTAGATCTAGATCAAAGATTATATGTTGGCATTGTGGGAAGAGTGGACACTTAAAGAAGGATTGTTGGTCACTTTGGGATAAAAATGCCAAAAATGAGGAAACAAATGAGGTAAATGTGCCATCAAGAAAATCATGCCAAGATGCCTTAATTCTTTCTATGGATAGTTTTTTTGAATATTGGGTATTAGATTCAAGGGCTTCTTTTCATGCCACCCCACATAGGCATTATTTTACTGATTATATTCAAAAGAATCTAGGACATGTATATCTTGGTGATGATGAACCATGTGAGATAGTAGGGAAAGGGTATGTTTAGGTTAAGATGTAGAATGGGAACACATGGATCCTTAAGGATGTTAGACATGTGCCTATGTTGAGATAGAATTTAGTTTTAGTGGGGAAATTGGGTCGTGAGTGATGTTAAGTATCATTTACTATAAATTCTTGAAAAGTTACCAAAGGTGATATTGTAATCTTGAGAGGTAAGAAAGTTGGTAATTTGTATTTTAATAATAGTGTTGATTCTATTGATTTAGTAATTTCAAATGGAGATGCAACTATCTAGTACTACAAGCTCGGTCATATGAGCCATAAGGGCATGCCAATCTTGAAAGATAAGTTGCTTATATTAAAAGACATAGATCTAAACTTTTATGAAAATTATGTGTATGAGAAATAGAAGTAGGTTAAGTTACTAAAGGTTAGACCCATAAATAAATATCACAATTCAGATTTGGTACACTTAGATGTATGGGGACCAGTTTAGGTATATTCTATTAGTGGATCCATTTATTATGTTATGTTTATAGATGATACAACTAGAAAATTTGGGTTTATTGCAATAGAAAGAAATTTGATGTATTTTACACTTTTAATAAGTGGAAAGCCTTGGTTGAGAATGAAATAGGTCTCAAGTTGAAATGTCTTAGATTAGATAATGGAGGTGAGTATTGTAGTAGTGCTTTATTTGATTATAGTTCTAACAATGGAATCCATAGGAAAAGGATGGTTTCAGGAACTTCATAGTAGAATAGGGTATCCGAAAGGATGAATAAAACAAAAATGGAATGTGCTAAGAGTGTGAGGTTAAATGCAAGGTTACCTTTATAGTTTTGGGTAGAACCAATTAACATGACAGTATATCTAATTAATAGAGGACCTTATATGCCTTTAGATGGAGGCATTCTATAACATGTTTGGTCTGGTAAGAATGTTGATTATTATTTTCTTAGATTCTTTAGATGTGAAGAATTTTCTCTCATTAAGAAAGAGGATAGGACCAAGATAAAGGCTAAGTTAGAGAAATGCACATTTGTTGGTTATGGTGAGGATGACTTTGGTTTTCATTTATGGAGCATTAAAGATAGAAAAATATTTTGGTCTAGAGATGTAGGCTTTAATAAAAAATTCATGCATAAGGATCAGTTGTAAGAACAATATTAGGAATAGAAAGAGTACATAGTATTAGATGACATTATGGATGGAAAAGTATCCAAGGATTTAGTTCAAGAACCTTCTACACAAGGACCCCAAACTCCTATGGTAAGAAGATCACCTAAACATTTTTCTCCTTTGAATTATTTATTACTCATTGATAATGGAGAGCCAGAGTGTTATGAGGAAGTAATGCAGGTAGATGCCAAGTTGAGATAGGAACAAGCCATGGATGAAGAGCATAGATATCTCATGGAGAACTAAATATGGGATTTTGTTAGGCTACCTAAGGGAACGAATGCATTGTTGAACAAGTGGATCTTTTGAATCAAAGAAGAGGATGAAGGGAGAAAATGGTATAAGGCTAGGATGGTGGTCAAGGAGTTTGCACAAAAATTATATATTTATTTTGATGAGATTTTCTCTCTTATTATAAAAATGACTTCTATTAGGACTATTCTTGGTTTAGTTACTGTTGAGGATTTTTACTTAGAATAGTTAGATGTGAAAACTGCTTTTCTTCATGGTGATTTGGATGAAGAGTTATATATGAAGTAGCCATATGGTTATAAGGTCTAAGGGAAGGAGAACTATTTGTGAAAACTAAAGAAGAGCTTGTATGGCCTGAAATAAGCTCCGTGACAATGGTATAATAAATTTGATTATTTTATTTTGGAACAAGAATATCAAAAGTGTCATTTTGACCATTACATGTACATCAAACATTTTAATGATGGTTCTTTTATTATATTATGCTTTTATGTTGATGACATGTTAATTGTAAGAAATAATATACAACATATTCATATTCTCAAGAAATAGCTTAGTGACTCCTTTTGTATGAAGGATATGGGTGCTACAAATAAAATCCTTGGTATGAGGATTTTTTGTGATAGGAAAGAGAGGAAGTTGATCTTATCCAAATCAGAGTATGTGAAGAAAGTTTTAAAAAAGTTTGCGATGTTGGATGATAAATTTGTTGGTACTCCTTTGGTAGGCCACTTTAGATTATCAAAGGAGTAGTGTCCCAAGATGCAAGCTAGAAATATTAACATGTCTAAGGTACCTTACTCATCGTTAGTTGGAAAATTTATGTATGCCATGGTTTATACTAGGCTAGATATTACCCAAGCAATGGGAGTTGTGAGCAAGTATATGAGTGATCTAGGTTATGAGCATTGATAGGTAGTGAGTTGGATTATTTAGTATTTGAGAGGAACCATTGATTTTGCATTATGTTATGGTGGATTAGATACCACTTTGCATGGTTATGTAGACTTAGATATGGTAGGGGATATTTATAGTAGGATAAGTATGATAGGATATATATTTAATGTTAGGATAAAACGGTTAGTTGGATTCTAAGATATAGAAGGTTATCACTTTGTCAACCATAGAGGTAGAGTATGTTGCTGACATAGAGGCTAGCAAGGAGATGATTTGTTTACAAGAGTTTTTTTGAGAGTTGGGGAATGAGAAGGAAGTTGGGAGACTACACAGTGATAGTTATAGTGTTATTAATTTGGCAAAGAACTCTACTTTCTACTTGAGGGCAAAACACATTTAGTTACATTATCACTTCATCAGTTTAACTTTGGAGGAAAACTTGGTGAAGATAGATAAGATTCATACTAGCCAAAATCCTGTGGATATGATGACCACAATGGTCACATTGAATAAGTTGATACTATGTTCAGATTTGGTTGGCCTTAGGGGTCATAGAGCAGTGATAGATTTTGTTCAGGATAAATGGTCTAGAACTGGGAGATTGTTGAGTGTGGAGCCCTTTGGGGATATCACATGACCATAGGAATAAATTTTGGGGGCCTAAAGATCTTCAAAGATGTTGGGGGTGTAATTTTCATTTCTCCACATGTGAGTGGAATATTCCTTGTATTCTTAATTTCTATGCATTCCATATTTCATGGAGTTATTTATTAGATGCCTTTTCCCATGTTAACTTCCTTGTTTTGATGACGCTAGTTATTTTTAAAAAAAGGGAACTCCTTCCTTGTTGAGTGAAGTTGGTTTTGATCACATGTTCATGAGAAAATGTTCCCTTAGAATGTGGAGAAGATGAATATGGAAAATTTCTCCTTGGAAGATCTTTTAGATAGGTTTGATGAGGTGGAAAAGGGTTGTCACATGTTGGATAATACTTATCTTAGATAAGCATTGCATATTTACTCCTCCTTTTATGGATTTTATTCATTTTTCTATATATACAGGGTGTGTTGTAGCCTTTAGAGGTTGATGGGTTATCTACAAGGTGTGTCTTTGAGGATCAAAGTCAAAGTGTAGGTGTTTTAAAAAGTGTGGGTGTTCATTATAGGGTGTGGTTTAACAAATTGTGAGATACAACATTGTGCAGGTACAAGTGAAAGTGCAATTTTTTTGTGTAGCACTTTCTATAGGAGATTTTTCTATCTCTATGAGAGTTCATTATAATCTTGTTTTAGATTACTGATTTATTTGAGAACTTTCATTGGCGGATGTATCCCACATTAGGTGAACCACATTAGATCTATGTTATTTATGTTATTTTTATCTTTCTCTCATATATTATTTCATATTAATGGTGAATTAAGGAATGTTTTTGTCATGTATTTATTTCATAGCTTTAGATCTAGTTTATGGTAATATTAGATATGGATTTAGAAGCATTTTATTCCTAATAGTTCAAGCTTATTTTGATATTATTTCAATATCTCATGATGAATTGGATATTGGAGAGTATTTTAGACTCCATTAGTATGCTTAGTGTTATTTTTGAAGTATTGACCAATAATTTTATATATGAATAAAGGCTTAAAAGGTGATTGTGTGTTTGATCATATTGATTGCATGTATAGGGAAGTGTTTAAGATATTTTTGCTTAGGCTAAAAGGTATTGTGACAGTTTTTATCACTTAAGGGGGACCTATAGATCATTTATAATGGGTCTAAACATTCAAAAAGTGTTCCTATGTTTTAGTTTGCTTAGAGAAGTGTCAAAGTGTTGAATGGGTCTCTATAGGACCTAAAAGTGACTTAGGCTTATTTGAAAGTGGATTGTGTTTAGGTATGACCCATGTGAGATGATTTAAGGGTGAAGGCATGTATTGTGACTAACAAGGATTATTTTGGATATGATATTTCATGATTTTTCTATATATAGTGAGATCAAAGATGATTTCTAGACTTGGTGTGGAAGATTTAGGAGAGATATTTGTGCAAGGTGGATGTAATAATTGTGAAGTGAAGGATAAGTAGTGTGCTTGTTGGTTGAGTTAATGAGTATAATTTTTTTGACTATGTGTATGACCTATAGGTCATGTTCCTAATGTTAGAATAGTGCTCTTACAATTTGAGGATATGTAAAGAGGTTTGAGTATGCATATGAGGATAGTGTGGGTGAAGAAGGAAAGAGATAGCGGTATGCCTATGTGAGAGGCCTATTTGAGATATAGAGATTTTGTGAAGGGTTAGATAAATAGATATCCATCATTAGGTGTTGAAGACACCATTTATAAGGTGCAGGTGTTCAAAGGAGGTCTTAAGGACTTGGTCTTCCTTAGGGGTAGTTGTTCCTTATGAAATTGGTGTTTTACTAAATACCTTTGGTTAAGAGGATATGATCAAGGTTTGTTGGTCAAAAAGAGTTGATCAGTCTATTATTTGTAGTTTATTATAAGACATTAGTCCATTTATGTTGCAATATTGAGAGTGGGTTTTATTCCCCATGAGGGTTTCCCATAGGAACTATGTGTTATGTGTTTGATCTTGTGTATGCATTGAATGAATGAGCTCTTTTGTTAATATTGTTTGATCAAGTTGATATATGTTGATTGGTTAATAGTTTAAATGACTTCAATTGAAATTGTAATATCTAGGCTCACTAATTCACCCCCTCCCCTCAGTGATTATACCTATAAAAAATGGGTCTTCCTTCCTTCATGATTTTTCCCCCATGACATAACCTGATGTATCACATTCAACAAAAAATGTTTTGGAAAAATCAAGGGTAACCAAAAATAGATTGGTGCACATATCCTATTTAAGTTTCTCAAATACCTTAGTAGATGTTTCATTCCACTAGAATTATTCTTTCTTCAAAAAGGTTGTGAGTTGAGCTACTACATTTTCATAATTGTTTACATATCTAGGATACTACCTTGTTATTCTAAAAAATCCATGAAGGTTCTTGAGGGTCTTTGGATTTTTTCCTAATAAATTTGATATTACAAGGGTTGACTTTCAATCATTCATGTGAAACAATATGACACAAGTAATCCACCTCTTGGACTCTAAAAGCACATTTGGAAGGTTTGGCATAAATTTGATGTTAGTAAATAACTAATAGTACCATTTCACATGCTTTAAATGTTCTTCTCAGGTTTTGTTGTATATTAGGATGTCATAAAAACCACCAACACAAAATTCATCAAAAAAAGACAAAATAATATTCATCAATATTTGAAATGTATATGGTACATTTATGAGATCAAAAGTCACAACCATAAAATCATAACGTTCCTCATGAGTTTTGAATTTATTTTAGGGATATCCTCATTTCTAATTCAAATTTGATGATACCTAAAATGGGGATCTAGTTTGGCAAATTATACAACACTATGTGATTGATATAAAAAATAATGATTTATTAGAATAGGGAACTTATCTTTGATAGTGTAATTATTGATTTATTATTAATATAGGCACATCCTCTAAGTGTCATATGTATTATGCACCATGACCATTGAAGATGAATATTCACTTTGATTATTCTTGATAATTCTTGGCTTCGACATATCTTATACCATATTTTAATTTTCACTCTTCTAGGATTATGGATACTTGTATGGTAAAATGTTTAATGGTGTACTACCTTAAATTAGTATTATGTCATGATCATGTGTTCTTAATGGTAGTAGTCCTTTTGGCATGGTACCAAAAAATTTGGTGGTCATCAAGAATCATCTATAAATCAGGATGTGTAGACACATTGGATGGTTATAATTCCATGGAAAACAATCACACTATAAATCCTTTGGCCCCCTTTTTGTCATTTTATGAGAACTGACTAATTATGGAGATTTTGTACATAATCCACGTAGTTCAAATGTCTGAGATTTAAAATGAAAGCACATGAACAAATCCTATAAATTCATCTCTATGGTGCCCAAAGTTATGAGCAAGTATACTTCCAAAAACATTTCAGCCCTACTCATGAGAATAACAAACATACGATAATTGATTTGATAGTCTCCCATAAAAATCTTAATACCATGGAATTTTATTAAATAATTTATTATTCCACCATCTAAAATAATGACATGAAATTATAGAGTGGGTTAATGAAATATTTTAAACAAGTAACCAACTTACTATTGATGAATTTGTGTGTACTCCATGAATCAATCAACACTATCACCTTCTATCTATTAAGGAAACCCACCACCTCAATATTTTTAGTAGTAATAATACTTGAAATTGTATGACAAGAGATAGTAGGGTAAGAATACTTGTATTTCTCTTTTAGATCTTCCATACCCTCACCTTAGGCCTTATCATCATCTTCATCTTCATTGGTGCCTTCTATGTAGAACAACTTATTTTCAACTCATTTGTGTCATTTGTTCCACTTTTTATCACAACTAAAACATAACCATTTTCCATGATTGTCTTCCAATTGTTGAGGGGTCAATATTATATGCTAAGGAAATGATGGTTTATGTGGCATTCCATTCATGGCCATTAGAAAAATCCCTTTGTTTGACTAGAAAATTTACTTATACTATGCATTCTAATTGTATGGATTCATATAATGAAGTTGCACTAAACATGCAAACCTCAAATGGGATGCTATTCTTAAGGCCACCCAAGAATAAGTCAATCATGTTGTCCTCCATCCACATGTAAGGATAATATCTATAATTATTAAATATAATCCATAATAATCCTTGTTTATTGAATGTTTTCTAACTAATTAGAGTAGTTTTATAAGATTTTATTGTTATAATATATCTATATCTCCTCAATAAACAATAAATAGGTAAGAGAAACACCCTTTTTATTTTGAGTGCACAACCACATATACTAAATGAATTACTTAGTTTCTATATACAGAGATTCCATGATCACCTTTTATGTACATGGGGTCTAATGTAGATCAAATAATTTTTCTATCTAATTGATCCAAGTGAGTGTATCTCTACCATTGAACTTGTGCACATCTACTTTTCGCATGATGTACTTAAAAAAAGTATTAGATTGGTGATTGTTATGATTGGGAGAACCCAAATGGAGTGATGGAGGATTATTTTAAAAAATCCAAACCATGATATTGGTCAACTACCCACTCATAGTTTCCAACTTATTCTTCATAAAATTGATGTCCCCTTTAACTACACCAAAATCATCTATCCTCACTATGAATTGTATATCTGATGAAAGTTGTTTAACTACATCAAAAAATGAATGATATGAAGTTGTAAACTCCTTGTCATCCTTGTGAGGATTCTTTTGAGTATCCTACCCTTTCTTGTGACCATAAGTATTAGGACCAACCATGTATAAACCCTAGGATGGAGGGTTTTGAGCTCAAAAATAGTGTACCAGTAAATTATACCATTAAGATCATCTCATTAAGATAAATATAATGATTGATAGTTTGCATAGGGATATGGAAAAAATTATATAATTAAAAAAACTTTGAAAATTGATGTCATGAAAGTGTCAATGATGTCATTATGATTTGTATTTTTTGTTCTTAAAGTTGAGTTCATAAGACATGTACTTGAGAGACCTAATGAGAAGGCACAAGCTTGGTAGCATGATGAGGTGAGTAGTCTAATTCTTATGAGATGATGTCTGGTAGTGTGTGAGTAAGGTATTATTTTTTTGACATGGGGATGTGGTTTTGAGAATATTTCAAGTGGTTTCATGGTGTGATCAAGGTCTAAGTATGATTGGTAGGTCAAGGCCTAATGTACAAAGAGACCTAGTATGGTCTAATGATGGGTCAAGTTCATTTCCCAAGGTGCCATAGATCTTGAGAGAATTATCATATGTATGAGTGGTTGTGTCAAGTTTTTTGACCAATTTTGAGGTCAATGCCTAAAGGAAAAAAGCATGAAAATTGGCATCGAGGTTTTTTTTTCTACATAGAATGGGGTGTTGTAGGCCCAAAAAGTAATTTATTATGTTCATTAGTATGAGGAATGTTTGAATGATATCTTGATCATTTCATGGAATTTGGGTAAGGTTCCTAGATTTAATTTAATGGCATTAGTTTTGGAGGTGAGGGTCAATCCTTTATGAATGATTTCTAGGAATGGAAGGCAGTCTAAACCATCTTAAAACACTCATTATCACCTAGTAAGAAAGATCTTGTTGGAAATAGATCATAATGGATTGGTTGACCTTGTTTTATGTTTGAAACATGTATATTACTTCCAATTTTCTAAAGGTGGCATTGGTTTTTTAGAATAATGAGTGGAAGCTACAAGAAACTTTTTTTTCTTGGATTTTTGATGTAGCAGGTAGAGTTAACCAGGTCAAAGAATGAAAATGGATGGAGGATGATGTGTGAGACTTGTATTTTATGACCTTGTATGTTATTTATTAGGTTTTAGACCTTAAATAGGCTAAAATAGTCATTGAATTTTGCATATCACTAAATAGGCCTAATGAGGAAGACAGTAAGAAAACTAGGCAAAAGTGAGAATGAGATTTGGGATTAGTTATAGAGGATTATGGATGGATAAAAATGCATGGGGAAATTTTTAAATACCTATATCAACTTTCCCCATTAAATATATTTTTTATGATGTACACAAACAATCAAAACTTTGTTCTCAAAATGACCTATCTAACATAGTGAACTCTGTGTAGGGTGAAGGCATGAGTTGGTTTGTAACACCAATATTGAAAATGAACCTTGTAATATATATATATATATATATATACACACACACACACACACACACACACACACAGATATATATATACATATATATATATACATATACATATACATGTATATATATACATGTATATATATATATATATATATGTATATATATATATATATGTATGTATATATATATATACATGTATATATATATATATATACATGTATATATATATACATATATATGTGTGTGTGTGTGTATATATGTATATATGTATGTATGTATGTATATATATATATATTTATATATGTATGTATGTATGTGTGTATATATATATGTATATGTATGTATGTATGTATATATGTATGTATGTATGTATGTATGTATATATGTATGTATGTATGTATGTATGTATGTATGTATGTATATATATATATATACATACATACATACATACATACATACACACACACACACACACACACGTGTGTGTGTGTGTGTGTGTGTGTGTGTTAGTGTGTTATAAGGATAGTAAATTATCATCAAAACCCATTTTAAATTCATAAAAGTTTTCACATAGGTGTTTCAAATCTCATTTGCACGACTGTGATTTTGGAGCTACAAGCAGTTTTCTATGGTTAAGTGAGAATGATGTTCCTAAGTATTTTTACATAGAGTTGAAGAATTTAATACACATTAAGTTATTATATAGGTCTCATAGGTTCATTTAAATAGAATTTTATTCATGATAAAATAATATGAAGGTGTGAAAATTCAAAGGCTTTTGACTAGGTTCTTAAGGCCTGTTTGTGGTTCCAAATGAGTATATGAAGTTGATCAGTTTAAGGTCTTATGTCCAATTCAGCCAAATAAAATGAAAATTATTATTATCCTAAGATCATGTATGTTATATAATTATGTTTTTTTATTTTTTTATGCGGAAAAATTAAGTGTATGCTTGATATATTCAAGATAGACTTTTTGGTAGTGAAAAAGCCTAATTGTGAGTAGAGATAATTATGAGGTTCAAGGAGTGAAATGAGATAAATAGTGTTGGGTACCTAAGGTGAGATTATTATTGGTATAATTAAATCATATATGAAGTTTTCCATCTATTTTTAAAGTATCAATCTATTCCAAGGATTCCAAAGTTAAAAGTGTGCTTAGAGAAGGCCTAATTGCATTAAGTCTCTATTAGGCCTAATGGTGGTTTTGGCCCTTATATTTATTGTGTGTTTAACTTGTGAAAAGTATTTGGTGATATATTAAAAAAATTATCTTATTATTTTTATGTTCTTATGTAACCAAGATCGGTGAGAGTAAGAGTCAAGTATAAAGAGAAGGTCTACTAGGCCTAATTTGACTAGTTAGAATATTTGAGGAAATGAGTGAATGATATAGAATTTTAGAAACAAGGTAAAGGGACTGAAGACTATAATAGAGGTGTGATTAATATATAAATATGTTTCTACAAGTTATGATCATGGTCATAAGACCTAATTCTGCCAAGGAAATGGTTAATTGAGTGAGAAGGCCTAATAGATTATTTGGGAGAGATAAAAGAGTGAGAAGAGAAAAAGAAGGTGGTATTATTTAGTTGAGTGAGAAATATGTGTCAAAGGGTGATTATATATTCAAGGTAGTTGAGTTAGTGCTGAGTTACCTAAGGTTTTGGTGCCTTCTTACAAGTTATCATTTGCTAAAAGACTAGTTGAGTTGGTGCATCACTAAAAGTTTAATTCATTGATTATAAGATTGTATTACAAAATGTGTATCCATGGTTTTTATCCCCCAAGAGGGTTTCCAATGTGTTTATGTGTTATTTTCTTAATTAATGCTCATATGAATGATTGATTATGTATTTTTATATCTCTAGATTTGTTTGAATGATTAATGGAAGATATATGGAATTAAAATAAGAGTTTTCACACTGATTCACCCCTCTCCCTCTCAGTTTTTGTGCTTCCAAAAATTGGTATTATATCATGGTCCCTTGTTTAGGCCTAAAAATTTAATGAATATCTTTGGAGCATAGGTATGAATTTTGATAATGAAAGTGTCTTTTATGATTGCAATGAGGATCTATCCATGGTCATTGAAACAACTTGTGAATGTTGTTCAAAAGAGAAGAAGAATATGTAAAAATGTACCCAACTTAGAATGAAAATAAAGACTTTGAAGGCACAATTTGAGAAAGATGCAATCAAGATAAGAACATATCAGAAGTTTGAGGAGAGTACATGGAAATTTTAACAACATTTTGGATAGTCAAAGTTCCTTTTATGATATGATAGGTCTTGGCATCAGAGAAGAACAAAAGGATTTCAAGGAGAGACAGTTTCCAAAAGTCATTAAATAAACAAGGATTAATTAATCTATTAAAATCAAGTCCTATGCATATGTGGTCAATTTTGAATTCAATCATCAACAATCCTAAAAGGATTTTACTCCATCAAAGGATATCAAATGAAATGGTGTATCATTTTATGATCATAAAAATAAAAATAATGTTAAAAAATCATAGTATGTGTATTCTTTCATTATTTATTTTTACTCTTGTGGTAATTTTGGACATAGAGATATTGACCGTATATGGAGAAGTAAAATCCTATGTTATAACTATAACAAAAGAGGACACATTACAAGAGAATGTAAGACAAGATATATAAGGAAAACTAGTCATGTTAAGAAGACATGTAGTCATGACTCTAAAGAATGGATTGAGAAAGTTGACCCTATGGGAAAATTGAAAGAGAGGAAGGAATATAGAGGATAAGAATCTATGATAACCCAAATTACCTTTCATACTTAGAATGAATATTTCAAGTGGTACATAAATAGTGGATATTCAAGTCACATGACATGAGATAAGAGCAAATTCATCACTTTGAAGAAGAGTGACATAGATTTAGTAAAATTTGGATATAACATATCTACTAATATAGTTGGAAAAGGTGATTTAAGTTTGAATAATGGGAAAATAAAGACAAAAAATGTTTTATATGTAGATGGCTTGAAACACAACTTGGTGAGTGTAAGTTAAATGTTCACCCAAGGACATACCCTAGTATTTCATGATAAGGGATGTGAGATAAGGAGAGAAAAATTAGGAAGGTTGATTGCCAAAACCAAGAACAATAAGAATAATCTTTCTATACTAAATGATATCACAAAATAGAAGTGATTCATGAATAAGGTAGATGAAATTTGGATATGGCATATTAGGTTAGGTCATATGAACTTTTACAATCTAGTCAAGATCAGCTCTAATGGATATGTGAAGAATATGCCCAAAATTTTTAAACTTGTAGATGCTCTTTGCAAGGCATGTCAATGTGGTAAGTAGAATAGGAGGAGATTCATGTCTAAAGAATACTCTACTACTAGACCTTTATAATTAATTAATGGTAATCTATGTGGTCCTATAATGATTCAAAGTATTCAAGGTGATATCTAATTCATGTTGCTTATAGATGACTTCACAAGAATGACTTGGGTAGAATTCTTTAAAGATAAGTTAGAATATCTAGGTAAGTTGAAAACTTTCAAGGCTTTGGTTTAAAATGATATCAATGTGATGATAAAGTGTCTTATGTATGACAAAGGAGGAGAGTTTTGGTCAAATGAGTTTGATGAGTTTTGTGAAGTCAATAGAATAAGAAGATAATTCTCAGTTGCTAAAATACCTCAACAAAATGGGGTGGTTGAAAGACAAAACAAAATAGTTCAAGAAATGGAAAAGACCATGTTAAATGAGTCAAAGTTGTCTGATGTCTACTAGAGAGAAGTTATGAGTACTAAAATTTACACTTTACACAAATGATAGATTAGGATCAATAGTGACAATACTCTATATGAATTATGGAATGGTATACCTACAAGTATTGAACATTTTAAGGTGTTTTAGAGTAAATTTTATATCAAGAGAGATGATGAAGACTTAGGAAAGTTTGACTCAAGGTCTGATGAAGTTATTTTCTTGGTATATTCATCAATTAGTGCTACCTATAAATGTTACAATAAGAGATTGCAAAAGATAGTGGAGAACACAAATTTGGCTCATAAGACTAAGAAATCATATTCTTAGTCAAATAATGATGAAGGATAAATATATATAGATTAGGATGAAGAATATATTGAGGAAATAAATGACTCAAAAACTCTTTCCAGGTAGATTCAAAAAAATCATCCTGAATCTTAGATCATTAGAAACAAAAGTGCAGGTATACAAACAAGGAGAAGAATGATGAGTGATGTTAATCAAGAGAATACTACTTTACTATAGAAATTTGAACCTAAAAGCTATGTATAATCAAATGAATATAAGTTTTGGATATATTCCATTAATGAAGAGTTAAATTAAATTCAGTAGAATGAGAATTGGGAGTTAGTACCTAGGCCTAAGGACAAAAATATCATCGATACAAAATGGGTGTTCAGAAATAATTTGAATGAGCATGGAGAAGTCACTATAAACAAGGCTAGACTAGTATGTAAAGTATATGATCAAGTAGCAGTGGGATTTGAGGAAATATTTTATTCTATAATAGGGTTAGAGGATATTAGGATGTTTATTGCTTATGCATGTTTCAAAATCTTCAATATTTACCAGATGGATGTCAAGTTAGCTTTCCTAAATGGGAACTAGGAAGAAGTATACATTTAGAAACCTGAGGTTTTCCTATTGACTGATAATAAGAATTATGTCTATAGATTGAAGAAGAGCCTCTATGGTCTAAAATAATCCCCTATAGCTTCGTATGTTAGACTAGACAAGTATCTTTTTGACCAAGGTTTGAAGAGAGGAGTTGAAAATAGTAACCTATATATCAAGACTAAAAATGACCATCAATTGATAGTAGTGTTCTATTTGGATTATATCATATTTGGTGGAACTAATGAGAACATGACCAAGGCCTTTGTAGAGGTAATGGAGTCAAAATTTTAAATGTCTATGCTTGGAGACTTTTCCTTCTTTCTTTGACTTCAAATTAGTCAATTTGAAAAAGGTATGTTCATTTCACAGGTCAAGTATATGAAAGAGATGTTAAATAAGTTTTAAATGGAAGATTTCAAGGCTATAAGTACACCAATGGTTATGAGATCCAAGGTAAGTAAGGAAGATGACTCTTTAAAGGTTAATTAGACAAAATATAGATCCATGATTGGGAGTTTGTTGTATTCTACTACCTTTAGACTTGACATCATGCAAACAATAGGTCTTGTGAGAATATTTCAAGTAGATCCTAAGTAAATTAATCTATAATCAGTTAAGAGGATACTTAGATATCTGAAGAGAATTATGGAGTATGGATTATGGTACCCAAGGAGCAAGAAGTTTGATCTAGTAGCCTATACAGATGTAGATTGGGACGGTATTCTAGATGATAGAAAGAACACTAGTGAAGGATAATTATTCTTAGGTAAGTTATTAGTCTCATGGATAAACTACAAAAAACCATTAGTGACTTTATTTACTTGTGAGGCTGATTACATTGCAACAACTTTATGTTTTACTCATGTGTTCTGGATCAGACAAACCTTAGAAGACTATAAGGTGGATTTTGATAGTCTTAGTCCTATTTTTTATGATAATACTAGTGTAATAAGTGTTTAAAATAATTATATCATGAATTAAATGACCAAGAACATTCATATCAAGTATCATTTATTAAGAGAACATGTTAGTGAACAAAGTATTAATCTTGAATTTGTGTCTGCCAAGGATCAAATTATATATATCTTGACCAAGCCTCTTCCAAAGGTTATTTTTGAACATTTGAGATAAGAATTAGGTGTGATTATTGTTATTATTAATCACTAAGCAAGTCAAATTTATTAGGGGGAGTTAATAATGAGGTGATTTAGCTCCAAGAGTAGGAAAGAAGTGCACAAGAAGTGATCTCAAAGGGGGAGTCATATTAGTTTCTCAAGAAGATGTATGAGGTATGCAATGAGATAAAGGGAGCTTGTTGATATAATATTTAGTTATGGTATATTAATTTTTTTTTAGTTAGTACTTTGTCATTAATGTCAAAGGGGGAGATTGATCTGTATGGGGGATATGTATACTAGTAAAGCAATGATTCTTTAAATGGTTTCCATCAATGAGTGGTTGCCATCAATGAAAAAAGGGAATATTGTTCAAAATGTGTTATAAGATATGAATTAATTTATCATTGATCTCATGAAAGTGTCATTAATTTCATTTTACATTGTCTTTGTTGTTCTTAAAGTTGATTTCATAAGCCATGTACTTGAGAGACGTAGTGAGATGGCACGGGCTTGATAGCATGATGAGGTGAGAAGTATAAGGATTGTGAGATGATGTGTGAGTAAATTATGAGGTTGTTTTACATTAGGATTAGGTTTTAAGAATATTTGAAGTGGTTTTAAGGTGTTATAAAGGTCTAAGTATGATTTCTTGTTTAAGGCCTAGTGTACAAAGAGACCCATTGTGGCATAATGAGGGGTCAATTTCATTTCACAAGGTGATAGAGATATTGAGAGAATTTTTATAGGTATGATAGGTTATGTAATGTTTTTTACCAAGTTTGAGGTCAACACCTAAAGGAGAAAGTATGAAAATTGGTGTAGAGGTTTTTGATGTGCATAAAATGGGATGTTACAAACCTAAAAAGGAATTTCTTATGCTCGTTGGCATGTGTAACCTTTTCATGAGATCTTGAGTAGTTTATGAAAGTTTTGGAATGGTCCTATATTTAATTTAATATCATTTATTTTTTATTTTAAGGGAAATCCTTTATGAATGATTGTTACAAATTTAAGGCAGCCTTAACCCTCCTCAAAACCTCATTATGACCTGATAAGAAATATATTGTTAGAAATGGCTCAAAATGGATTGGTTTACATATTTTTATTTTTTAACATGTAGATGACTCTTCCAATTTTCTCTGGGTGGTATTGGTTTGTCATAAGAGTGAGTGGAAGCTATAGGAAACCCCTTGTTTTTTGGATTTTTGATGTAGTACGTAGGGTTGACCAGGTTAAAGAATGAAAATGGATGGAGGATTATGTGTGATAATTTTAGTTTTTTCCCATGTATGTTTTTTATTATGTTTAATACATTAAATAGGATAAATTGGTAGTGAAATTTGGCCTATTTCTAAATAGGCCTAATGAGGAAGATAGTGAGAAAACTAGGAAAAAGTGAGAATGAGATTAGGGATTAGTTAAAAAATATTAGGGATGCATAAAAATTCATGGGTTAATTGTTAAACACTTCTATCACATTTACCCATTAAATATAAGCTTTGTTTATGCACACAAACAATTAAAAAGTTGTTTTCAAAGTGACCTATCTAGCATAATGAAGTATATGTAAGGTGAAGGCATGAGATTGGTCTGTAAGACCAATATTAATATTGAAAATTGTAATATATCTATTCCAAGATTTTCAAATTATGATTATGTATAATTAAAACCTATTTTATTTTAATAAAAAATTTCACACAAGTGATCTAAATCTTGATCTTCATGACTATGTTTTTGGAGCTATAGGCAATTTTTTGTGGGTAAGTGAGAATGAGGTTCCTCATTATTTTTGCATAAATTTGAAGAATAAAATGCACATGATTTTATTAAATAGGTCACATATGTTAATTTTAACACAATTTTATGAATTATAAAATCATACGAAGGTGTGGAAATTGAAAGGCTTTTGATTGGGTTCTTAAGGCTTGTGTATAGTTTTGAGTGAGCATATGAAGTTGATCAATTTGAAGTCTTTTACACTATTTGGTGAAATAAAATGAACATTATGATGACCATGATGTAATTTATGTTATATAAATTTTATTTTTTATTTATTTATGTGTAAAAATTATGTGTATGATTGAGATATTCAAGATAGACTTTTTGGTAGTGAAAAGACCTAATTGTGAGTAGACCTAATTGTGAGGTTCAAAGAGTGAAATGAGATAAATATCACAGGGAAAATAAGGTGAGGTTATCAAGGGTATAATTTAATAATGTATTAATTTTTTAATCATTTTTTAGAGAGTCAATATGTTCCAATGATGCCAAAGTGAAAAGTGTGCTTAGAAAAGGCCTAATTACATTAGGTCTCTATTAGGCCTAATGGTGGTTTTGGCCCGTAAGGATAATGATCAAATTATGTAGTGGGTGTTTCAATTGTCAATTTTTTTTTGATATATTCCAAATGTGATCCTAGTATTTAGAATTTCTTTGGAGACCAAGATGGGTGAGAGAAAGAGTCAAGTATAAAGAGAAAGTCTAATAGGCCTAATTTGACTGGTTAGAATATTTGAGGAAATGAGAGAATAATATAGAGTTCTTGAAACCAGGTGTAGGGACTAAAGACCAAAAAATAGGTGTGTTTAATATTTCATGAATATATAATTATTTTTCCATAGGTTATGATCAAGGTTATAAGACCCAATTCTGCCAAAGAAAGGGCTAGTTGAGTGAGAAGGCCTAAAAGTGTGTTTGGGAGAGATAGAAGAGTGCGAAGAGAAAAATAAGGTATAAATATTATATTGAGTTAAATATATGTGTTTAAGGGTGATTATATATTCAAGGCATTTTATTTGGTTTTGAGTTACCTAGGGGGTTGGTGCCTCATTACAAGTTGGTGCTTGCTAAAGGACTAGTTGAGTTGGTGCTTGACTAATGAGGAGTTGGTGATCCTTGTGGGGTTAGTGCCTCACTTAAAGTTTGATTAATTTCTTATAATAATATATTATAAGCTATGTATTAGTGGGTTTTATCCCCAATATGTTTCCCATATAGATCTTGTGTTCGTGTGTTATGTTCCTACTTCATGCTCAAATGAATGATTGACAATGCATTGTTATATATATATATATATATATATATATATATATATATATATATATATATATATATATATATATACATACATACATACATACATACATACATACGTACATATATATATATATATATATATATATATATATATATATATATATGTACATACATACATACATACATACATACATACATACATATATATATATATATATATATGTATGTATATGTATGTATGTATGTATGTATGTATATGTATATTCAAATGATTAATGGATGATATATGAAATTGAAATAAGATTTTACACATGGATTCACCCCCCCCCTCTCAATGGTTTTGCTTCCTACATAAATATTCATGAAAATAGAATTAGAACATAATTAACAATATGATAATCAAAAACTAATATTTAATTCCTATATATACTCTACTTATCCATAGTTATTCCATAGGCCAACATTACTAATAACATAGAAAAATGTAATACAATAATATGAAAGGTATAAAGAAATAAGCTGGACACACATATCCCTAGATACACTATAGGTTAACGGTGTATAATATTATTTATGTTATATACACCAAATTCATATCATAATATATTTTGCACTAGTTTATTACCAATTTTACACTAAATTTTCCCTAGTTTTGTAGAAAAAATGAGACTTATTTCATATGCATGGTTGGTTTACATTTTGCACTAGTTTTTTGTACTAGAATAATCTATTAGGATTCATACATGGATTCAAAATTCCATCACCACTTTAGGTACGTAATGATGGACCCAAACACACCTTGAGTTATTAAACAGACTCTTTTTTAATGAGAATTAGGGCATGCACATTCCAATCCAATTTATTCAAAGAAGAATAAATCTCCAAGGGTCCTACTCTCTCCAACCACCAATTGTTTTCACTAGAAAACATAATGATTTGTATACCCAATAAAGTGTATTCATTCCTTATTATTAAATATATAAGTTTTATTGTCTTTAATTCTTGATTTATATCTTAATTAAGGATTGATTTATACATGTTTCACTATAGGTTATACATGAATCATATTTTAATGTTTTGGCCTACATTCAAGACTATTATTCATAGGTAAGTTCATGTAAGTAGTTTTTCCTTTTGATCTAATAATTTTATTTTGATTAATTACTAAAATAAAATGGGGGAAATATAGAGACATAAATCAACATTTAATCTAAAATAGTGTACTTAGGACCATTCCTTATACATGCTTAGCTCGTGCCTCATTGTATGATCTTTTGATAGCTCTTCTTTCATTGTTTATGTAGATTAAACTTTTTCAAACATAACTAATGATATCAAAATTTACTTATTCCTCATTCAAAATGGATCAATCTTATCCCTTAGTTGATCTATTCTCGTACCTAAACTATATTTTCTCCGTAGACAAAGCCACCCCATTTTGGCTATCTCACTCATTAGTCCTATTCGGTATTATCGGCTATGTCCTCTACAAAATACCGAATAGTTTATCAAATTTAAATTCATATAATAGGTCATCCTTCATGTTTATAAATCTCCATCTAAAGGAATCCCAATTGATCACTATAAATCCATAATTTAATTTTCTTTACACATAAAAGGCTCACACATGGAAAAATAATAGAACATCTAACTTCACATTGAGAGACAAGCATCTATTTTTCTCAATACAAAGTCCATAAACCCTAATAGCCCTAAGTTAAGTATAGATACACTTCCCAAGGTCATAATTCATGGTTGAATCACATAAATAAACTATAATTTTATAAGAATCTATAATTACACCATTCTTTCACACACATCACCATATCATGGGAGAAATACATGGAATTTGATCCCTTTTATGAGTATTGGTATGTAGGAAATGCCCAACATAGAGGGTGTTGAGGTCCAACACAAATTAAATTGCTAACCAATTTTTTAATTTTATCCATTTATCATTTGTGTTCAATTTAGATAGGGTTAAAAGTGAATAATAAGTCACATAATGGTTTTCATGATAAATCGAGAGCTCCCACATAGTCTAATAGAACACACATGTGAAAATAACTAGTCATATTAGTTGTAGAGAATAAATCATCATTAAGCACTAATGCACCTTGAGTATAATAACACTCCCTACCCATGTTTAATTAAAAATACCTTACTTTATATCTAAGTGAAACACTTTTATTAATTCACAATGTCATCACAGAGCCTCCTTATCAGTTTTACAATTTATTTCTCAATCTTATGCTGTAAAATTTTAGCTATGTAATTATTTCCTTTTTAAAATATTTCCAAGTTTATCAAGTTTAAAATTAGTTTGTGTCATTTAATGCATTTCTATATATTTTTTATTTTATGAAAAATATTGGCTAATTAGGTTAATTAATTCAAAATTTTCTAAATTTGATAAAACACCATGTTTTTAATTGGTTATATACTTTACCTAGTGGATCTATGTTTTATTTTATTATTTTGGAAGAGGTTTTAATATCTTGATTCAATATTAATAAGGGCCCATGTTCTAAATTTGAGCATATTGTGTATCTTCAACAAGATCAACATGAGAACCTTCACAATTGTATTCTAAGATTTAGGGGTAGCATTCATTACTAGTATATCTACTATTGGACCTATAAAAATAATGAATATTTAGTAAAATTATCTTTCCTTACCTCAAAGAGTAATTTCTTCCCAATCCTTATCTATCTTTCAATGATATTTGTCATGAGATCACAACATTTGCAAAAAAAAAATTACAATCACATAAACTTCCACATAAGAATCATGATTCACATTGTTCCACTATTTAAAAAACTCAAGTATCAATGTTAGTCATGTGACAATCAACAAAAATATTATACCATTATTTAAAAATGGAGCGACACCTATGAAAAATCATACACATTTAAGAAATCTCAATTTTTTTATTGAAAATGCTAACTGATAATAATATGGTTGTATTGCAATCTATAAGCAACATAACATGACTCATTTTCCATGATCATATGATGCAATATTATTTTTATTATCATATAATTAAATTCATAAAAAAATATGACTTATATTAAAACATATTATGGAAATGAAATTGACATATTGATTAAAAAAATAAGTTTAAAGTCCAAATTCTAAGGTAGAATGACCTATATATGAAGATGTTTCATCCATGGTTCCTAATAGAGATATATTAACACATTAATTTCATTTAGAATGATATGATCCTTCCTATGATTAGATAAATTTAAAAACAAAATATAGAGAATATAAACTACAATTAAAATAAAGGGAGAAATATTGTATTAAAATCATATAATCACATTTAAAATTATCATGGGCCTATTCAAAGTGAAAACCTCCTTTGAACATTGATAAATAAAAAATATTTAATGGATACCTTTTTCTCTTACACATGATCTCTATTTAAAATAATATATTCAAGATAAATAATACTTCCCATT
Source organism: Torreya grandis (assembly GCA_037957365.1). Classification (NCBI taxonomy): domain Eukaryota; kingdom Viridiplantae; phylum Streptophyta; class Pinopsida; order Cupressales; family Taxaceae; genus Torreya; species Torreya grandis. The sequence goes on along the minus strand of JARHVA010001806.1, from coordinate 562,039 downwards.
CATCTGGGATAATTATAATTAGTTAATGGAGACTTAAAAAGCATATGCATTAAATTTTTTATTAGTTATGCCTAATACGAAATAAAAGATTTAGGATGAACGGGTTCTGATATGCCCTCCCTTCAAAACATATTTTAGATCAAATTATAAGGTGAGGAAAAATTTGTTCCAATTCGATTAAGGATTCTCATGTGCACCTTTTGATTGCATTCTATGCCATTGTACTTTAATCTTAGTGATAATGAGTCTAGAGCTATCATGATTACTTGTCTAGGAAAGACTTAGGTTTCAATTATGATATTTAATAGCACACTTTTAAATTAAACATGTTTACCAATGAATTAATTAAAAAAATATACATGAAAAATATGATGGATTTTATAAGGGTAGCTCTAACTTGTAGTCCACAAGACCAATCTTCTAGATGACTTTGTAAGGGCGATAAAACTTAGGTGTTAGTTTTTTATGACCATTCATATTTAAGGAGAACTCCTTATATGATTATATATGGAGAAAAACCATGTCCCATTTATTGTAATCATGTAAAAAATGGTGTTGATATACATGTCACTTCATTTGGTTTTGTGTTGTATGTAATTTTTCCTTTAGAGTTTGAAGGGTATTTTTCATGATTGTTGAGTGTGGAATCTATATGCAAGCAAAAGTGAATCTTATATATAAATCATTTTTAACTCGAAGAAGATAATTCAACTAGATATACCACTTGAGGATACTTATATAATTGGGGTCATGACCAATATGTATCTGATAAACCTACCTAAGGGATCTCTTATCACATGATATGGCTAGAGAGGTTTCCAAAGTGTCTAGTCAAGCAACACCACACAATAACCCTAGTTAGGTCTATAAGGCAATAATAATTAAGTAATTAAATCTAATTTAGTTCTCAATAAGGATTTTGGCACAAACGGGGGGTAAACATAAATAATAAACATGCAAAGTAAGACTCTAATATAATCAATGTAGAGCTAATCCTAAGCAAGGAGAGACAATACATTCATTATCCATTACTTATGCAAATATATCTACCAAAATAGAGGAGTAAGACTTAGGAATACTCACTTTGAATATGAACCCATAGAGACTCAACCTATCCCTTGGCCAATGGTGCTTTACAATAGGTTTTTATGTATTATTGAAGAATCTAAGGATGGACAATGGACTATCATCTATCCAAGAACCTCCTAACAAATCACAAGATTTCATAAGACGAACTTTCTCCTCTAAGTATGAAACCATAAGAAATGACTCCTAAAGTATAATGGTGGAAATAAAAACTATAAATAAGTGAAAATGAATTGTTCTCTCTCTTGGAAATGAAGTGAAAGGTGGTATATATAGATTTGAATTAACCCTAATCCCTTTCAAAATTTTAGCCAACACCATCTATCTAGTCAACCTTGTTAGGTAGGAAATAGAGCCATTGGGTATTTAACTTAGTCATCCTAAGCCAATACAGTCCCATAATGTGTGTTATTCCTAGAATGAGGTCAACTTAATTGACTACATTTAGTAGATGGTAAAGGGGGTTTTGCCTATGTAGGATCTATTTGAGGTGGTGATTTACTTGGAGAAAGATATGAACAAGGTGTCAAATCTTAAAAAAATGTATGTGAGGGACTTATATTAGTTTTAGGTGGTGATATAGGGGAAAAAATATAGAGAATCACCAAAGGTATACCCACCCCTTTTGTGGTGCACCTTTTAAGGTGTGTACTCAAAGAGATTAAGACTCGATGAGTTCTTACAAGAGATAAAGCATCAATAATTGATAAAGTTTAAAAATATTATGCATATACATATTCCACAATAAAAACTCATCACATGTCATGTAGTTTTAACATAGGATGGTGATATGGGAAAAGAACATAACAAGAAATAATGCTAAGTTAGATAAATTGTAGTATAAATCATAATAAATATAGAATTTAAATGGTTACAATGAAGTAGCTGAAATAAGTTTGAAAATATCATACCTTGACTTACCTTTATATATGAATGGTTATCTCTGGTATTTATATTTTCTATCATGGAGTTCCTATATACTACTTTGGATAAACCCTAATGATATAAAATTAAATAGCAAAAATGAACAGTCATAGGGCAATCAAAGTAAATAAACTTAGCTCAACTGAGTAAATCACTTGGATAATTAGTGATTTAGTCTAACAAATGCTAATTTTAGAACCAAAATACCAAGGGAGAATGAATAAAATGAGAGTAAATCAGGTGAACAAAAATTCCTAGGCTATTAAATGACTAAAAACTCAAACAAATGTACCTTAGGTAAGAAAAGTAACAAACCAGATCAAATTAAGGATACATGAAACTGTAATAATAAATCTAACATCAATGTAAAAGAAGTAACCAACTATACTTAAATAAATATGGCAAATAAATATAAAGTAAGACAACATTGATCAGTGTGAAGTAACAATACAAACTAGTAATCAATGGAAAAAATAAATGTAGTAAAATAAACATTAGTGAGTGAGAAGTAATAATCCAAGCTCACTTTAATAATGGGAAAAGTAAAAAATATAGAAATGAAACCAATTATGAACAAAGAGAATGGTGAGTAATGTTATAAATTTATAAATGAAACCATAGAAATTATATAAAGGTAAAGGATTGATGTACATATATAATCCATAGTCACCCAAGCATATTGTTTTGTTCTAAAAATAGATCAAACCAAAACAAAGTAATGTTAGCATGTTTCAAGAAGTGAAGAAGAGGGAATATAGAAGTGGGGAGTCATATTTATAATTAACTTTCTCATCAAGGGGAGAATGAAATTGGTGGTGGGGGAAATATAGGAAATATTAAGGTAGATAAACACTTTATTGAAGTATTTATTTAAGTTTACTCTAAAATTAAGTTTGTCAAAAAAAGAGGAATTTCAACATTAAGGACTCTAAATAAATTTTCATAACCACACAAATCTTGGGTATCTAATGAAGTATGAATATAATCCCATGGAGGCTATATGCATGAAAAGTAAGATAGTCCTAACTTCCCATAATGTGTTCCCTATTCCTTAGGACTCCTTATAGAGCCATTGGTATAATACGAATATTGGGTACTTATGTGAGAAAGTAGGCATCACTATAGATAAATTTGAAATCTTCTTAGTCTATTGGCCTACCTTGGCTCTATTATGATGCCAACTATGGAGTTTGAGATTTGAATATGTGATTTCGACTTTTCTGAATTTTATATTCTCTTTTGATCATTACATTTTATAAATTATTTGGATTTGGGTTTGGATTTTTTTATGGATTTTTCTATTCCTCCTCTATACATATTTAGATAACCAAACACGGGTGATAAGAATGACTATCATTAGAGAACTTAAAACTTGGTAGCTACGAGGGAGGACTTAGACATGATGGTGTCTAAGATTCTTGTTTATTCATGTTAAATAAAAGTACTATATTAAATTTAACCTTGCTTTGTCCAAAGTGGAATGAAAGTAAGGGAGACAAAGGGAAATGAACAAGAAATGATTTGAGTTACCTCAAATTGCAAAAAATGTGAAAATGTGAAAAGGATATAATGATAGGTAAACATGATTCCATATCATAAGAATGTATGTAGGTGTAGGGAATCATGCTAACATAGTTTGTTGTGTAGGTTTTTAGTATAAAAGAATTAAAAAATGAGGCTGATAATATGAAATCACAAAATTTTAACCATTTAGTTAAATTCTAAAAAGAACACCTAGGTTTTAAAAATAGCTTGACAGAATATATAGATTTTATGAGGAAATTTGAACCTATCCATGGTCTTACACTATAACTCATAAAATAAAGAAGAAAATAAAATTTTGTAAAATAAGACTTATGACCAAAGAGAAAACTTTAAAATAGGTTTATATGAAATAGATGATATTTATGAGGAAGATCGGGTCATATCCATGGTATTATAATTCAACTAATGAATTAAATGAAAATTGAAACCAAAAGATTAAATATGGGGACTAACATTTATGTATAGAATGAACTGATGAAAATGAAAGATCTTGGGATAAGTATGTTCAAGTTTTGTCATTGATGTCATAGAGGTGTCCAGGTGAGTTGATGAAGTGTCTTCATAGTATAAGTGTCAATGACAAAATGTGTAGTGTTATTGTCCTAGTATGCTTAAAGTAGACTTGGATGATATTCAATTTTGGCATGATTAAGGATGGGTCCAAAGTATTGAGCATGTGTGAGGGGTCCTATCAAAGGTCAAATATGATTAGAGAGCTTGAGAAAATGCATGGTATTTATCCAGTTCTTTAGTATGTTCATCTTGGCATAGTTTATTTTGTGGAAAAAATCTGAGTTGGTAGTCTTTTAACATCACCATTGACACATATAGATGAGTCAAGGGGAGTTGATCATATGGGTATGATCACATTCATCCCAATATACTATGGTCCAAGTTTTAGGTCATGATGTTAAGTGGAGAAAAAGTTATAATTTTTCAAAGTTAGCTTCCCAAGTATTTTTCAATGTTTCCCATACTTAGCCAAATTTTCATAGGATATCTAATGGTGCACATTTAATCACATCATAGATCTACGATGAAAAATTAATCTGAGCTTAATGTCTAGGTTAAATTAGAACTAAGTAATCAATTTAATGGCATAATATTTCACATCCATGAAGGTTCCATGAGTAGCTTGATATATGGATGGATTACCCTATGAAAGGTGATCATGTGGTTCAAATTTTAGGTCATGAGGCTGAGTGGAGCAAAAGTTATTAAGGTGAAAAGTTGGCTTCTTAGATATAAGTTCACTAATTTCCCATACTTAGCCAATTTTACAAAAGGAGACATGATGGTGTGCATTTAATCGCATCACAAATCTATGTTTTAAATTAATATAACTAAATAAGGATCTAATGGTGAATGTTATACTTGTCTAAAATATAATAGTGAGTCTAAAACCTGTTCGATAGATATCAATGATGAATGGGTGTTTATACATGCATATCTATGATTCATATTGAGTTAAAGAGATAAAAATGTCTGATGTTTAAGTAGGTTAAAGTCCAAGATACTCTTAAAAAGATATAAAGAGTGCATTTGTTCCAAATTTTTAGGAAGAAGTGAGATGATGATAAGTGTTCAATGTTTAATAGTGAGCAAAGGTAAAGACTAGGCTAATACCAGGAGATCAATGGTGTGCATTTGGTCAAAGTTACCAGGGAGCATGAGATGAAGTCAAACTAATATATATTTAGAATAGTTAAATATTAGGCTACTTCCATGGGAGATCAACAATGTGTATTCATTTAATCAATGTGAGGGCATGAGATGAATGCATTGTGTTTGATGTTAAACTAGTCTATAGTGTTTGAGCCATAAATTTTTATCTAGGATGAATTCAAAGGTATAGTAAAAATAAAATTTATATATTACTTCAAGGTTCATCCAATGAACCTATTTAAAAGGTATTAATTTTTGTACAATCAAAGTTATTGAGCTCTAAATTTGATGATGTGTCTGACCATGTTCTGTAAATGACCCAAGAAGGATATTTGAGTTGTTCTAATGGGATTTGGGTGTTTCAATGAGACTGAGCTATTGGAGAGTGTTATAGATCCATGAGGATCATATTTATGAATTTTAGAGGTTTGAGAAATCCATATTCAGTATGAACAAATGCTTATAAGTTGACTATTTATTCATTCATGGTGTTCTTGTGTACAAGGATAATGTTTGAGTAGATTGAGCATACACAGATGTGTGCAATGATGAATATAATCATTTGAGGATGTCTAAGAGGTCATGTGGAGTGGACCTATGCATTTGAAAGTGGTTTTGTGTTTCTAAATTACTTGATGAAGTGATGAATGGGTGAATAAGTCTCTATGAGACCTATAAGAGATACTAATGCCTAATTGAAAGGTGTAGTTACTTAAGTATGACCCATGGATGGTATGGTTGACCTATGTAGATTTTATTGAGCTATGTTAGATGTCTTCAGGGATAACACAAGTATTATGGCTGACCTAGAAGATAAAAATCATGATGGCTCTATAAAAGGTGAAATCAAAGGTGGTGATTTAGAGACCTGGAAGAAGAGGTGTGTGTAAGAGTTAAAGAACAAATGAAAGAAGAAAGGGTTTGTGCCTAGTAGATCAGTTGTAGATTAGATCAAGTTGATGAATGGGTGTATGACCTATAGGTTATATTTTTGATGTCATAGATAGTTATTTTAACTTTGAATAATTAGGAGAGAAGCAAATAAAAGAAGGATTTGGAGGTTTGAGTGTGTGTATGAGGGAAGTTTGAGTGAAAAGGAAGAAATATTGTGGCATGCCTATATAAGAGGATTATATGAGATAGAGAGGGTTTTTTTAGGTTAAAAAATTAGAGGTCCATTATCAGGTTTTTAAGACATCAATTGAAAGGTGGAGATGTTCATATCATAGGTGTTGGGAGGGTGCTCAACATCTAGGTTAGAAGGACTTGACCATCCTAAGGGTAGGTGTTAATTATGGAATAGGTGTTTCACTAAATTTTGGCTAGAATAACTTGACCATCCTAGGAGTAGGTACTCATTATAGAATAGGTGTTTCACTAAAGTCTTGTCAGATAGACATGACCATCCTAGGGGTAGGTGTTCCTTATGGAATATATGTTTTACTAAAGTATGGTTAGAAGGACTTGGCCATCCTAGGGGTATGTGATCCTTGTAAAATAAGTGTTTCACTAAATTCTCATGTTTACACACTTCTTATATGATAGGTATTCCATGTGTTTGTAGACTTGAGAGAGGGTTTTATTCCTTAAGAAGGTTTCCCACATAGATCTTGTGTTGTGTGTGTAATCTTGAATCATCTATTTATTCATTTTTATAAACATCTTGAATGATTCATGAATGGTTTTATTGAATGCTTAAGTGTTTAAAGGGTTTGTAAATTTAATTGTATAGTTTTCCACAACTAATTCATCCCCCCTCTCAATGGTGTGTACCTCTAAAAAATGGCATCATATTAGGTCCTTTGGTAAAGGCTTGATAGCTTGAAAGAGATCCAAGATACAATATGGGTAATCATACAATACAAGGAGGTTTTTTCACTAAGCAAACACTAATGTTCAATGAATCCAATTATAATTTTTTAAGTGTGAGTATGAGGGCCTGCATCATGTCCCTAGGGTTTGATAATTAGAAATCTATTATGGATGGTTATTCTACAGCAATTATTCCTCCATCTAGTGTTATAGATAAGAAGTTGTTTGAGAAAAATTCTAAGGCAATGAATCCTATCACTTGTGGTCTTTTAGAGACTAAATACACCAAGGTAATCTATTGTATATATTCTAAGGAAATGTGGGATAAATTGAAGACTATTTATGAAGGAGATTTAAAGGTTAAGTTAAAAAGTTGTAGACTTATCAAAGAAAATTTGAGTCTTAAGATGAAGGAAGAAGATTATGTGGCATCCTTTCCATAGAGAGTTGATGAGATTGTAAAAATCATTAGAGGTCTTGGAGAGAAGCTTGAAGAAGATATTGTAGTTCAAAAGGTATTAAGGTCTCTCTCTTAACGTTAATTCAAAATTGTCTTTTATAGAAGAAAGTCATGATCTTACTCAGTTGAAGATGGATGAATTACATGGCATTCTTATTTCCTATGAGATGAGAGTAAATGATGATATACCACCAAAAAATAAAACATAATTCAAGATATAAATGAAGCCAAATAAGAAGTTCCAAGGTAAAAAACTCAAGGAGGATGACATATCTAATATTGATGAAGATGAATGAATTACTTTGTTTATGAGTAAATTGAAAATAGGGTCAAGCAAGTATAAAGGCAAACTACCTTTTAAATGCTTGAATTGTGGAGAGGTAAGAAAATTTTGTGAATAAGTGCCCTCATAATCATAATAAGAACTATGATGGAGAGCATGGTGATGCTCAATATGAAGAAAAGAAGACATATAAGTCTGATAAAAGGAAGAAAGGATTTAGAAAGTATGACAATAAGAAGAAGTCATTCAAGAACATGTAGAGTCTCTACACCAATAAATATTATAGCTCATTAGATGAGAGTGAAGATAGTGAATTAGAGTATGATCATCAAGATGATGGCCTTATTGAAGATAAATCCCTCTTCATGTCTGAGGAATGAAGTTGCTCATATCAAAATGAGTCTACTTGGAGTGATTTAGATGATGATAAAGATGAGGTAGACTATGAGACTGAATTAATGAATGATCTTAAATAGCTAAAGATTGAGAACAAGACTAACAAGAAGATGAAGTCTCAAATCAAGGACTTGAAGATCAATCTAGTGTGTTTTAAGCAAGAATGAATTAAGACACCAAGGAGCATGAGTATATAGTCAAGCATCTTAGTTGCCAATTGGAAATCCTATCTACAAGCCTAAAATCTAAAGAAGATGAATTTTTAAGGTATGTAATTGAAAATGAGTCATTAAAAGCTAAGTTATAGAATACATCTAGTAAGATGAAGCTATTTGTAATATTTGAAAAGATATCAAGTGATCTAGATAATATTGAGTGATCAAAATCATGAAAGTGATAGAACTAGTCTTGGATATAAAGAAGAACTAGAAAATGCAACTCAAGATAAGATGAAGACTAACATAAATCAGAACTTGAAGGTGAGAAATTAGTCAATCAATGAAGATGCTAGCATAATGAAGAAAAATTAGATCGAAAAACCAAATTACATGAGGTATGCAAGTTTTAATGGTTATTGTTACACATGTAATAAATTTAGGCATAAAGCTAGAGAATGCAAGAGACCTGTTAGAAATGAGTTTGCATGGAACTATGATGGGGGCCATCAGTAAAAAGGTGAATCTTTTTCAAAATGAGTATTTTGTTTCAATTTTAAAAAGAATGGACATATTGAAATATTTTTTTATAACAAATAAAGGTAGGATAAGCTTCTTATAAAAGGTATAGTGTGCTTTAAATATCAATAAAGAGGTCACATTGCTAGATTTTGCAAGCAAATGTCTAAAAGATAGAATAGGCTTAACTAGGCTCTTAGAGTGAAAGAAAGAAGGAAAGTTAACTCATGGAAATAAAGGTGGTAAGTTTGAGTCATGATGAGTCTGCAAGTCCAAGTAATTTGTTTGTTATGGTGGAGAGTGCCACAAAAGTTAGAGAGTGCTAAGATCTCTCATTGTTTACTCATGTTGTGAATGAAGAGACCAAAATCAAGGAGAAGACCAAGGTTTTGGTTGAGGCTAGTTTTAAGGTGTGTATGGATTCAAGGGAACATCCTACTATTTCTAATCAATTTTCATGCAAACAAACATCAGTTGTCAATGCCTAGTGATGAAGTTCTAAACTACAAGGAAGATTATTCAACTAAAAAGGTATGTCATGAATCTATGTTATCCCCATGTATTTGTAATATAGTCTTATAAGAGAAGGATAATGTTGTAGTGGATGAGCAAGTTGTTTCTCTTAAGCCTAAGAAGAAGAAGAATAACTATTAGTATCAGATGATCATGGAGGATAGGGAATATGAGGAGTTTTAGGAAACTCCTAGTTTCACATTATTTTTGGACATTATGAGTTAGGGTGTCTCTATCTAGGATTCAAGGAGACACTTGAAAAGTAAGAGGAAGTATGGTGGATGCTAGCTAAGATTTGATTGATTTTTCAAGATAAGAAAGGTCATGAGAAGATGTGCTTGGTTAAGATGTAGAAACAAGTTCATAAGCCTGCTTCAGATGTTATGGTGAATTGTGTGTTCCAAGAGTATTTAGGGACTTTGGCTCTAAAGGAGATTGGAGTGCAAATTTAATGTTTTCAAGGTCTAAGAAGGCAAGAGTTAGGTATTTTTAGATGGATTAGTGTCTACATGATCAAAATGGGTGTTTTTAAGTGGCATAATGAGATTGATAAAATGCCAATAAGATTTTGGTGCTAAAAAAGGTCTATGTACTTATTGTGATGTGTTCCAGTTGGTTTTATGTCTTGATGATCATGTTTGTGCCTTTTGGAGGTTTTTATGTGCTCTTAGGTTTATCTTTATTATTGCATATTAAATCCATGGTATAGTAACTCAAGTTTCACAAAAGTGTGAAGGTTTAAATCTTGGCCTAGAAGTGTGTTATGGTTCTCTCCAGGTGTGCAAGAATTTTTCTAGGTGGGTGTTGACTAGAAGGAGGTTTGTTGACCTTATTTGTTTTGAGATTCTAGAGTTTTGGACTATTCTATAAAATTGGTTTTCCTTAAGAGTTTAGATCTTAGGCTTATTGATAGGTTGAATGGGAAAAATGGGTTGTCAAATCAAACTTCACATAGATTTCAAGGTTTGTGGTTTTCAAATTATTCAAGTTTTTGGTCAAAATTGAGGCCTAATTGGGTAGTAAATTTTTGAAGGAATTATGTTGAAAAGGAGGATCTAGGTGATGAAAATTGGTGTGATTAATGGGGAATATATGAGTTCTCTAGATATGAAGTTTTAGATCTTGAAATTATGCATAATGAACGTTTTTCACTCTACAAGTTATAGGTAGGGCTATAAAGAGTCTAGATAGGCCTACTATGAAGATTTGATGTTTTTGCTCAATTTTTCTAAAAGATTAAGGAATGAGTGTCTTAAGGTGATTATAATGTTTGTTTAGAGCATGTTTCCTATTTGGTGAGTAGCATGATGTTTTATTAGTGGTCCTTGATGTGGCTTGAGAGAGAAGGCTAGTAAGCCTTTGTGGTGGTTCTTCATGGTGTGTAAATATTTGAAGATTCTAAAGAGGTGTAATGGCTTAGATATCTTAGGAGGAATCCATCTTAGATTTTTATTGGTGGGTTCCATCATATTTTATTGATTTTGTGTGTTCTTTCTTCATTGGTTATAGTGCTTATTTGAAAAGAGTGTTGGCATGTAGTAAGAGGAAGTTATCAAGGCAAGAAGAGGTAGGCCCAAGGCAAGGGGGAATTTATATCATATTTTTAAGGTGGTCCTCTACTATCGGTGGTATTTTTATATCCTCAAGATCTATTTGTGCCCACTTTGTCATTATTTCAAACGGGGATAACGTTCCTTTTATGAGAGTACTTGAAGAGAGATAATGAAGGTGAGTTGTATGATGGGTATTGACATCAATGACAAAGGGGATATTGTTAGAGAGGTGTCAGTGATGTTATGGAGGTGTCCAAGTGAGTGGATGAAGTGTTTTGATAGTCTAAATGTCAATGACAAAGTGTGTAGTGTGATTGTTCAAGTATGCTTTAAGTATGCTTGGTTGATCTTTAGTTTTGGCATGATTAGGGATGGGTCTAAAGTATTGAAAATGTGTTAGGGGGATATCAAAGGTTAAGGAATATTGGAGAGCTTGTAGAAGTACATGGTATTCATCTGGTTATTCATTATGTTCATCTTGTCATAGTTGGTTCTATGACATAAAAATCTAAGTAGGTAGTTTTTTGACATCACCATTTCCATGTATGGATGAGTTAGGGGGATTTGGTCATATGGGTGTGATCACATTAGTCCCAAGTTTCTATGGTCCAAGTTTCAAGTCATGTAGTTGAGAGGAACAAAAGATATAACTATTAAAAGTCAACATCTTTAGCAATTTTAAATGTTTTCCCATACTCAAATTTGCAAAGGAGATATAACAGTGCATGTTTAATCACACCACAGATCTATGGCACAAAATTAATCTGAGATTAATGTCTAAGTTTAAGTAGAGATGAGTAAGTAGTTAAAAGGAATTATATTTCACATTTGTGAAGGTTTCAAGAGAACTTGATATATGTATGGATTCCCCTATGAAAGGTGATCATGTGGTTCAAATTTTAGGTCATGAGATTGAGTAGAGTAAAATTTATTAAGGTGAAAATTTGGATTCTTAGACAAAAGTTCACTAAGTTCCCATACATAGCCAATTTTTCAAAAGGAGATCTAATGGTGCACATTTATCACATCATATATATATGGCATAAAATTAATCTAATCAGATAAGGATCTAAAGATGAGTTTTATACTTGTTATAAATATAACGATGAGCATGAAATGTTTTAGATAGATATCAATGGTGAGCAGGTGTTCATACATGTAGATTTATGATGTGTATTGAGTCAAAGAGGTCAAAATGTCTGACATTTAAGTATGTTAAAGTCCAAGATACTCTCAAAGAGATATATGGAGTGCATTTGTTCCAAACTATCAATAAATAATGAGATGATGATAAGTGATCAATGTTTAACAGCAAGTAAAGGTAAAGACTACACTAATCTAAGGAGATTGATGGTGCATATTTGGTCAAATTTGCTAAGGAACATGATATGAGGTCAAACTGATAGATATTTACCATAGTTAAAGATTAGGATACTTATGAGGGAGATCAATGATGTGTATTCATTCAAGAGATGTGAGGCATGAGATGATGCCATAGTGTTTGATTTTTAATAGTGACTATTGACATTTGAATTTAGCAAAGGGAAAAACTAGTCTATAGTGTTTGAGCCATAACTTTTGATCTAGGATGAATTAAAAGGTGTAGTAAAAAGTAAAGTTCTAGAGGACTTTAAGGTAAATTCTAGAGAATCTAGTTAGAATGTTTTATTGTTTGTAAATTCAAATTTATTGAGATATAAATTTGAAGGTCTATCTGATAATATTCTGTAAGTGACTTGAGAAGGATATTTGAGTTATTCTTATGCTATTTAGATGTTTCAAGGGGATTGAGATATTGGAGAGTGTTTTAGACTACATGAAGATCATTTGTATGGATTTTAAAAGTTTAAATAATCCATATTTAATATGAACAAATGATTATAAGTTGATTATTTGTTCATTCATGGTGTTCTTATGTACAAGGCTAATGTTTGAGTAGATTGATCATATGCAAAGGTTTGTAATGATGAATACAATCATTTCAAGATGTCGAAGAGATCATATGGAGTGGACCTATTCATTTTAAAGTGTTAGTGTGTATATAAATTGCTTTATGAAATTATAAATGGGTGAATAGGTCTCCATGAGATCTATAAGGGCTATTAAGGCCTAATTTAAAGGTGTAGATGCTTAAGTGTAACTCATGGATGCTATGGACAACCTGTGTGGATGGTATTGAGACATGTTATATGTCTTAAGGGTTAAGACAAGTATTATGGCCAAACAAGAATATAATAATAATGATGAATCTATAAAAGGTGAAATTAAAGGTGGTAATTTAGAGACTTATAAGAAGATGTGTGTGTAAAAGTTGAAAAGTGAAGGAAAGAAGAAATTGTGTGTGCCCAGTGGATAGGTTGTAAATTGGAGTAGGTTTATTACTATGTGTATGACCTATAGGTTATATTTATGATGTCAAATATAGTGCTCTTGTATCTTTTAATATTGGGGAGAGAAGTGAATAAAATAAGGATTTATAGGTTTGAGTGTGTATATGAGGGTAGTTTGAGCGAAGATGAAGAGAGATTGTGGCATGCCTATGTGAGAGGCTTGTATGTGATAAAGATGGTGTTTTATAGTTGTTATAAAGTTAGAGATCCATCATTAAGTGTTTAATACATTATTTCAAATGTGGATATGTTCATATCATAGGTGTTGGGAGGATGCTTAACATCTAAGTCAGAAGGACATGACCATCCTAGGGGTAGGTGCTCCTTGTGGAATAGGTGTTTCACTAAAGTTTGTTTAGAAGGAATTGACCTTATTAGGCATAGGTGATCCTTGTGGAATATATATTTCAATAAATCCTTGTCAAAAGGACTTGACCATCCTAGGAGTAGGTGCTACTTTTGGAATAGGTGTTTCATTAAATTCTCATGTTTGCATACTTCTTATAAGACAAGTAGTCCATGTGTTTGCAGGCTTAAGAGTGGGTTTTATTCCCCAAGAGGGTTTCCCACATAGATCTTATGTTGTGTGTATAATATTTTATTATATATTTTTTCATTGATATAAACATCTTGAATGCTTCATGAATGGTTTTATTGAATGCTTAAGTGTTTGAAGGGGTTGGAAATTGAATTGGATTATTTGGCATCACTGATTCAAACCCCTTCTCAATGGTTTGTACCTAAAACAAAGTCCTATAAGAAGTGTTAGTATTTATTATATATGTAATTATTAAAATAAAGGAAATATTTAGGCAAAATATTTTTGAAAAAATTGTGCATTGATGGGTTCTTTGAAAACATGTCCTTCATTAGTTTGTACATAATAACCACTAGGACCAAGAATGTATTTTATTAAGGGACCCACAATGTTTGGGCATATTTTCAATATTTGTCATGTGTATATGCTTATTTTAAGACTAAATCACCAACATTAAAAGTTCATATTTTGACCTTTTTATTATGTTATTTAACAATGCGAGCCTTGTAGTGGTAGTTATGTTGTAAAGTAGCCATATGATGTTTATCAAGAAAGTCTAAATCATGAAGATGAGATTCATGTAATTATTTATTATGAATTATACCATGAAGATATATACATAAAAATGGGAGCTCAAATTATAATGGTAATATTGATTTTGAACCATATACAAGTGAGAATGGTGTTGCCTCAGTGATAATACATATTCTAGTATGGTAAGCCCAAAGCATGGGATGAAAATGAAGGTGCCAATCAATATGAGTTTATCAACTAGTTTTTTGAGAAAAATTATTTAAATTTTTTTATTAACCTCTTCTTGACCATTGCATTGAGGATGGTAAAGTGTTGAAAATTTATGTGAAATTTTAAACATGGAACATAATAGTTTCATATCTTTATTTTTGAAATTTCCACCATTGTCAAAAATGATAATATGAGGAATTACAAAATAATTATTGCAATGTTTAAGAATAAATTTGGAAATAGTGGTTCCCTTGACATTAACAAGAGGCATGCCTTTTACCCATTTGCTAAAATATTTGATAGCAATGATTATCAATACATGGCCATCTTTTGATCTTGGTAATTTTCTAATGAGATCTAATCCCCACATATAGAATGGTCAAGAAGACTCTACTATTTGGATCTCATATAGTGGTGAGTGGATTAGATCATTATGTATTTAAAAAATATTACATTTTTTTGTCAAAGTTAATAGTATCTTTTTCTAGAGTAGGCCAAAATTAATCCATACACAAACATTTCCAAGCTGTATCATGTCCACTATGGTAACCACCTTAAATGGCCCCATGTGCTTATTCTAGGAGAGTAGGAACCTTATATTGCATTAAAAAATGGAGTAATGTTCCTTAAACATTATGTTAATAAGGGGTGTTGTATCAAAACACATACTTGAAATCTTATTTACCATTTGATTCTTTTCAAAAGAATCTTTGTCTAGAAGGTAAGTTTGATATTCAATAAATTGAATTATGTTTTTATACTATGGACTTTATTGAATAGTGATAGCCTCAATGTGATTTATTAGTGAATCATTTTGTTTTATGGAAGAAGGTGGTTTTATGATTTGGATAAGAAATTAGGAATCATGAAGTACTTGATGAGGGTGAAATAAAGATGCTAATGAATCAAGAGAGTCAACTATGACATTTTAATCTCTTGGGATTGGTTTGATGGTAAAAGAAACAATTATTTATTAAGTTTAGTATCCATTTGATTATGTGTGATTAAATTTTCTCTTTTGAATTTATAATCACCATTAACTTGATGATAGATAAGTTATGAGTCACCCAAAGTGTGTAAAAATGGGATATTTCAATCAATTGTGACTTGCATGCCTAATATTAGAGCTTCATATTCAACCATGTAATTAGTGACATCAAAATATAATATAAAATCTAAAGGTATGATCTTACCATGTGTATTTTTTAGAATACATCCTACACCAATTCTATGGAGGCATTTGGCACCATCAAATTGGAGTATCCATGTGTCTTCATGTAAATCAATGGTAACTTCAAGTATTTGTTCGATGACTAATTTGAATTTAGTAGTAATAGGAGTGATATTAGTATCTTTTTTATTATTAGATTATAGATCAATGGGAAAATTATGAAAATAGTATTTGACAGGGATAACTTGGATAAGACCTTCGATATAAAAAAATTATTCATTAAATAAATTATCTTAAAGGTGATTTATGGTTGGTAAATAAGTTGTTACAAGTTGGCATGTGATGACTTGTCTTTTGATGATTTTTTGTGACAATTCAAAGGTCAAATTCCATCAATAGGACCATCCATTTACCAATTCTTTATCTTGGTAAAAATTCTTTAGATAATAAATATTGAAGTGGATCAAAATGAATAATGACATAAGTGGTCTGATAGAGCATATAATGATAAAGATTTTAAACTGTGAAATATGTAGCAAGGCAATCGAGTTCTAGTTTGGTATAATGTTTTTCATAATCAATTAATCCTTGAATGATTTAATAACTAACATACTCTTTATTAGTACCATCTTATTGGGAAAGAATTTCCCCAATTGATATTGGGGTATAAGATGAATTTAAAATTAAGGGATAATCATTCAAATGTTTTCAAAGAGTAGGAGGATGGATAAAATATTACTTCATACTGTCAAATGATTTTTGGTATGTTTGTCCATTATAGAGAATTAAATTTTTTAAGAATCAAATTAACATAATATATATGGTAATCACTTATGAAATGATAGTATATATTTGAGACCTTAAAAGAGACACCTACCCTTTTAAGACTTTGGGAAAGACAAAGGGCACCCATTTTTTGTTTTTAAGGGAGACTTTCCAACCCACATGGGAATCCCCACCAACCTCACCTTGAAATTTTCATCCCCCACATGTAAAATGGTGCCACATTTGGTGCTCCACCTCTTTAAGTGATTCAATAAAGACAAATAAGGGTGGTAAAAAGTCTTTGGTCTCATGTAAACCCATGTGCATGATTTCCATTCAAACTTGGATTCATATGCAAAGAGGGAGATTTTCCAACCCACATGGGAATCCACACCAAAATAACCTTGAATAAATCATGCACCACTTGGAAAAATTAAAATTGCTTCACTATACCACTCTTTTGACATGTTTCCCAACATTAAATGCTATGAATACCCCTCCCCTCTTCTTCACCAAAGGCTAAGTTGGAAGTTAGTCTTTGGTTTTTAATATATTATTTCAGGTTTTTGGAGGAGATCATCATCTTGGAAGTAATAATCATATTGGAGGATAAAATATCAAAAAATTAAGCTCTACCAAAATTTATTTAATCTTCATCAACATTCAACCATCATCAACATCTTCAAGCCACTTCAACAATATTGTGGTAATTTACTTTGTTTTGTAATTTCAGTTATTTATTTATTTACTTTGGCATTTTATTTTATTAACATCCATAATATTGTTCCCTTAACCCATTCCTCTTTAACCCATTCATACCATTTAATCCCTTTTGCTATTTTTGTTTCATCTATCCCCTTTATCCCATTCACCTCTTTACCTCATTTACTTCTTTTCCCCCTTTGCCATTTTTACCTTTCTTTTTCCTTTGCCATATTTAATTATTTGTCTCATTTATATATCAATATATTTGTATACTTTCAGAATTTACCATATACCTAAACCAACAAAACAATCCTTTTGACCCTCACCACTTTACCAAACCAAAACCATAACATTTACCAATTTTCAGCATTAGTATTAGTTAAACTATTGCATTCATTTAGTTATCTTTTGAAAAGAATTTAAATTTATTATATAAAATTTAGTTACTTTATATTTTAGTATCATCATTTTCTATTTTTATGAAAAATATATTTCTTTTATCATTCCAACTTAAGTGTTTTGAAGAAGGTGGATTGACAGCCTCCTACAAAGCTTTCAATTCTAGGATCTCGCTCCTGCTAGGCAATCCACCCATCTACTTGTCTAAAAAAAAGTTTTTTTAGTGTTTTACTATTTGAAATTCATCCTACCAAGACAAATAGGAGATATCCACAATCACTTGGATCCAATGCACACACATTCAATAGGTTTTTCTACACACCCTATTCCTAGTTTCTTTCATTTCAAAAAAAATTAAGAAAAGCAAAAAATTAGATAGAAACATTTTGGCATGCCCAGTGGAACACTTGAGTTTTTTTGGGTTCATATATGTTGTAAGATATTTATAATTTCATTATTTAAATTGATTTAGTTGGATTATAGTAAAATTAAGCTTTCTTTCTTACTTAATGAAAAAAGAACAAAAACACAAGTTTAGTTGCATTTTTAGAAAAGTTCAAGTTTATTTTCTTTGCATCTTTAAAAGAAATAAAAAGAGAAATCAACCTAGGATTAGGAATTGCATTTTCATCTTGTATTTAGATTGAATTTAGAGATTTTGTATGTATTTAAATAAATCTAAAATTTTATTTTGGCTTTGAAATAAACATGTTGCATCCATTGAATTGTTTGTTGATCTTAGTTCATCTAGTAACTAGGAAGAACAATAATTTTATCATAGATTTCACTTGTCTTAATACACTAAGAAAAACCACTAAATAATCAACACATCAAAACAATACTTGAGATAATCAATGACTGGGATTTCATCATTTGGTAGCAGCCTTACCCTCGCCTGACTATCCCACTTGGATTTCACCACCAAGGGGATAACTAACTTAGCTCTCTGGTTGAGTATAAACTCTAGACTTCGTATATATTGACTAAGCACCTATCACCTCTATCGATATGGGATTGTAAAGTGAGAGGGTAGGCTCAAATACCAATCCATGTACCAAATTTCAACATAAATATTGATTTTGAGCATGTAAACAATCCAAAACCAACGATAGCTTGCCTTTTTATTACCTAAATCAAACCAACTTCCCATTCACACTCTTTAAGGCATAAGCCAAAAGTGATTTAAAAGTAATCTTAGGATAAATGTATTTCTAGTGTTTGTGTTGATTTCTTTCAAATCTTTTGGTTGCTTCTTGTTTGAGTTAAGAGATTCACCTTTTCATTCCTTATTTTCTCATATGGTTACTACTAGACAACTTAGAAATCAAGTTAACCAAGCCCCATCTTCTTCCACACCTAGGGAATATACCTTGAACATTGAGAGTTCCTCTCAAATTAAGATTTCCCCTCCTCCCTCTCCTTTTAGGGTCCCAATCATATTTGAAGGAAATCCTAACTTTTCTTCCTTCCTTGGTAATAATTAGGTGGCTTTATAGCTCTACCTCAATGCCATGCCATACCACACCTCTTTTGCTTCAATTTCCTCTACTAAACCCCCTCTTGGCATGCCACCCCACCTTATGGTGGGTACCACTTCAACCCAACCATTATTTACCCACACCTCTTCCAACATCCCATCCACCCAAACCCAAACTAACCTTGTACCCCCAAACCAAACACCTCCTGTCACACCCTAAGTGGGTTTAACCTTACCCTTAGTCACCTACACCCCACCTACTATGGAATTATCCTCCACGTTTGCTTCCATTGTCCCTTTAGTAGTAACTAATACCTCAACCACAACCCAATATCCAGATATATTTCTTTTCATACCACCAACACTTCCCCATATAAATAGTTTGGTCACTACCCACCTTCAACCAACTAACCCACTAATCACTTTGATGCCACACATAAACCCCCCAATTTTAGCCTTCCAACACATACCCATGACATCTTATCAGTATATTCCTAACACATAAGTATACATACCTTCACCTTCCACCCAAAATTACATGACCTCACACACACACGCAACATCATCCCAACCATCCACTAGTTATTCCCATGTCACCCAACCCCAACAAAACATGTCATATACTTATCTAACCCAATAACCCCAAATAGACTTGATCAAGATGCTAATGGAGAATATGACTACCCTTGAGTCATCCATATCAAGATCACATAACCTTATCTCTTATGACCAAATTTGCAATGAACCCATCCATCTATCTCTATCTAACCATATCCTCTACAATGGGAATTTCCAAAATTCTCTAAATTTAAAAGAAAGGAGGACCCCTAACAACATTTAAGAGCATTTAGGCATGCATGTTACTTGATTTTCCATGATGACACTCTTCTCCTTTTTATTTTCCTATGTCCTTATCTCAACCAGCATTAGATTGGTATAGTGCCATCCCAAAACACTCCATCTTCTCCTTCACCCAACTAGCCTAAACTTTGTTGGATCACTTTTCAATCAATATATCCAAAAAAAAAAATATTACCGACCTCTACTCCATTTGAAAATTCAAATATGAATCTATTTCCAATTTCATAGCTTATTGGAGGAGTGTAATCAACTAAATTTATTTTTCATTGCCTCAACCTTAGCTTATATAGCTCTTTGCCAAGACATGCGAAAAACACATCTCATCCACATTGCATATCCAAAGCTTACAGACATTCAATGAAGCTTTTACCATGGCTCACAAAATATAAAACATATCCATTGATGAGGGAAGATTAAATTTGATTAAAAAAACACAACTTCTAAAAATAATGAGCCCTCTTCTTCTAAAGTAAACAACCCAACCGATACCAATTACAAGATCAAAGCCATTGCCAATGCTATTGTCCTCAAAGATACACCTCCCCCATCTACCAACCAATAGAGCCCAATGAACCAAACCTTTGACCCCTTTAATTATCTAAACCAAAACCAAAGGAACCAAACTTGGAATAAGCATAAGCCATTAACTCCACTTGGGGAGCCTTATCCTTCTATTTTGAAAAAGTTACTAAAAGATAATATCATCCAACTTTCACCAATTAAACCACCCCAATAGTTTGATACTTCTCACCCCATAGTTAGTATAATTAGAATGACCATTGTGATTTTTACCAGGTCATATGACATGACATCAATAGGTGCAATACCTTTAAATACCTTGTCCAATCCCTCATTGACAAGGGGGAGCTCACATTGGAAAATCCTAATACGTCACCAAACCAAGGCCTCAACATATTCCACAAACCTTTCCCTAATCATGCAACTTATACCCCTCATCATGAAAATAAACCTAAATCATCTCATGAGACACATACTATTAATGTGGTTACTAGTGAACCCATTGACGAAGAAAATGTTACCTCAACCGATTTTTTCCCCATTCCCCTAATGGAAAAAAAAAGACTATCTTATATTCCTTTAGACACCTAAATAAGGGAATAAACCATATCCATACTTCCATTCAAGGATATCACACCTACCTCACCTATCACAGAACCATCCACCACCCCTTTGGAAGCTATCTCACAAGAGAAGATGACTCCATCCACCCATCGTTTAATTGCAAAACCTTCTATGAGAAATAAAGATAAAGGTAAGGGAACCAAAATAGAATTTCTAACCCCTTCTTTGACAAACCAACCTAGCCCTTCTAAACCAACTAAAACCTCTACCCAACCAACCAAAAACTCTTCCCAATTGATTGACCCTCAAACACCTAAACCCACTAAGATAACTAAAGTGACAAAATCCCCTCCAAAACCAACAACTAAAACAACCAAAGAGGTAAAATCACCAAACGACCCAAAACCTTGAATTTTGCCTCCCTCAACCTTTCCATCCATTCCATGTCCCCATCCATCTACCTTAAAGTCCATAATTTTTACCAAAACCCTACCACCTTTATTGGTCACACCTTTATACTTGATTTCTAAAGCACCTTTCCCCACTACACCAGCAATTTCTACATTACCTACCTTACCCTCCTCTACAACCATCTCATTAACCATTGTGCCTAAACCAAAAAAATCAACCAAGAATACTACTTTATCCAATACACCTACCACCAAACCTACATCCACACAACCTTCCACTTCAACACCCAAAGAAAAAACCACTAAACATCTACCACCTTTAGCCAAATCTTACTTGACCATTCTCTAGTGGTTATTACAAACTTTTTCCTTGAGATTATCACCCATAATTCCCTTTAACCCTTCATGTACCAAACCCTCTTGGTTTAATGATAACTTGATATGTTCATATCATAGGGTACTAAGACATGACACCGAGAACTATAAATCTCTCCAAGGTCTTGTTCACAACTTGTATGAATATTATGATCTATTATCAGATAAACCTCCTTCATCTCCATTATCAATGCAACCACTGAATCAACCCATATTATCTTTGATCTCATCCAAAATTGAATAGGAGGAATTGAAGCAACCATCCAATCTAGAGAACCCTTTATCTACACTATTCACATGACTACCTAATCTCAAGCCCAATAAAAGGATAAAGGCAAGAATAAGGCATCCATTCCTTGGAATTACCCATTTCCTAACTCCAAATAAAATAATACCCAACCTTCTCCATCTTCAAACAAACCCAAATTTTTTATCTTAGGTGCCTCCCCATCTAACCTTACATATCCTAACCTATATGCAATATCCATTCAGAAAGCTATCCTTAGGCAACTTCACCAAACTCTAACAAATATGAGCTTGTATGAGTATCTCTACCTCTCCCAATCGCCATCAAGTACTTATAGAGGCTCTATAATCCATCAAGGTCTAACTTGATGATCCTCAGCCTCTAGCCACTTTTGTTGGTTCCCTTTGGACTTCTAACCTTGTCACCTTTAAGAATTCATAAATACCTTCTGTTCATTTAGAGGATCCTAATCCTCCCCTCTTCATTATATCATACATCAATCAAACCCAAATCAAAAGGGTGATGATCAATGGGGGAGATAGCATCAATATTATCTCCTCCCATGCTTATGGCTAGCTATAGTTACATGAAAATATAATGTCTAAAAGCTTAGTGGTCCTTTGTTCTTTCAATGATACTATGGCTACCATGTTGGGCATAGTTGTCCTCCACATCCATGTAGGGCCTCATACTATTCTCTAACTCTTTTAAGTTGTACAATGAGAGTATAAATACAACATTTTACTTAGATTACCTTGGATTCATTCCATGAGTTGTGTCCCTTCCACCTTGTATCGATGTGTCATGTTTGAACACAAAGGGTAAGTTATTACTATACAACCTAACCCTAGTCCTTTTACATCTAAAAATATGACATATCAGCCCAATGAAATCCTTTTTCCTCCTTTATCTACCACACAACCATCTACCAACAACACAACCTCACCAGCTAATACCCATAGTATTTCCACACCCAATGTTGATAAAGTTTCCATTAGCTCATCTATCTCCTCTTCCCAAATTCTTGTAGAAGACCTCGTGACAACCAAATACCAATGTCTTTCTTTTTGGTTAATATAGACTCTTAGCCTTAGAATCCCTCCTTACCCTTGAATAATATGGGAATCTCAGACATGACCATTCTTTGACCCTAACATTAGAACCATCATCCCCATTGGTCTCCCTAATCATCAAACAAATTGCATTTATGGAAGATTTGATCATCCCCTTCTATCCCCTACCATTACATCATCCATCCAACCATTTATCTCTAAATTTTCCTATCTTAGCAAACCAAAGTTCACTAAACTATATATCCATAGGTGTGGTTAGAAAGGATTTGGCCTCAGTCACTATGAAAAAGGGCCTCATGAGTTTCCCCATCTCAAAACTTTGCAACCTCATGAATCATTTAACCTTGGGTATGAACCACCTTAAGAATCCACCAATTCACCTAAACCCATTTCCACCATAGAGGAAGATATCCCATCTTTTCCAACCCAACCATTTTTTCTACCAAAATACCTTGATACTATCCCTCCTTACTTTTTTTTATATCAATACTATAAGTCTGGGCCCTCTCATCTACCAAAAGAGTGGCTAAACCAAAGTCCTTCCACTTGTACATCCTAAAATGGTAGAGAATGATTATCCCACCATCAACACCATTTGACATCAAGACGATGATTCCATTCTTACCTACCTCATTGTAGGGGATTCTTCTATCCAAAAATCCCTTCCTCTTGAGGCCCTAACTATGTTGATTGAATCTACCATTTATATCTACTTGGGCACTCTGGATAACCCCCACATTGTCAAATTGGGCCAATCATTAAATAATAAGGAACTTCAAGATTTTTCCTCTTTCCTCCAAGACTACAACATATAATTCACTTGGTCTTACAATGATATTCCTATGATTGACCCAACCATTGATACCCATAACATAGTCACTTACTATGATGTTAAGCCTATTAAATAAAAGCTTTAACACATGCATACTTGCATAGACCTTCTCATCAAAGAATAACTTCAACATATCCTATTTGTAAACTTCATTCAGCCCATTGACTACCCCCAATGGGTCTCAAACATCATACCTATCACCAAATCCACTAGGGGTTTATGCATTTATGTGGATTTTCATGACCTTAACCTTGTTTTCCCTAAAGGATGACATCTCTCTACCTAACATTGACCAGCTTGTTGATCTTATGACCAGCCATGTGATTTTATCTCTCATGGATGGGTTTTTAGGTTATAATCATATTTTTATTGATTTTAAATATCAACATAAAACTACCATTATGACCCCTTGAGGAAAATTTTTCTATAGAGTCATGCCTTTAAAGTTAAAGAATGTTGGTGTAACCTACCAACATGTCAGGACTTATATTTTCCATGATATTATCCATAATATTGTAGAAGACTATATGGATGATATTCTATAGAAATCCAAGGTTTGAATATATCAATTGAATACTCTTATGATTATATTTGAACACCTCATCCATTTTCATGTTCACCTAAATCCCAAAAAATGAATTTTTAGGGTCTTTTCAGGAAACATCTTGGCTTCATCATTTCTCTTCTGTAATTGAAGTAGACCCTACTAAAGTTAGAGTAATTTTAGACATGCCTCCTCTAACCAACCTTAAACAACTCCATATCTTTTAAGGAAAACTTCAATCCATTCACCATTTCATTTCCTAACTTTCAGACTGGTGCCTAACCTTTCCATCACCTTTTGAAGAAGGATGTCTCTTTCAAATGGAGTAGTGATTGTCCAAAGGACTTTGATTCACTCAAATAGTACCTTTTATCACCACCTATCCTCACCCCTCTAAAGGATGACCACCCCTTTTACCTATATATCTCTACCACCAACCATTCCCTAGGGGCAATGTTAGCTCACCAAGATGAATAACCAAAGAGCAAGCCATATACTACATTAGCCATATACTTGTAGAATATGAAACTAAGAATACACACACTAAGAAAATATGCTTATCATTGACATTCATGGCCACCAAACTCCACCACTACCTTCTTAACCATAAAACCTATGTCATCACTAATATCGACCTGCTCAAATACACTCTAAACCATACCAAAATTAGTGTATGGCTAAGTGGCTCATACTCCTAGTTGAAGTTGACCTTGAATTCCTCTAATAAAAGTTGATTAAAGGTTAGGTCATTGCTGATCAATTAGCTAAAGCTCCTTTAGTAAATAACCAACCACCCCCTCTTGCCTTCTTAGATAAGTCTATCATGACTCTTTTTCAAGAAGATGACATAACCTACCAAATGACCATGCTCTTCAATGGCTCAAAATAACAAGGAGGGGGTACCAGAGTTATTCTCATTCATCTCGATGGCAAACCCCTTCCTTTCTCCTTCAAACTTAACTTTAAATTCACTAATAATATGGCTGAGTATGAAGCCCTAGTGATAGGTCTCTAAACTACTCAAAGCTTGAGAATTAAGAAAATCCATGTCTTTGGTGATTCCTATCTTGTGGTAAACCAAGTGAATGGATCCTATCAATGTAAGAATGATGTCTTGCTAAAATATAAACTTTTAGTAGACAAAATCTTAAAATCATTCAAATTTTACCTAGTCCAATCCGTTCCTTGATCTACCAATAGATTTGCAGATACAATGGCCTACCTTGCTTCTCAGATCCCTTCTTTGGCTTCCAGTTCCAAAATATTTATCACCAGTCATCATTTTACCACACCTTCTTATGGCCAATTTGACCTCCCTACTATTTGTAATGTATATAAATCCCAATCTAACATTTGGTATGAATAAACTTTTAACTACCTGAACCTAGGCATTGTTCCTCCCAACCTCTCTAGGAATGCCCAAAAATATTTTATTTAGGGTACCTCTCATTACACCATACTATGGGGAATCCTTTACAAACATGGTTTTGATAGTCTCCTTCTTCATTGCCTACATAGCCATGAAGCTTGCGATACCATCAAGGAAACACATGATGGGATCTATGAAGGACACTTTAATGGCCTAATGGTTGCTAAATGTATCCTTCACCTTGGTTACTATTGGCCCACCCTCAACTAAGACTATTGTGATTATGTAAAAAAGTGTGTTACATATCAACACCATGATAATTTACATCATACACCAGCCAATAGCCTTCAAGTATCTAAGGACTTTTGGCCTTTCTCTTAATGGGGGACTAATCTCATTGGGAAAATTAACCCCCATTATTCACATTGGCATATCTCCATCATCATATCCACCAAATAATTCACCAAGTGGGTGGAATCTATTACTCTAATATCTATGAAAGTAAACAATATTATCAAATTTATTAACCACCATATCATCTACTGCTTTGGTGTTCTTCATAAGATCATCACCGATAATGGCAAATACTTTAAGAATAATAAATTCTAAGGTTTATTTGATGCATTTGGTATTGATTTAAGTTTTTCCTTGCCTTACCAACCACAAGAAAATGGACAAGTGTAAGCCTCTAATAAAACCCTCACCAAAATATTAACCAAAGTTGTTAGTGTTTCATGTTGGGATTGGTACTTACACATCCCATTTACCTTATGGGCATATCGTACTAGCATTCAAACCTCCACTAGTGTTATCCCTTTTTCTCTAGTCTTCAAATCAGAGGTAGTTTTGCCTCTTAAAGTCTAAATCCCCTATTTTCACATATTTTTGAAAGAACTCATTTCTGAGAAAGATTTTTGTCAACATCATTTAACTCAACTTGAGCTACTTGATGATCTTCATTTAGTAGCTCTCACCCACCTCCATATCTATCAAGAGTATATCACACATGCTTTTAACAAGCACCTCAAACAATAAGAATTCAATATTATAGATCTCATCCTAAAAAAAACCAATGTGTGACCAACATGGAGAAGAGTAAATGAGGTAATTTTTTTCTCAATTGGCTTGGACCCTATATCATCACCCATAAGTATGGATCAAGTTATTATCATTTGTCCTCTCTCGAAGGCAAACTAGAGCTTGAGCCTCTTAATGCTTCATATCTACATCCATTTTTTTGTTAAAGAAGGATCAAGCTCACTTGTTTATCTAATGTAAGCTTATCCCTTGATTATGAGATTTTCACCTTCACCCACCTTCCTCCTCCCCTTTTGAGGATAATTGATTACAACATATAACAATGTGATTAATCATCATAGTCATGGCCTAATCCTAAATATAGGTACCATGGATCTACCCATAATATGGTTCTCATGGATACTTTTCATCTCTAACATGATGGAATCCCATGGTCATTATCTCTCAAAACCACACCCTTACACATATCACTAACCTTATTGTGTAAAGTTTTGCCCTCATAAAGGTAAACCTCTAAACCTAATTAGACTGGTCCATGTCTAAATAGATTTCATCTTGCAATTATTAATTATGCCAATATTTTAAGTATTGTAGACAACTTCAAAAGATAGCTACCTAAAACAAAATAAAAATTTCCACATGTAAAGTAGACTACTCCCTTGAAGAACAACTATCAAGAACATTAAAACAAAGCCAATAAGCTTAGACCAATCCCTTGAAGGATGGTCGAGTTAACTTTGTAAAAAGTAGATAAATTTCATGGAAGCTTCTCACATCAATCATCTTCCCATATACATCAATAAAGTAAAAGACCCACTATAACAAAAAAACCTACAGTTGCAATCAACTTTCACATGTAGACTTCATGCATTGATCAGTCTACATCTAACATATGACATGGAATTATCTTTTACCATTTCTAGGCCATTTATAGAAGTGGAAAACTAATTCATATGAGGTTGTCATACATATCACCCATTACCATTCACACCACCTATCAACCATCTTCCCTTTTGACTATCTATAAATCAAGGTATTTAGAGCTTACTTGACACTTTATGATCAAGAAACCTTTTTTATCAACTAATGACCACTCATTCACAATGTTTTAAGGGCTTATATTCATTAAGCTAATCCAAATTTAGGTCTATTTTTAGTCCTTGTCAAAAATTAAGCATCATGCCCTATTCTCATCTTAATGTGCTTGGTTGATGTTTTCATCACAAATTTTACCATCTAACATTGCAACAACAATAGTCATTCCTTTTACATTGAGTGAGATTATAACAACCATAACCATACCAATCATAACCATAACCATAATATTCAACCATAAACATCCAAAACATTTTATACATGTTTATGTCAAACTATGAAATATTTTATTTAGGGTAAGAGGAGTCACATGACACATATATAGTCATCAGATTACACACACATTGTCTAACACATAGGCAAACATTATTTTCCTACCTAAGCATTAGACTAATTATCTGGTGACTCTAGATTTGTGTTCAACCATCCTTATACTTAGTGTAAACTAGGAATTTGACTAAGAAGAGGAGATTAGTATCATGTTAGTGAATGAAACCAAATCAAAAACACAATAAACTAACATCTTCATGCCTAGTTACTAGAGTGAGATTAGTAATAAAAATAAATGACAAACACAACTAAAAAGTAAGGAAAAACAAGAATTCCTTCACCTTCTTTGGATGATTAAAATAATTTTTTAGTAGTGGTTTGCTCTTTTTTTTTCTCATGAAGTCCTTGGCAATGGAAGCTTACCTACCTCCATCTCTCCTTGGCACCTTTGGCTTTGGCTTGGCTTAGCTTGGAATCAATTTGGCATGGTAACACTAGTTTGCATGAAGATTTTGGAATTAATCCTACATTATAACTTTGAAAAAATTAATCTTCTTGAAGATATTTGAGCATAATAACAATGCACCAAAATATCTTAGAAATGATGTTCATTGCTTCTCTATTTATAGATTTTGGAAAATATGTATAACTAACCTAAACCATCCATCTCAAGATTGAGATGTGTGGATAAGGACAAATCTATATATTAAATTCATTCTAAAAATATCCCCATTAATATTTTGGATAAATGGGTATTGAATAGGCATAAAGGGTCTTAATGAGGCATGGGAGACCCATAATCTCGATATTTTATGCATTTATGGCTTATGGATGCCAGCCCATATGATGATGTCACCTAATGATGCAGTTAATAGAAATAAATTTCCAATAAAAAATTATTCAAAAATTTCCATGGAAAAATAACTTAAAGCCCTAATTTGGTTTAATTAGCCTAAAACATGATTAGTCAACTTTAGTAAAAATTTTGGCTCTTAGTGCATAAATTAATCAAATTGGTCAAAATGTCTTGTTATTGGTCCAAAATTTGATTAAATTAGAATTGGAAATCAATGTCAGATGCATTGGATCCATTATCCCATTTAGGATGTTACTAACACCAAATAATAAAGGCACGTGTCTTGTGCAAGATATTTGATAGAAAAGAGCAATCTAGGACATATAGGTACAAAATTGTCATTTTGGCTCAAAATAATCTGATCAAAGTTAGTTGTCCCATAAATTATGTTACCCTATTTAATGATACTCTAGCCAAAATTGGCACTTGAATATATCAATTTAAACTCATTTAATGCATTTTAGTATTTTTAATCCAAATTATGCACTTTGGTGGAAATTGATCAAAAGCCTAGTTGGAGATTATTGGTGGATAGATTTAGGTGTCTACAGTTTGCCCCTATTTGGGAAGGTATTGCAAGCTATATGTATAGTAACATATTCTCAAAGAATGAAAAGGTCCTATATGCCTATAACTACAATAATTATAAACTAAATGTATGATGGTTTACCCCCTCAAGGGAATGGTTGACACAAGTAGGTAGGCAAATAGTCCCTTGATAAGAAGTAAAACATGGGGACCAAAAAATGGAAAGATGACGGGGTGAAAGCATAATGATTTTGAAAAAGTATTCAAAATCACTGAGAATGCAAGTGGTATGGTGGAAAATGGTTTACCCAAAGGTAGTTATAATGATTTTATCTTAATAGTGGTAACGCAGTATGATAACACAATGATTTTCCCAAAGGTAGTTATAACCATTTAGAAGATGGAGATGCCCCAGTTAGGATAGACAAATAAGATAAAAATGTGCCCCTGTATGGGAAAAAAAGTAAAATGGTGAGAACATAATGATTTTCCCAAAGGTGGTTATAATCATTGAGAAATGTAGGTGGGATGATGTATAATGATTTGCCTATAGGTAGTTATAATCATTAGACTTTGATTATGGAAAACATGATAAACTTGGTCAAGGATCATGATAACTTAACATAGAGGGTAATGTTGAATTGGAAAAATATACTAGTAGGGAGATGCTTATCTGAACTAATAAAGGTTGAAATTATTTCATGGTTAATTACTTTGTTTTAGGTATGATTAGGATTGAATCAGGGTGTCGGTGCTGAAGAGATGTTGATGCCACCATTACTAAATATACTTCTTGAAGCTGAGGTTTATTGTAGCACATGTCAGTAGGCATCATGGTATAACATCATGAGGACTTGGCCAAAATATGCATAAAGACTAACTCTTGTAATCCAATACTCAATAGAAAATAATGCACCAATGATAGAAACCATGATGACAATGTAAGCATATGAATATGGATAGATTAAAGCGTAAGTGAGGGAAATGAATCATCTAATGAACAAACATAAATTGAATCAAGGAATTAGTGATTAAAATTAAAAAATAGGCACACAAACAAAACAACAAATAAACAAACACTCAAAAGAAACCATATGAATAATACCCTTAGAAAATAGGCAACAACTTAACAAATGAACAAAATGGAGGAATAGAAGAAAAGAAAGAAGGTGATCAAGCTATCTCCATAAGCACTAAGTAAGTGGACATTGCCTACATATTTCCATGGATGTAATATCCAACAAAAACTTTAGGCTAAATGTAGTTCTCCCAAGGAATGGAAAGAATGTGATAATTGATGGAAATAAATAAAATGGATGTGATATAAGAAAAGGAATGGTCTTGAAAAATGGCAAATTTGTGAGAGAAAAGGCCAAAAAGGATGGGAAAACTAAGTTATAAGTGGTTTTTATGCAACTTAGTAAGGGTTCTCAAAATCCTTAAGGCAAAGAAGTGGGAAAATGTTTTTGGTTTTTTCTTATGATTTTATAAATATGTTTGGAATTTTAGAAGTATCTCAACTCGATCAAGAATGATGAGACACTAAATGGTTCAAGCTCACAAAATAGTGAGAGTATTCAAACTTAGGTTGCTCACAAAATGGATAGAGTGTTCAAACTTAGGTTGTATGTAAAATAGTAAGAGCATGGTGGAAAGGGTGACTAAGCTGACCTCAATAAGTATCGAGCACTACCTACATAGTCCCAGAGTAAGACCTCAAGTCACTATAGTTCTACCCTATAATGGAGGAATTCAACTAGTGTAGTAGTCAATTCAAATAAAATAGGCATGGGTGGTAAAAAGTCATAGTATGGCATAAGAAGTGGCAAGTTGGTACATCAAGACTTAATAAACAAATGTTTCTCCTAATTTTCCCATAGGTAGCTTAACTATGACACAATGTCATAGATCAATGGTACTAATTTACCCAAAGGAAATTATAATTAGTAGCAAGACTGGTGATAATAAAGGAATAACAAATGAAGGATGTAACTAGAATTTTTTTTATCATACTGCTCCAAAATATGATCTCTATTTGAATTACTTGAAACAATTGATAAAATTGATTAAATTCCTCAGCACTAAAAATGTGTAATGAATGGCAAAAACTAAGGTCAAATATGCTAGGATTTAGAACACATATAGTTGATAGAATGGAATGGTAAAATGGATAAGGCTAATAGGATGGATAAGAATGATATTTTTACAAAGAAGAATAGTGATAAAATGGCACCACTAAAATGATATTTATAGATAATACACCTTAGTACTCAAGCATAGTACCGTTTGAGGTGAATAATATTCATTAGTTTAGAAAGTTCATCCCCATCTAGTGTGGCAAGCATGTATGCCCCTGATCCATAATCTATAGTAATGGTGAAATTCCTTATCTATTTTGGTTTGAATTTACCTTTATATTTTTTCTCAACCATATTATTATTTTGGTTTTCTTTAAGAACAAGATCACCAAGTTAATAGTTTCTATATTTGACACATTGATTGTAGTGGTCTTTGAATCAGTTTTGATATGCCTAAAGATTATTCAGCACAGCTATGTATTTTTCATCAAGCAGGTCTAGCTCTTGTAGTGAGCTACTCGATAGTCATGATTATCTAGGATGTGTTTGAAAGATATGTGTAGTGAAGGCAATCCAACCTCAATGGAAAGAATGGATTCAGTACCATAAATAAGTGAGTATGGAGTGGCTCTTATAGGAGTATGATGATTCGTATGGTATACCCAAAGGGAAAATAATATCTATAGATACCAATCATGATCAACATCATTGGAATTTTTTTTGAGAATATTGACAATGGTTTTATTTGATGCTTCAGCCTGGCCATTACTTTAAGGGTAATATGTTATATAAAAATGTTGTGTGATGTTATATTTGGTACATAGCTGGTCTACATCCTTGTTCTTGAATGATCCTCCATTATCAACTATAATGTTGGAGGGGATACCGTCATGAAAAATGAGATGGTTAAAGATAAATTTGGAAATTTTCTTTACAATCATGTAAGTGAGGGGTATAGCTTTAACACACTTAGTGAAATACTTAGTGATAATAAAGATATGTTTATGGTAATTAAATGAAGTGGGGTTGATCTTCCCAATGAGGTCAAGGCCCCATGTAAAAAATGGCCATGGTGTCAACATTAGTTTTAGAGTTTGTGTTAGGCCATGAATTAGATTAACATACCATTGACATTTGTCACACTTCTTTAAATATGCAACTTCATCTATGTCCACCATGGGCCAATAATAACCTATACGTAAGAGCTTTTTTGATAAGACTTCCCCATTAGAATGAGCTCCACATACTCTGTGAACTTCTCTTAATGCTAGTTTAGACTCTATCAAAGTTAAACAATGAAGCAGAGTTTCATCAAAACTATGGTGGTAAAGGGTGGATCCAAGTAGAGTATAATGAGTGGAATGATGAATAGAGTCTTTGGTTTATTTTTAAGATAGGTTAGGTGGTATAAATTGGTCATGAAGGTAGTTGTAAAGGTATAAGTGTAAAATAGAATTAGGACCAATAATATCACAAATCATTGCAATGGTTAAAGGTTCATGAGCTGGTGTGAAAAAATTCTCAACAAAGAACTGATATTCTCTAGGATTGTCTATTTTATGAATCAAAGAGAGGATAGTAGCCATGGCATCTATAGTTCTATTACTAGCCCTTTTTATATGCTCAAATTTGATATTTACAATTTTTTGTTTTAAGGTATCGACCATAGCCTTATATAGAACCAACTTGTCATCTTTGGTCTGAAAATGGTTTGTGACTTGATTTATGATTAATTGAGAATCACCATGAACCTTTAGATGAAATATATTCCATTGTACTACCTTTAAAAGTCTTATGATAAGTGATTCATACTCAACCATGTTGTTTTTATAAGGAAAGATAATTTTGAATGATTTAGGGATTAAATCCCCCTTTGGTGTATTAAATAAGAGGCTTGCCCCCGATCCATGTGCAGTAAATGAACCATCAAAATATAGTTTCCAATTCTACTCCTTAAGAGGTGTGTCAATGACATTCATCATGGATTCATCAAGGAATGAAATTTGAGTGGATTTGTGTTTGAAATAGGTGCTTCAAAAAGTTGATCTACAATAACTTGTCCCTTGATTGCCTTTTGATTAACATACTCTATGTTAAACTCACTAAGAATCATTATCCATTTGGCCATTCTACCAATCTATTTTGATCCTTCATTATTAGGTATAATGTTAGATGGGATACCATCATGGAAAATGAGATGGTTGAAGATAAATATGTTAATTTGCTTTTCAGTCATGTGAGGGGTATGGATTTAACCCACTTAGTGAAATACTCAGTGGTGGTAAGAATATGTTTATGGAATTCAGATGAAGTGGGGTTGATCTACCCAATGAGGTCAAGTCCCCATATATAAAATGGCCATGGTGTCAACATTAGTTTTAGATTTTGTGATGAGGCATGAATTAGATTAGCATACCATTGGCATTTGTACATTTTTTTACATATGCAGCTACATCTGCATCCATCATGGGCCAATAATAACTTAGATGTAAGAGCTTTTTTCGATACAAATACCATGAAAGAATGAGTTACACATATTCCATAAACTTCTCTTAATGCTAGTGTAGACTCTATCAAAGTTAAACGATGAAGCAAGGTTCCATAGAAACTACGGTAGTAAAGGGTGGATCCAAGTAGAGTATAACAAGTGGAATGATGAATAAAGGATTTGGTTGATTTTTGAGATAGGTTAGGTGGTATAACCTGGCCATGAATGTAGTTTTAAAGGTCTAAGTACCAGATAGAATTAGGACTAATAATATCAAAAATCATTACACTCTATCGAAGTTAAATAATGAAGTAGAGTTTCATCAAAACTATGGTGATAAATGGTGGATCCAAGTAGAGTATAACAAGTGGAATGATGAATAAATGCTTTGGTTTATTTTTTAGATAGGTTAGGTTGTAGAACTTGGTCATGAAGGTAGTTGTAAAGGTCTGATTACCAAATATAATTAAGACCAACAATATCAAAAATCATTGTAATGGTTGAAGGTTCATGAGCTGGTGTGAATAAATTTTCAACAAGGAACTGATATTCTCTAGCTTTGTCTGTTTGTCAAATTATAGAGATGATAGTAGCCATGGCATTTGTATTTTTGTTACTATCCCTTTGTATAAGCTCAAATTAGATATTTACATTTTGTTGTTTTACGGTACCAACCATAGCCTTATATAGAACCAACTTGTCATCTTTGGTCTAAAAATGGTTTGTGATCTAATTGATGATTAATTGAGAATCATCATGAATCTTTAGATGAGATATATTCCATTATATTTCCTATCAAAGTCTTGTGATAAGTTATTCATACTAAGCCATGTTGTTTGTATAAGAAAAGCTAATTTTGAATGATTTAGGGATTAAATCCCCCTATGGTGTAATAAATAAGAGACCTACCCCTGATGGCAATTAGATGAAGTGGGGTTGATCTTCCCAATGAGGTCAAGGCCCCATGTAGCAAATGGCCATGGTGTCAACATAAATTTTAGAGTTTGTGCTAGGGCATGAATTAGATTAGCATACCATTGACATTTTTCACACTTCTTTACATATGAGGCTACATTTACATTCATCGTAGGCTAATAATAACCTATACATAAGATTTCTTTGGATAGGACTACCCTAATAGAATGATTTATTCATACTCCTTTGTGAAATTCTCTTAATGCTAGTGTAGACTCTATCAAAGTTAAAAACAAAGTAGAGTTCCATAAAAATTGTGGTGGTAAAGGGTGGATCCAAGTAGAGTATAACAAGTGAAATGATGAATAAAGGCTTTAGTTTATTTTTTAAATAGGTTAAGTGGTAGAACTTGGTTAGGAATATAGTTGTAAAGGTTTGAGTACTAGATAGAATTAGGACCAAATATATCAAAAATCATTGCAATAGTTGAAGGTTCATGAGTTGGTGTGAACAAATTCTGAATAAAGAACTAATATTCTCTAGCTTTGTCTATTTATTGAATCAGAGAGCCGATAGTAGCCATGGTATATGTAGTTCTATTACTAGCCCTTGGTATATGCTCAAATTACATATTTATAATTTGTTGTTTTAGGGTATTTACTATAGCCTTATATAGAACTAACTTGTCCTCTTTGGTTTGAAAATAGTCTGTGACCTGATTGATGATTAATTAAGAATCACCATGACCCTTTATATGAGATATATTCCACTATACTACCTATCAAGGTCCTGTGATAAGTGATTCATACTCAACTATGTTGTTTATAAAAGGAAAGCTAATTTTTAATTATTTAGCGATTAAATCCCCCTATGGTGTAATAAATAAGAGGCATGCCCCCGATCCATGTGTAGTAAATGAACCATCAAAATATAGCTTCTATTGTTGCTCCTTAAGATGTGTGTCAATGAAAATCATTATGGATTCATTAGGGAAATTAAATGTGAGTGGATTTGTGTCTACAAGAGGTGCTTTAACAAGTTAATTATTAATAACTTGTCCCTTGATTGATTTCTAATTGACATACTCTATGTCAAACTCACTAAGAAGCATTATCCATTTGGCCATTCTACCTTGTAAATCTATTTTGATCCTCCATTATAAGATATAATTTTGAAGGGGATACCATCATGGAAAATGAGATGGTTGAATATAAATCTATAAATTTGGTTTCGAGTCACGTAACTGAAGGGTATAACTTCAACCCACTTAATGAAATACTTAGTGGTAGTAAGGATATGTTTATGATAGTCATATGAAATGGGTTCATCTTCCCAGTGAGGTCAAGGCCCCATCTAGAAAATGGCCATGGTATCAACATCAATTTCAGATTTTTTGTTGGGGTATGAATTACATTAGCATACCATTGACATTTGTCACACTTCTTTACATATGTAGTTGCATCTGCATTCATTATGGGCTAATAATAACCTGTACGTAAGATTTTTTTGGATAAGACTACCTCACTAGAATTATTTCCACATAATCCTTCATAAACTTCTCTTAAATCTATTTTAGACTCTATAGACACTTAAATTTGGCCACTAATAACCTCCAATCAGCGTTTTGCCCAATTTCCACCCAAAATGCATAATTTGGTCTAAAAACATTAAAACGTGTTAAATAATGTGAAATTTACATATTCAAGTGTCAATTTTATCCATGGTATCCCTAAATGGAGTAATTTAATTTATGGGATAACTAACTTTAATCATATCACTCTGAGTCAAAATGTTAATTTTGCACCTGGGTGTTATGGACTACTCTTTCCTATCAAATCTTTTACACAAGACATGCCTTTATTATTTGTTTTTGGTAACATCCTAAATGGGAATACAGATCCAATAGATCTAACATTACCTTCCAATTCCAATCCAGTCAAATTTTAGACCAATAATAAGGCATTTTGATCAATTTGAGTAATTTGTGCATAAAGTGCTTAAACATGCTTAAGAACTCATTAACCCAAATCAAGGCCTAATACAAAATTCCATGGATTTTTTTTTAAAATTTATTTTTGGAAATAAATACTAAATAAATACTTCATCAAGTGACCTCATTTCTTGGGAAGACATCCCTAGGCCATAAATGCCATAAATATCAAGAGTCATGCCCTCCATGCCTCATCAATACCATCCATGATGCTCTCCATGTGTCTTAATTTCCCCTTATTCCAATGTCATGATCATGATAATTATAAACTTAATTTTAAAAAATGAATTAATCCTCAACCACACATCTCAATCTCAGGATAGATAGTTTTGGTTGATTCTAGACATTTGTAAAAATCTATAAATAGGAGGCCTTACCATATCATTTCCAAGCTCTTTTGGTATAAATTTATAATACACAAATATCTTCAAGAAGCTATTACAACTAGTGTTACCATGCCAAATTGATTCTAATCTAGGCCAAGCCATAAGCCAAAGGTGCCAAGGAGAGATGGAGGTAGACAAGCTTCTATTGCTAAGAACTTCATGAGCACAAGCCGAGCAAGCTACTAATATAAAGGCATTTGGAGCATCCAAGGAAGGTGAAGGAATTATTATGTTTTATTCCTTACTTTTTAGTTGTGTTTTCCATTTTTTTTGGTTAACTAAGCTCTCCCTAGTGTCTAGGCCTAGAAATTTTATGTTATTAGTGTGTTTCTTTCATTTTGTTTTCATTTTGGAACTAACACAATACTAACCATCCTTTCTTGAGTCAAATTCCTAGATCAAATTATGGCATGCCCGATGGGACTAGATGCATCTCACACTTGAAGAATATCATTTTGAATCTTAAATTTTTTTATTTAGACCCTTAAAACTCTTGTAAATTGATTTTCTAACTTTATTTTTCCATTTTTGGTTACCACAGTTTTACATAGTAACTAACATCGACAAGTAAGACTGACATCAGCTACATAGTTTAACTGACTTATGTTATAAAAATAGGCATCAGTTAGATTTTGATTAGCCAAGGTAACCTTCATTTGTTGTATATGGCTGACATCAGTCACTGTGTTTTTTCCAAAAACACAGACCCAAGAGCTATTTTTCCAAAGTTCATTATTTCAAACCAAAAATATCTTTAAATCTAAAGGACATGCTAATATTTTGGCTATAAGACTAAGCTTTATATTTGCTCAAAATATGTTTAAATAATCTTTTCATGCTTAAAAATAAATTAGGAACCTTATTTTATGTGTTTATTAAAGAATTTATATGTTTTTGGTCAATGTTTTCAAAGTTTGCAACTAAGACCAAGGGGTCAAATGAACACCACCTCGCTTTCATTTGGGCTTAAAATTGAACACACTTGTCAATTATTGTTTGAAATAGTTTTTTAGATTAAATATTTGTTTGGAAAAAAGAGGAATGTTGCATGTATGCTTTTCCATTTATCCCCTATAGGGAACCCTTGGAATCAAAAGTGCCATTCCTATTACAAGTAGCCTAGTCTAAGGCTTAGAAATAATTTCATCTAAAGAACTCCCCAAAAACTCATCAATGTTTGGGTGACCTTGAAAATGACCTTAAATTCTTTCTACTTTCATGATTTCTTTATTTTTATGCAAACTTGACTTGCAAGGGGGACTTCATCACCTCTCATGAGTTCCTTAGGGAAGCTTTGACCTGGGGTTTTAGCTCCCAGCATTGATTTCATTTGGCTTCTTTGGAGCTGCACACAAGATGTAGTGGCACTTTGGCATTGTACTACATTGAGTGAACAATAAGATGTAGTGGTTCTAAAAAGGACTAGACCTTTTTACAACAAACCAAGTGATACGAACCCAAAATCCATGCTTTTTTTTTACATTTTTTGGCATGAAAATCATTGTGCAATTAATTCCCCTTGATCATTTGGAAAATTTTTATATCTTCCCCACTTACCATAGAAGTATTGTTAGTTCAAGGTGCACCTCAAGGTCCATAGCGTAGTACTATCATTTTAGAGAAGGTGGGGGTGTAAAAAACCTACTATATAATGTGCATTTACTTTTGGATGAACACATAAAATCCTATCAAATGATGTATATTGATGGATTCCAATAATACCAAGCAAAATTGTTAGTTTAGGATCTAAGAGTGATTAATTAATTGGTCTTGTCTTAGATTAAAGTCTTGTTTGAAGTCAAAACTTGGTGCAAACAAAAAATCCAAACGAAATACATAGTCCAAATTTTCCTTTGAACAAAGAGGCATTATGCTACCCATGTGAGATCATCAATTTGCCTTGTTCAAAAGTTCATCAAAAGCTTGAGAGTCATATCATCCACTTTTGCATAGTTATTCTTCCCAATTGAGTATAGACCTTTAACAAAGTTGTTTAAGTCCACTTATAATCTAAATTCAAAATTTCACCTTTATAAGTTCATAGGATTAATGTGTTCAATTGGTTCTCCATTTGCACTAAACTTGAGGGAACTTAGGTTCAATTTACAATTTGGGTTGAAGGCCATTTAAGACTCATAATCATTATCATCACTTGATATACTTAAGTCATTTTTTGCTAAACACTTGCACTTTGAGTCTATACACTACAACATTTTTGAGTCAAAAAAAAATGTTATGCTATCAAAATTATGGGAAAACGTCTTTGCCTTAGTGAGTTTTTGAAACAAACCTTCTTTTTTCCACCTTTTGGGTAGTATAATGTTGTTATACTACCTAAAACATTTCAAATATTGTTTCATAGACCCTCTTGCATAGAGTTTCAAAATTGTTCCTATATTTTTAGACCAATCCAAGTGAACTTTTGTGATCTTTTGTCTAAAATAGTTATACTATTCACTTTTATCTAGTTTGTTTGTCACAAGAACCAAGTTTTATACCATTTTTTGTGAAAAAATAAACTATTTCTAAAGTGCCTTAGATTTCAACCTTATACCTAGTTGATCAAGTTCATGTCCAAGAATCAAATGCCTAGTGTTTTTTAGAAGTGTTTCAAAACTATTAGATTAAAACTTTCATCTTTTTTTAAACTCTATCTTTCAATTTCATTTAGCCAAGAGTCCTAGTACATGCCTTGTTTGAGCCTAGCTTTTGATGCCATGTTTATCCAAAAGACCTAATAGCTTTTAAATTCTTAGATTAGACTGATTTGAAACACTTTGACCTTAGAGTTTGGCATTTTGATTTTAGGTCCATTTACTTGCTTATCTTTATGTGAATAGTGAAACATTAGATACTTCATGATAGCTTGTTTCCTCATAAATATTTGCATAAACCTTTTGATCCTTTTGATGAATCTAGACCAAGTTGGAATATCACTTTAGACATTGCACTTTTTAGAGTTTGTAAAACTCTTTAACATTTTATCATAAAGCATTGACTATGGATCCCAACATGTATTCCTATACTCATAGTGATATCATGTACAATCTAGGGATTAGTAATGTGGTTGCATAGAAAGAAATGGTGCAAGACCCCTATGTGAATAATATTGTTTATGAGATGGATTCTTATCTCTCTTATAATACTCAATCAGGGGCACAAATCCAATATCCATTAGCTAACTATCTAGTTAACACACCACCTTATTTAGAACAAGACCAAAAGTAAACTGCATAATACCTATCTATAGTACTTGTAGTGGATGAGCTAGTTCTTAAACAATCATATTATACAAATATGACTTCCACGTATGATCCATTTTTGTTTGAGAGATATTTTCTAGAGAACAAAGATGAGATTTTGGTTAGATCCATAAAGGTAGGGACCAAGTTTCTAGCAGAATTCCCCCATGAAAGTTTACCAAGTCTACTAAGAGTGACCCATAATATCATTTATGATCAACAAGCTTCTTCTATAAATCCTATGGCTTCAGTCCAAACAATGTACCGAGATCCTAATATATATAATCAAGAAAAAAACATAATGGAAGATCAATTTAACCAAATGTAGATAGCATATCAAACATACCTAAATCTAGCATATGATTTCAATTAAATGAACATGGTAAGTGAGCCTTTTATTGACCCTGTTCCTTTAATAGGATAGTTGATAGAGTTGACTGGATAAGAGAATCTAAGTTCTGATCCATTCATACAAACCATTTCTATAGATAACTTGATACATATGCATGTTATCGAAGAAGTGTCTTCATCCTATACACATAATAGTGAGCTAAACATAGTAGACAACATGCAAACAAAGTCCAATCCTGATCAAAGTGGTACTAATGCACAAACAATTAGCCAATAATATGTGCCTATAGTTAATCTTATGAATAGGTCATTATACCAAGAAGTAGGAATTTTTGCACCCCAACCTCAACCAGCTGCTTCCTCAATTATATAACCTATGGGATTAGGTAATCAAACAATGGCTAATGTCACACCTCAATGATAGCATATGATGAGTCCTACTCCTCCTCAACAAGAAAAAAGTCACATTCTACAAAAATAGGCATAATATAGTGTATCAATGCAAGAAAGGACAAATACATTACCACCTCAATCAAGGGAAACTAATATTCCATCTTACCAAGTAATGATGAGCATACCTCTTCAGTCATAAACTAATATGCCAATCTAAAACCAAGTGATGACTATTCAACAATGTGTAAATATTAATCAATGATAGAGGTGAAATTTTTAACATGCTTTCACTTCCTCCTATGGATTCATGCAACAAGGAGGTCCCCATGTTTCCCAAGTACCTACTAGACAACTGTTGATTAAAAATGTGCCACAAATCTAGAGATAGGGTCTTGGTCTATAAATTCCCACTCAACAATAAGGTTTGATTAGTTAGTAGCATTTCCCTTTTCAACCACAGTAGGCATAATATGGTTATATCCCTCTATCCTAACCATAAAATCCTCCAAGTCAAACCTTTATTGCCAACCCAAACTAGAATATCACACAACCAAGAGTGCACTTTTAAGCACATATTAATCCACATATGTACATTCTTGGTCCATTCCCAAACCAAACCAATCTACCCGAATAGGTATCTTCATCATACCCTAGTCAAAGTGTCCCACTTGTGACCTCCCAACCATCTACCCAAATTTTCCATCAAACCAATATTCCTTCCAGTTTCCTATCCCAATAATTGCAATAGATTAAGGATGTAATTTCTATCATTCAAGTTAGTAAAAAAAATAAAAAGCTAAAATTGGATGATGTATGTTCCTATCCATTCAACATGGAGTATTTGTAGATACCATTTCCTCCAAGATACAAACCATTGAAATTCAATAAATATAAAGAGAAAGGTGACCTTAAGGCTCATTTGACCAAATTCTTTGTCACATGTCAACTAGTGGCATATAACAACATATAAATTTTGTTTTTGTTTCCAAGGAGCTTGGTTGGACAAGCTTTGAAGTGGTTTTCGAAGTTGTGCAAAAATTTAGTAATAGATTTTGATGATCTTTCTAATAAGTTTGTGCATCACTTTTCCTATAATCTAGAGCGCGAGATTTCATTAGTGGACTTAATGCAAGAAAAGAAAAAATATGGTGAGAGTTTTTCAAGTTATTTATAGTGATGGAGATCCCTTACAAGCCATTTCACCCATAGTTTATCAGATAAACAATTAGCTATTGTGTTTACCAAAAATTTGCACATTGAGATAGCTTATCATTTGGAACTACAATGTGCACATACGCTCAAGGAGATCATTGATAAAGGTTTGTTAATCGAGAGGACACTCATGAATAAAGGAGTCATCAAGATTAATTCAACTATTCAAAATAAAGGTATTAATTAGGGAAATGACTAACATCTCATCAAGTGTAATCATCGCAACTAGCACAGGACAATAACCATGAAAGACCAAAGCAATTCAACTGTAATAAGAATGTTGTGGGAAATGGAATAATTTAATCCTATCATGTGCAAATGATGCAAACATAATCTAAACCACCTTTTTAGCTTACTCCTATCTAGAAACTCTTCAACTGATGTTACGAGCACAATAACCAAGATCTACACAATAAATATAACAGTTATTACCATTTCAAACCCCTCCCCTTAGGAGAATCATGCTTGTTTGTCATGTATTTAGTGACCTAGAAGAACCTATTGAGTCTATATTTTTCAATATTGTTACTACTAATATGATTAGTTGGCCTATACCAAAGCATTATTTGAAAGACATTCCTTACCTTGATTGGTATCATGAAAATAAATTCTATGACTATCATTGGGTTAATGGGCATAATCTACGAAGATGTGTCCAAATCAAACATTTAATTGAGAATATGTTGGAAAATGGGGAGATAACATTGGATAATGGTGATTCCATTTCCAATCAAACTCTTTAGATTTATCAAAAACCTTTTTCCTAACATAACAATCAACAACAACAATAACAATGGATAATGCAATAGGAAAATTAAAGTCTGTGCTAGTAGAATCAACAAAATTAGTAGCAGAACCAACAAGGATAGAACAATATACAAAACCAAGGTCAGAATGGTAATAACCAACAAACCTACCATGTAGTTTTACATGACTACAATAGAGTTTTAGTTCATAATAAAAGAAGGGAGCATCAATACCATCTTGATTAATCCTAGACCAAACACTAATTATCCTAGACCATTGTTAAATAATAACATTTAGCCAAATTACATGGATAATCCTTCTTTGACCTATGATTACATATAGGTAAACCAAAAAACTAGGACTTCCCTTTTTGGACTTTATACCAACAACTCATTCTTACCATGTGACCACATGTAAGTGCACTGGTAATTGAGACTTGTCCTATTTGGTCCTACACCATTTCCAACATTGGTTAGCAATAATGGTCTAGTATTTAATCTCGATTATGAAATCAAAACTTAGAGGTTGAAAATTAATATCCTAATCCCAAAACCATCCACCACTTTACCTATCATCCAACCAACCATTCATCCTCGAAATAAACCATTTACTATTGACCAAGACAAGAAATTTGATATTGCGGAATAATTATAGAAGACACAAGCACAAATTTATATTTTAGATTTGCTATGAACATCAATAATCCATAAGAACATCTTGAATGAATTTTTGACCTAGTCCACTATTAGTAGTGACAAATTCATTGATAAATTTCATGCTTTGGTTGGACACCTAGCTCTGACCCAACAAGTCACATTCAACCAAAGTGATATATCTTCCCTTAGCTCGCTCTATAATAATCCATTATACAAAGAAGTTTATATAAGATTTTATAAAGTGAAAAGTGTCCTTATAGA
The DNA here is from genome assembly GCA_037957365.1 of Torreya grandis. NCBI lineage: Eukaryota > Viridiplantae > Streptophyta > Pinopsida > Cupressales > Taxaceae > Torreya > Torreya grandis. Next base: position 517,639 of record JARHVA010001806.1, on the reverse strand, counting down.
TAATGGATCTAGCCTTAACATAGTGTCTCTCAAGCTATCAAGCTTCTTGGGTACACAATGGTAGATCTCTAACCAGAAACAATAACCATCAAAGCCTATGATAATCAAGAAAGAGAATCACAAGGCACCATTAATTTACTAGTTATCATTGGGCCTTTGACCCATGATACACTTTTTCATGTTCTTGATCTTGAGTTATTAAACAATATGCTTTTAGGTAGGCCTTGGTTACATGAGATTCATGTAGTCCCATCAATGCTTCACCAATATATGAAGTTTTCTCACTCAAGGATGAAAGTGAATATTCCAAAATATTTACATCCATATGAACACTACAAGCATCTTGAGGTTGAATTTCAAATCTACAATTATCAGTACATCATGACTCCAAGTTCCAAGCAAGAGAAAATAAAGGCCATACTTATTGATCCTTTACCAGATAATTGCATAGATCCTAATACCTTAGATTCCCTTTCCCACATGCTACCTCATAAAGCTTATAATCATTTCACCATTTCAGATAATGGACTGAGAGAGTATGTGACCCTTGATATATTTTATATTGTCAATCTTCTTTAGAATCTGAAAACCTTTGGGCAACCTAAAGTTACCCCACATATGCATTGGTAATAAAGGAACAAAGGTAAAATACATGTCACATTTGTACTAGCATCTAGCCTAGGACTTGACCCTCTTGAATGGGATGAATCATAGTTATATAATGACAACCAAGCTAATTTCTATAAAAATGCAAAGTATCCTATTCCCAATAGGATCATGGAGCATCACAAGTATGAAGGAAGAGGCCTAAAACTAAACCAAAAAGGAACCATCAAGCCAATTTCTATGACTAATTATGAAAGACCTTATGGAATTGGATTTAAACCACCTAGGGGTGACCCCACATATCTCATTCAAACTCCATCACCAGTGACTAGTGATGATGATGCCAAAAATGAAGTAGATTCTAATCATTGCCTCACCTTCGATAACCTAGTTAAAACCAACCTATTTGATAATAATGCCATTTGTACCCTTACCTTGGCCATTCATCACAACCCTTTGTCATTATATTATCCCCAGCTGATAGATTGGGACCAACAAGAATTTAGTATGTCAATTGATGAGTTCCAAAATGATGAGGCATTCTATGATTTCTTAGGCCTTAGAGACAATGTTATATTAGGAGATCATTAATTAGGATTCTCAATCACATTAGATCCTACAACATATTTTGGAGAGCAAGTGAACACCCTTAGTCAAAAATAAATAAGTAAAACATTGAGGTCCCAAAGTGAAAACCTCTTTGAGGCACTTTCTAACCAGGGAAAAAGGAAAGATAAAGGTCAGTCTGGTGGTGAAAACTTGTTTTAGGTGCCATTAGATGGGGGTGTTCATTCTTATTTGAATTTAAACTAGGAGACCAACAACAATGAACTTGCCTATAGATTAGAGTTTAGCTTTGAGCAATAACAATTATTTGATCAAATTCTTCAAAAATTCTTGACTATTTTTGTTACATGGATAGATCTCCCATTAGGGCACTCATATTTATCATGCCTAGTAAAATTTGAAAAGCAAGTCCTAACAGAGGACCCTGACATAATTCAATGGTTTGAATCATTGAATACTATCCTAGAAGATGGTTTGACCCTTCTAGTCAAAGATACAATAGAGGTAAAAATCAAGACTCCATCAAACCTAAAATGGATAAAATTAGGAACATACCTCACTGAGGAAGAATGTGACATCTTTACAGCTCTATTAAGAGAATTTGTAGATATCTTTAGATGGGCCTATTTTGACATGCCTGGTTTAGACCCTACCTTGGTTCTACATCACCTTGTGGTTAATCTTGATGTCAAACTGGTAAAACAAAAGTTACATAAGATGCATCCTCACATTACTGTATTAGTAAATAAAGTGTTGGAAAAAATCTTAGAAGAAGGATACATCTAATCCATTGACTACTCAAAATGGATCTCCAATGTGGTACCTATTAATGAAAAGCCTAAAGGGATCAAAATTTGTAATGATTTTTGAGACATCAAAAAATCTTGTCCTAAATATGATTTTACCTTGCCTAATATCAACATGATTGTTGACTCCATGGCTGATTATGAAATTCTTTCACTCATGAATGGATTTTTAGGATACAACTAGATCAGAATAACACCAAAAGGCTAACATAAAACAATGTTCACCACTCCATGGATATAAGTTTGTTATTAGGAAATGACATTTGGCTTTATAAATTATATAGCTACATATCAAAGGACCATGACTATCATATTCCATGATATGATGCATGATATTATTGAAGACTATGTCGATGACATATTAGGAAAATCCAAAACTAGGGTTGACCATCCAACAGTGCTATGTAAGATATTTAAAAGATTAAAAAAGTAGAAAGTTAGACTCAGTCCAAAGAAATGTGTGTTTGGTGTAACTTTAGGAAAACTAATTGGCTTTATCATGTCTCATAGAGGTATTAAAGCTGATCTAGTCAAAGTTCATGTTAAAACCAAGATGCTGCCACTAACCAATTTAAAGCAACTCCATAGTTTGTAAGGAAAGATCTAGTCAATTTGACCCTTTATCTCTTAGTTAGAAAATAAAATTCATTCATTTAAACACCTTTTTAAAAAGGGAATTTCATTTCACTGGGATGATCATTGCTAAACAACTTTTCAACAACTCAAAGACTATCTTGTTAATCTACCTATTATATTACCTCCTATGCTAGGAAAGCCATTTTTGTTATATCTATTAGTTACTGACCATGCTCTAGGGGCACTCTTGGCTCAACATGATGACAATGGAAAGGAGCACACTATATGCTACCTAAGCTATACCTTGGTTACATATGAAAATAACTATGCACCTATTGAAAAAACTTGTTTGGCCATGGTATTCACAGCTCAAAAATTATGCCATTACATGTTGAATATTAATAACATGGTTATTTTAAAGGTAGATAAGCTCAAGTATCTACTATCTAAAACAAATTTTCAAGGTAGAGTGGATAAATGGATCATCTTTTCAGTGAGTTTGACATAAATTATGTCAATCAGAAGGCAATCAAGGGACAAGTTTTTATGGATCAACTCGTTAAAGCACCTCTCACAAACACAAAGCCACTCATGTTTCCATTTCCAAATGAATCCATAATGATCATCATCGATACAACCCTTGAGGATTATCCCTCAAAAATGTATTTTGATGGTTTATTTATTGCACATGGATCGAGTGTAGGCCTATTATTTATTACACTATAGGGGGATGTAATCCATAAATCATTCATAATCATCTTTCCTTGTACAAAAAACATGGCCTAGTATGAAGCACTGGTTGTAGGACTTTGATAAGTAGTGCATTGGAATATATCTCATCTCTAAGTTTATGGTGATTCTTAGTTAATCATCAATCAAGTCATAGATCATTTTCAGACCAAAGATGACAAGCTAGTTCCATATAAAGCCATAGTCGACACTCTTAAGAAACAAATTGCCAATATTTAGTTTAAGTATATACCAAGGGTTAGTAACAAAACAATAGATGTCATGGCTACTATTGGCTCTCTAATTTGAAAAATAGATAAATCTAGAGAGTATTAGTTCCTCATCAAGAATTTATTAGCATCATCATATGAAACTTTAACTATTTCCATGATTAATGATATTATTTGTCCTAATTCTATCTGGTACTCAGACCTTTATACCTACCTTTATGACCAAGTTATACCACCTAACCTATCTCAAAAACAAACCAAAGCCTTCATTCATCATTCCACTCATTATACTCTACTTAGATCCACCCTTTACCATTGTAGTTTTGATGGAGCTCTACTTCATTATTTAACTTTAGTAGAGTCTACACTAGTGTTAAGATAAGTTCATGAAGGAGTATGTGGAGCTCATTCTAATAGGGTATTCCTATCCATAAATCTCTTGTGTATTAGTTATTATTGGCCCATAATGGATGTAGATGCCACTGCATATGTAAAAAAGTGTGACAAATGTCAATGGCATGCTAATTTAATTCATGCCCCAATAAACACTCTAAAACTAGTGTTGACACCATAGCCATTTTATACATGGGGACTTGACCTCATTGGGAAGATTAACCCCACCTCATCTAATGGTCATAAACATATCCTTACCACCACTAAATATTTCACTAAGTGGGTTAAAGCTATACCCCTAACTTACATGATTGGAAAGCAAATTTCCAAATTCATTTTCAACCATCTTATTTGCCACTATGGTATCCCCTTTGACATTATATTTGATTATGGAGGATCATTCAAGAATAAAGATGTAGACTAGCTATGTACTAAATATAACATCACATAATTTTTTTCTATATCATATTACCCTCAAGGTAATGGCCAAGATGAGGTATCCAACAAAACCATTATAAATATTCTTAAAAATATTATCAATGATGTCGATTGAGATTGGCACCTCTAAATATTCCCTACCTTTTGGACATATTTTACCAATCATAGTACCCCCATAAGAGCCACTCCATACTTTTCTATGGTAATAAAGCAATATTTCCCATTGAGATCAAATTGCCTTCATTATGCATCTCTTTTAAGCATGTCTTAGATTATCACAACTATCAATTAGCTCACCTACAATAGATAGACCTACTTGATGAGAAACACATAGTTATGCTCAACAACCTTCAAGCATATCAGCACTGACACAAAGGACACTATAATTAGCATGTTAAGTATAGAGCATTTGAACTTGGTGATATTATTGTTAAAGAAAACCAAAAGAATACCATGGATGATAAGAATCATAAAGGGAAATTCAAACCAAATTAGATAGGGACTTTCATCATCATTATAGATTATAGATAGGAGCATATAAGATCGCCACACCAGATGGAGATGAACTTCCAAAGCTGATGAATATTATTCATCTCAAGTGATACTATGCTTGAGTGCTAGGGTGCATTATCTATAAGACCATTTTAGTTATGATATTTTATCACTTTTAATCTTTGTATAAATACCATCCTTATCCATCCTCTTCATCGTATCCACTTTTTTCTTTAATTCTATCAACCTAGTGTGTTCTAAAGCCTAGCCATTTAACCTTGGTTTTTGCCATTCATTATGCATTTTTAGCATCAACATATCTAGCTAGTTCATCAATTAGTTCAAGTACTTCAGATAGAGATTGTATTTTGAAATAGTATGATAGAAGTTTCAGCAGTTGCATATTTTATTTGTTATTCCTTTCTTACCACTGATCTTGCTACTAATTATAACTAGCTTTGGGAAAATTATTACCATCTATTTATGTCATTGTGTCCTAGTTATAACCACTTATGGGGGAAATAGGGGAAAAATTAAGCCTTGACATACCAACTTATCACTTCCCATGACATGCTGTACCTTTTTACTAATTGTGCCTATTTTATTTGACTTAGTTGCTACACTAGTCAAATTCCTCCATTGAAAAGATAGAACTATAGTGACTTGAGGTCCTACTTTGGGACTATGTAGGTAGAACTTGATACTTGTTGAGGTCAATTTAACCACCCTTCTCCATTATGATCTCACTATTTTATGAGCAACCTAAACCATGCTCTCATGATTTTGCTCTCACCATTTTGTGAGCAACCTCGATTTGAATGCTCTCATCATTTTGTGAGTTTAAAACATTTAGTGTCTCATCATTCTTTTTCGAGTTGAGATACTTCAAAAAAAATTTAAAAATTTTAAAAAATCATTAGAAAATAACAAAAACATTGACCACTTCTTTTCCTTAAAGATTTTGGGAACCCTTACTAAGTTACAAGCAAATCACTTGTCCTTTAATTTTCCCATCCTTTTTGGCCTTTTCTCTCATGCACTTGTTGTTTTACAAGACCATTTCTCTTCTTATATCACATCCATTCTATTTTTTTCCTTGGTTATCACATTCTTCCTATTCCCTAGGAGAAATACATTCAACCTAAAAATTTTATTGGATATAACATCTATGGAACTATGTAGGCAACTTCTAATTGCCTAGTGCATATGGAGACAAATCGACCACCCCATTTCTTTTATTTTATTCCAGTATTTTGTTCATTTGTTAAGTTTTCACCTATTTTATAGGGGTAATGTTTGTAGGGCCTCTATTGAGTGTTTCTTTATTGTTTGTATGTTTGTTTGCTTTTAACACTATTATTTTGATTCAATTTATGTGTGTTTATTAGGTGATTCCTTGTCCAAACTTACACTTGAATCCATCCATATTCATATGTTTACATTGTCATCATGGTTTCTATCATTGGTGCATTATTTTCTATTGAGTATTGGATTATGGGAGTTAGTCCTTATGCATATTTCAGCCAAGTCCTCATGATGTTATACCATGATGCCTATTGACACGTGCTACAACAAACCTAAAATTCAATAAGTCTATTCAGAAATGGTGGAATCAACATCTCTTCGGTATCAACATCCTGATTCATTTCTAATCATATCTTAAACATAGTAATTAACCATGAAAGAATTTCAACCTTTATTAGTTCGAATGAGCATCTCCCTACTAGTAGCTTGTTCTAGTTCATCATTACCCTCTATGTTAAGTTATCATCATCCTTAGGCAAGTTTATCATGTTTTCCATAATCGAGGTCCAATTATTATAACTACCTATGGGCAAATCATTACACACCATCTCACCTACATTTCTTAATGATTATAACTACCTTTGAGAAAATCATTGTGTTGTCACGACTTTGATTTTTTTGCCTATATAAAGGCATGTTATCTTGTTTGTCTATCCTAGCTAGGGTAGTTCCATATTATTAATGATTGTATCTACCTTTGGGCAAATCATTGTGTTATCATACCACATTGCCACTATCAGGGTATAATGTTTATAACCACCTTTGGGCAAACCATTGTACACCATCCCACTTGAATTCTCAATGATTTTGACTAATTTTTCACTATAATTGTGTCTTCACCCCATCATCTTTTCTTTCTTTGGTCCTCTCATTTTTCTTCTTATCGAGGGACCGTTTATTGCCCTGCTTATGCTAACCATTCCCTTGAGGGGGAATCATATAGTTAGTTTATCATCATTGTAGTTGTAAGCATAAAACACATTTTAATTATTTGAGAAGATGTTACTATGCTTATAGCTTTAAATACCTTCCCAAATAGGGGAAAATTATAGACACCTAAGTCTAGCCACCACTAACCTCTAATCAGGGTTTTGCCTAATTTCCACCAAAAATGCACAATTCAGCTTAAAAACACTAAAACATGCTAAATGATGTGAAATTGACATATTCAAATGTTTATTTTGGCTAGGGTATCCTTATTTATGGGATATCTAACTTTGATCAGATCATTCTAAGTAAAAATGCCAATTTTTCACCTAGGTACTCTAGATTGCTCTTTCCTATCAAATCTTCTGCATAATACACGTGCCTTTGTTATTTGTTATTAGTGACATCCTAAATGAGAATACAGATCCAATGCACCTAGTATTGTATTTCAATTCTAATCTAGTCAAATTTTAAACGAATAACAAGGCATTCTGATCAATTTGAGTAATTTGTGCACAAAGTGCTTAAATATGCTTAAGAGCTAATTAACCCAAATCAAGGCCTAATCTATAAATCTATAAATAGGAGGCCTAACCACATCATTTCCAAGTTATTTTGGTGAAAATTTATAATGCACAAATTTCTTCGAGAAGCCATTCAACTAGTCTTACCATGTCAAATTTATTCCAATCCAAGCCAAGCCACAAGCCAAAGGTGCCAAGGAGAGATGGAGGTAGACAAGCTTCCATTGCCAAGAACTTCATGAGCACAAGCCAAGAAAGCCAATACTACAAAGGCATTTGGAGCATCCAAGGAAGGTGAAGGAATTCTTGTGTTTTATTCCTTAATTTTTAGTTGTATTTTTCATTTTTTAACTAAGCTCCCCTAGTGTATAGACCTAGAGATGTTATGTTATTAGTGTGTTTATTTTATTTTGTCTTTGTTTTAGAGCTAACACAATGCTAACCATCCTCTCTTAAGTCAAATTCCTAGATCACATATGCTATCAAAGTTAAATAATGAAGCAGAGTTCCATCAAAATTATGGTGGTAAAGGTTAGATCCAAGTATATTATAATGAGTGGAATTATGAATAAAGGCTTTTGTTTATTTTTGAGATAGGTTTGGTTGTAGAAATTGGTCATGAAGGTAGTTGTAAAGGTCTAAGTACCAAATAGAATTAGGACCAAAAATATCATAAATCATTGCACTCTATCAAAGTTAAACAAGTAGAGTTCCATCAAAACTACGGTGGTAAAGGATGGATCGAAGTAGAGTATAATGAGTGGAATGATGAATAAAGGCTTTGGTTTATTTTTAAGATAGGTTAGGTGGTAGAACTTGGTCATGAAGGTAGTTGTAAAGGTTTGAGTACTAGATAGAATTAAGACCAATAATATCATAAATCATTGCAATAGTTGAAGGTTCATGAGGTAGTGCAAACAAATTCTCAATAAGGAACTGATATTCTTTATCTTTGTCTATTTGTCAAATGAGAGAGCTGATAGTAGCCATGACATTTATAGTTCTATTACTGGCCCTTGGTATATGCTCAAATTGGATATTTATAATTTATTGTTTTAGGGTATCAACCATAGCCTTATATAGAACCAACTTGTCATCTTTGGTCTGAAAATGGTATATGACCTAATTAATTGTTAATTGAGAATCACCATGAACCTTTAGATGAGATATATTCCATTGTACTACCTGTCAAATTCCTATGACAAGTGATACATAATAAACCATGTTGTTTGTATAAGGAAATCTGATTTTAAATAATTTATAGATTAAATCCCCTTGTGGTGTAATAAATAATAGGCCTCCCCCTGATGTCACTCAAATGAAGTGGGGTTTATCTTTCTAATGAGGGCAAGGCCCCATGTATCAAATGACCATGGTATCAACATTAGTTTTAGAGTTTGTGTTGGGACATGAATTAGATAAGCATATCATTGACATTTGTCACACTTCTTTATATATGTAGTTGCATCTACATCCATCATGTGCCAATAATAGCCCATATGTAAGAGCTTTTTGGATTGGAATTCCCCACTAGAATTAGTTCTACATACTCCTTTGTGAACTTATCTTAACACTAGTGTAGACTCTATCAAAGTTAAACAATGAAGTAGAGTTCCATCAAAATTATGGTGCATAGGTTGGATCCATGTAGAGTATAATGAGTGGAATGATGAATAAAGGCTTTGGTTTATTTTTGAGATAGGTTAGGTGGTAGAACTTGGTCATGAATGTAGTTATAAAGGTTTGAGTACCAAATATAATTAGGACCAATAATATCACAAATAATTGTAATGTTTGAAGGATCATGAGTTGGTATAAACAAAATCTTAATAAAGAATTGATATTCTCAAGCTTTGTTTGTTTGTTGAATCAGAGAGTTGATTGTAGTCATGGCATCTACATTTCTATTACTAGCCCTTGGTATATGCTCAAATTGGATACTTACAATTTTTTGTTTTAGGGTATCGATAATAGCCTTATATAAAACCAACTTATCATCTCTGGTCTAAAAATGGTCTATGACCTAATTGATGATTAATTGAGAATAACCATGAACCTTTAGATGCGATATATTCTATTGTAATATATGTCAAAGTCTTGTGATATGTGCTTCATACTTAGCAATGTTGTTTGTATAAGGAAAGCTTATTATGAATGATTTAGGGATTAAATCCCTCTATGGTGTAATAAATAAGAGGCCTACCCCCAGTCCATGTGCATTAAATGAACCATCAAAATGTAGCTTCTAGTGCTCCTCAAGAGGTATGTCAATGACAATCATTATGGATTTATCAGGGCAATGAAATGTGAGTAGCTTTGTGTCTATAAGAGATGCTTCAACATGTTGATCTATAAGAACTTATCCCTTGATTTCCTTTTGATTGATATACACTATGTCAAACTCACTAAGACTCATGATCCATTTGTCCATTCTACCTTGTAAAGCTAATTTAGATAGTAGATACTTGAGTAGATCTATTTTTGAAATGACCATGGTCTTATTATTCAACATGTAATGGTATAGTTTTTGAGTTATGAAGACTATGGCAAGATAAGATTTTTTAATAGGTGCAAAGTTATTTTCATATGTGACCAACGTATAGCCTAGGTAGTATATGACATGCTATTTTCCATTATCATCATTTTGATCCAAGATTTCCTCTAGAGCATTGTTGGTAGTGGATAGGTATAAAAAGAATGGATTTCTCAACATAGGAGGTAATAAATTAGGTGGATTAGCTAAATAGTCCTTGAGTTTTTGAAAGTTGTTTGGTAGTGATCATCCCAATGAAATGTAACTCCATTTTTTATAATGTTAGGTTGTGGAGCTTAAAGCTTCACTGATTCAGACATGGAGGAGGTTGTTGAGAGGTTGCTAAGTTGTAGTGCAACCGATGTCAGTCTGATCAACCGATGTCAGTCATATACAATGAAGATAACAACTGACATCAGTCATGTATCGGCTGATGTCGGTCATCTCTAGCCAGACATGGACCAATGTCGGTCACCTGTGTGGTTTTAGAACTACCAGTTCATGGATAGTTAGCTAACAAACTAGGTGTTTGCATGTTAAGAGGCCAATTATAGACTTAAGCTACAGATCTAATTATTGTAATTAGATGTCTAATTATTGTTTACATGAGATCTATATAATAGACTCATGGGTTGTATTGTAATTTGTGCTAGAGAGTAAGAGAGAAAATATTAGCTCCTTTAGAGTGAAGAGAGCATTGGTGTGTTCCTCCTAGTGCCACAGTGCCAAATGTGGGTGCTGGTTTGGAGAATCAGAAGGATTCTTCATGTATGTAAGATCTTGGTCAGTGGGTATGCAAGGCCACATTTGGAGATCTACATGGTAAGTAAGATCATTAATCTATAGGTGTATGTGTGTGCAAGGTCTAAGGTTTGTAGGTGTGTAGAACCAGGTTGATCTCCAGGTGGTAGTAGAATCAAGGTGACAGCAACATAACAGGGAGCAAGATCAGGTAGGATCTACTTGGAGTACAGTGTGTACTTGGTTATAAAGCAAAGAGGAAGGCAAGGTAGATCCTTCCAAAGTAAGATCATTTGAGTTGTAGGTTGTTGCAAGTTCATGGGAGATCTACTTGGAGTATGTATGTATACTTGGATTTGGAGTGTGTGGAACACTTATGGAGTGCATGGAGCACTTATGTACTAGCAGTAATGGATACTGACTGGTTGGAGGTGAACACCAACTCTATTTTTGAGTTGTGTGTTGGGACCGTAAGAGAGAGAGTGAGCTCTTGAAGGTGAATTACTAAACACTTGGTGTGGCAAACCTGTAAGGTGGAAGAGTGTGGTGTCTCTTTGTTGTAATTCTTTTCTAGAAGAGTATTAATACAAGTTGTGTATTATCTCTCATATTTTGTGTTATTTTTGAATTCTAGTTACTTGTGCATTCTAGTTAATTTCCTCATATTAAGTTGCTTGGTAATCAATGGTGCTTCCGTGGGTTCCTAATAGTTGGTATCAAAGTAAGGTTGTTGGCTCATAGCTTGATACCGCTAACAGTTGGTATTAGAGCTAGGTTGCAGGGAGTAGGTTTGTGTTTGATTACAGGTCACTCTTAGGGGTTTCTAATTGAGTGAGATTAGAGTAATGGTAGAAGAAAGTACACTAAGAATGGAGGAATTGAAAAGCATGAATGGTCAATTACAGTGTTATGAAAAGAAAGAGCAGGTAAAGAAATATTGTTGGTTGGTAGAAGATCAGCATGAAGAAACTAAAGAAGCAAATGTTGCAGGTGTTGTTGCACAAGATGCTCTAGGATGTTTCTTGGATAAAGTAGAATATTATTTTATAGATTCTATTACCTCTTTCCATGCAGTCTAAAATAATGTATTTTTTCATGTTAAGGTCTTTGGAGACTTTAGAAAGATCTATTTAGGGGCTGGTGTGCCTTGCCAAAGAATTGACAAAGGGGAAGTGAAGCTGAAATTGTAGGCAGCCAACACATGGGTGTTGAAGGATGTCATGCAAGTCCTAGTCTTGAAGATGCAGCTAATTTCTTCAAGAAAGTTGGGTGATGAGAGATGCACAAGAACTCTCACAGTAGATACACTTGAATTAGTGTGTGGTAAGAAAGCAGGTACTCTTTATCTACTTGCTTGTATTACTGATTCTTCTTCTATTATAAAGACATGGCTTTGTAGGCTTGGTCACATGAGCAAGAAGGAGATACATGTTCTTAAGTGAAAGATAGATGTGTTTGATAGGACTTAAGAACTAGAAATCCTTGGTGATTCTAGAGGAGATGATGGATAGAGATCAGTGGAGAAGGTTGGACATCTCTGAATAGGGTAGTTTGGATAGGGTTTTGATCCATGGAGAGCTCATGGGTAAAAAGTCATCACTCACAAGTGAACACATTTATTGATGTCAATCAAGGGGAATCAGCATCAAACAGATAGGTGCCGATGTTGGTCATGTATAGACCAAAGCTGATGGTGTCAGGTAGGGTGGTTGTCGGCATCGGTCATAGAACCAACGTTAGTGACTGGGTAAGACTGACGTCAATCAAGAAATTGACATTGGTAGAAAGGACAGTCACATGGTAACTGATGTCGATCGGATGCAGATTGTGTGGTGATCAAGGTCGGTCATTGTAACAGATTTTGGGTGGACAACAAGCTGTCAAGGAGTCTTAAATGTGCATATGGAGGACTGAAAGTGTAAGTAAGCCTCAAATTCACTGTTCATCTTCTTTATACTCATTGTTTATTGTAGAGTAGGAAGGATCCAGAAAATAGTGGGAGCATGGCATGAACAGGATGCAGAACTAAATGGGAGATTTGGTAGGGTTGCCAGCCGATATGAAAGCACTGAGATGAATGGATACCTTATTTAAAGAATAGAGAGAATGGACACATGAGATGGAAGGCTAGGTCATATTGTCTTGAGGAAGATGTAGGATAGTGGTACAGGGTTTGACAGGTGGATGACAAAGCATGGCTTTAGTCAATGTCAGTGTAACCATTGTGTTTGTCTTACTAGATGGATGATGATTGCAACATTATCTTATTACTGTATGTGGATGGTATGCTAGCTAGCAGGTTCATACATATAGGGCTTTGCTTAGCTAAGGGTAAGGTTAGTTTAGTGGCATGTCATGAGGAATTTAGAGTAGAAAAATTCTTTGGCATGAGTGTGTTCTAGAGACAAGGAGATCACAAGTTGATTTTGTCTCTGGATGATTGTGTGAAGCCAGTTAACACGCTGATGGGTTGGACAGCTCTATGAATAGTGTCCTGACTTAATTTATGAGGTTGAGTACATGTGTACTCCCTAAGTTTGCCTAAGCAGTGGGTGTTGTCAAAAAGTTTGGAGCCGATCTAGGAAAGAAGCACTGGAGGGTAGTTCAATGGATTCTCAGGTATCTGAGAGGGACCAGCAGCAGATCGACATGTGATGCAGGGTCAAGTTTTTTTCTACATGGGTTTGTAGATGCGGATGTGGTAGGTTACTTTAATGATAGGTGGTGCACCATAGGATTTGTGGTGGTTGGTCTTCAAGGTTAAGCTTGAAGAGGGATATAAGCTAGGAAATAGATTAGATGGGGTATAGGTACAGGTAAAGTATAGCTATTTATCTCCAAGTGGGAGATTGTTAGGTTATGGAGCTAAAAGCGTCACTGATGTAGACATCGAGGAGGTTCTTGAGAGGTTGCTGAGTTGCAGTGTAACTAACGTCAGTCTAATCAACCGATGTCAATCATATATAGTGAAGATAGCAACCAACATCAGTCATGTATCGACCAACATTGGTCATCTCTAGCCAAACAAAGACCGATGTCAGTCACCTGTGTGGTTCTAAAACTACCAGTTCACAGATAATTAGTTAACAAACTAGGTGATTACATGTTAAGAGGCCAATTATAGACTTAAGCTATGGATCTAATTATTGTAATTACATGTCTAATTATTGTTTGCATGAGATCTATATAATAGACTCATGGGTTATATTGTAATTTGTGCTAGAGAGTAAGAGAGCAAATATTAGCTCCTTTAGAGTGAAGAGAGCATTGGTGTCTTCCTCTTAGTGCAATAGTGCCAAGTGTGGTTGCTGGTTTGGAGAATTAGAAGGACTCTTCATGTATGTAGGATCTTGGTCAGTGGGTGTGCAAGGCCACGTTTGGAGATCTGCATGGTAAGTAAGATCATTGATCTATAGGTGTATGTGTGTGCAAGGTCTAAGGTTTGCAGGTGTGCAGAACTAGGTTGATCTATAGGTGGTAGTAGAATCAAGGTGATAGCAACACAACAGGGAGTAAGATCAGGCAGGATCTACTTGGAGTACAGTGTGTACTCAGTTATAGAGCAAAGAGGAAGGCAAGGTAGTTCCTTCCAAAGTAAGATCATTTGAGTTGCAAGTTGTTGCAAGTTCATGGGAAATCTACTTGGAGTATGTATGTATACTCAGATTTGGAGTGTGTGGAGCACTTGTGGAGTGTGTGGAGCACTTGTGCACTGACAGTAGTGGATACTAACTGGTTGGAGGTGAACACCAACTCTGTGTTTGAGTTGTGTGTTGGGACTATAAGAGAGAGAGTGAGCTCCTGAAGGTGAATTACTGAACACTTGGTGTGGCAAACCTGTAAGGTGGAAGAGTGTGGCATCTCTTTGTTGTGATTCTTTTCTAGAAGAGTATTAATACAAGTTGTGTATTGTCTCTCATATTCTGTGTTATTTCTAAATTCTAATTACTTGTGCATTCTGGTTAATTTCTACATATTAAGTTGCTTGGTAATCAATGGTGCTTCCATGGGTTCCTAATAGTTGGTATCAAAGCAAGGTTATTGGCTCATAGCTTGATACCACTAATAGTTGGTATCAGAGCCAGGTTGTAGGGAGCAGGTTTGTGTTTGATTACAGGTCACTCTCAGGGGTTTTTGATTGAGTGGGAGTAGAGCAATGGCAAAAGAAAGTACACTAAGAATGGAGGAATTGAAAAGCATGAATGGTCAATTACGGTGTTATGGAAAGAAAGAGTAGGTAAAAAAATATTGTTGGTTGGTAGAAAATCAGCATGAAGAAACTAAAGAAGCAGATGTTGTAGGTGTTGGTGCACAGGATGCTCTGGGATGTAGTAGAATCTTGTTTTATAGATTCGGTTGCCTCTTTCCATGCAGTCTAAAATAGAGTATTTTTCCATGTTAAGGTCTTTGGAGACTTTGGAAAGATTTATTTAGGGGCTGGTGTGCCTTGCCAAAGAATTGGCAAAGGGGAAGTGAAGCTAAAATTACAGGCAGCCAACACATGGGTGTTGAAGGAGGTCATGCAGGTCCTAGTCTTGAAGATGCAACTATTTTCTTTAGGAAAGTTGGGTGATGAGAGGTGCACAAGAACTCTCACAGTGGATACAGTTGAATTAGTGTGTGGAAAAAAAGTTGGTACTCTTTATCTAATTGCTTGTATTACTAATTTTTCTTCTATTGTGAAGACGTGGCTTTGTAGGCTTGGTCACATGAGCAAGAAGGAGATGCATGTTCTTAAGTGGAAGACAGATGTGTTTGATAGACTTAAGAACTAGAAAGCCTTGGTGTTTTTAGAGGAGATGATAGACAGAGATTAGAGGAGAAGCCTGGACATCTCTAAGTAGGGCAGTTTGGATAGGGTTTTGATCCATGGAGATCTCATGGGTAAAAAGTCATCACTCACAGGAAAACATAGTTATCAACGTTGATCAATAGGAACCGGCATCGAATAGATAGGTGCCAATGTTGGTCATGTGCAGACCAAAGTCAGTGGTGTCGAGCAGGGTGGCTACCGGCATCAGTCATAGAACCAATGTCAGTGATTGGGTAAGACCGATGTCAGTTAGGAAACTGGCATCCACAGAAAAGATAGTCACATGGTAACTGACGTCGATCAGATGCAGATTGTGTGGTGATCGAGGTCAGTCACTATAACAGATTTTGGGTGGACAGCAAGTTGTCAAGGAGTCTCAAACACCCATATGGAGGACTAAATGTGTAAGTAAGCCTCAAATTTGTTGTTCCTCTTCTTTATACTCATTGTTTACTATAGAGCAGGAAGGATCTAGGAAACAGTGGGAGCATGGCATGAACATGATGCAGAACCAAATGAGAGATTTGGTAGGGTTGCCAGCTGGTATAAAAGCATTGAGATGAATGGATACCTTAGTTAAAGAATAAAGAGAATGGGCATGTGAGATGAAAGGCCAGGTCATATGGTCTTGAAGAAGTTGTAGGACAGTGATACAGGGTTTGATAGGTGGATTACAAAGCATGGCTTTAGTCAATGTCAGTGTAACCATTGTGTTTATTATACCAGGTGGATGATGATTACAACATTATCTTGTTACTGTATGTGGATGGTATGCTAGCTAGTAACTTCATACATATAGGGTTTTGCTGAGCTAAGGGTAAGGTTAGTTTAGTGAAATGTCATGAGGAATTTGGAGCAGCAAAATTCTTTGGCATGAGTGTGTTTTAGAGACATGGAGATCACATGTTGATTTTGTCTTTGGATGATTGTGTAAATCCAGTTAGCACGATGATGGGTTGGACAGTTCTATGAATAGTGTCCTGATTCACATGATGAGGTTGAGTACATGTGTACTCCCTAAGTTTGCCCAAGCAGTGGGTGTTGTCAGAAAGTTTGGAGCTGATGTAAGAAAGAAGCACTGGAGGGCAGTTCAGTGGATTCTCAGGTATCTAAGAGGGACTAACAGTAGGTAGACATGCGATGCAGGGTCAAATTCTTTTCTACATGGGTTTGTAGATGCAGATGCAGTAGGTTACTTGGATGACAGGTGGTGTATCATAGGATTTGTGGTGGTTGGTCTTCAAGGTTGAGCTTGAAAAGGGATATAAGCTAGGAAATAGATTAGATGGGGTAAGGTACAGGTAAAGTGCAGTTGTTTATCTCCAAGTGGGAGATTGTTAGGTTGTGGAGCTAAAAGCTTCACTGATGCAAACATGAAGGAGGTTGTTGAGAGGTTGCTGAGTTGTAGTGCAACTGACGTCAGTCTAATCAACTGATGTCAGTCATAAATAGTGAAGACAACAATTGACATCGATCATGTATCGACTGACGTCGATCATCTCTAGCCAGACAAGGACCAACATCGGTCACCTGTGTGGTTCCAAAACTGCCAGTTCATAGATAGTTATTTAATGAACTAGGTGTTTGCATGTTAAAAGGCCAATTATAGACTTAAGCTGTGGATCTAATTATTGTAATTAGATGTCTAATTATTGTTTGCATGAGATCTATATAATAGACTCATGGGCTATATTATAATTTGTGCTAGAGAGTAAGAGAGCAAATATTAGCTCCTTCAGAGTGAAGAGAACATTGGTGTGTTCCTCCTAGTGCCACAGTGCCAAGTCTGGGCACTAGTTTGGAGAATTAGAAGGATTCTTCATGTATGTAGGATCTTGGTTGGTAGGTGTGCAAGGCCACATTTGGAGATCTCCATGGTAAGTAAGATCATTGATTTGTAGGTGTATATGTGTGCAAGGTCTAAGGTTTGCAGGTGTGCAGAACCAGGTTGATCTGCAGGTGGCAGCTAATCAAGGTGACATCAACACAACAAGGAGCAAGATTAGGTAAGATCTACTTGGAGTACAGTGTGTACTCGATTATAGAGCAAAGAGGAAGGCAAGGTAGTTCCTTCCAAAGTAAGATCATTTGAGTTTCAAGTTATTGTAAGTTCATGGGATATCTAATTTGAGTATGTATGTATACTCAGATTTGGAGTGCATGGAGCAGTTGTGGAGTGCGTGGAGCACTTGTGTACTAGTAGTAGTGGATACTGACTGGCTGGAGGTGAACACCAACTCTGTGTTTGAGTTGTGTGTTGTGACCGTAAGAGAGAGATTGAGCTCTTAAAGGTGAATTACTGAACACTTGGTGTGGCAAACCTATAAGGTGGAAGAGTGTGGCATCTCTTTGTTTTAATTCTTTTCTGGAAGAGTATTAATACAAGTTATGTATTGTCTCTCATATTTTATGTTATTTCTGAATTCTAGTTACTTGTGTATTCTAGTTAATTTCTGCATATTAAGTTGCTTGGTAATCAATGGTGCTTTTGTGGGTTCTTAACAGTTGGTATCAGAGCAAGGTTGTTGGCTCATAGCTTGATACCACTAACATATAAGATATGTAAATGGATGAAACTTGTCTACTAACTGAGAGATGAAGTGTTAGATTGATTGGATCTTACCCTATAAAATATGGAGTTGCTTCAAATTGGTTGGTGGTGGCATCTTGATTATAGCATGGACTTTAGCTAGATCAACTTAAATATCTCTATGAGAAATGATGAAGCCAAGCAATTTTCCTAAGGTTACATCAAACACACATTTATTTGGGTTGAGTCTAAATTTGTACTCTCATAATCTTTCAAATATCTTATGTAGCACTACTGAATGGTTAACCTTGGTTTTAGGTTTTCCTAATATGTCATTGACATAGTCTTCAATAATATCATACATCATATCATGGAATTTGATAGTCATAGCCCTTTGATATGTAGATCTAACATTTTTAAGACCAACCAGCATTACTTGATAACAAAAATGTTCCCCATGGAGTGATGAATGTTGTTTTATGTTGGTCTTCTAGTGTTATTTTGATCTGGTTGTGTCTTGAAAAGCTATTTATGAGTGAAAATATTTCATAACCTACCATAGAGTTGAAAATCATGTAAATATTAGGCAATGGAAAGTCATTCTTAGGACAAGCTTTATTGATGTCTCAAAAATCAATACAAATTTTGATTCCTTTAGACTTTTTGTTAATATGTACAACATTAGATATCCATTATAAGTAGTCAATGGATCAGATATATCTTATTTCTAGGAGTCTTTTCAAATATTTCTTTACCAAGACAAAAATGTGAGGATGCATCTTACGTAGCTTTTGTTTCACTAGTTTGGCATTAGGATTGATCATAAGGTGGTACAAAACCAAGGCAGGGTCCAAACTTGGCATGCCAGAATAAGCCCATGTAAATATATCTAAAAATTCTCTCAATAGAACTATAAATACTTCACATTCCTCCTTAGTGAGGAAGGCACCTAAGTTTATCCATTTTAGGTCTGATGGAATCTTAATTTTTACCTCTATTGTATCTTTGACTATAAGGGTCGAACCATCTTCTAAGATAGTAGGCAAGGACTTGAACTGTTAGACTATATCAGGGTCCTTTGTTAGGATTTGCTCTTCAATGTCTCCTAGGCATGATGAATTTGAGTCCCCCAATGGGAGATCTAGGCATGTGAAAAAAAATTCAAAAATTCTTGAATAATTCAATCAAATACTTGTTTTTGCACAAAACTAAACTCAGATCCATAGTCAAGTTCATCATTGGTGGTCTCTTGGTCTAAATTCAAAGAAGAATGAACACCCCCATTTAACAGTGCCTAAAATAGGTTTTCACCACTAGACTAGCCTTTATCTTTACTTTTTCTCTAGTTAGAAAGTGCCTCAAAGAGGTTTTCACTTGGGGACCTTAATGTTTTATTTATTTGTTTCTGACTAAGGGTGCTCATTCACTCTCTAAAATAGGCTTCAGGATCTAATGCAATTGAGAATCTTGATTTATGATCTCCTAATGAAACATTATCTAAGGCCTAAAGAGTCATAGAATGCCTCATCATTATGAAACTCATCAATCAACAAATTGGATTCTTGCTAGTCCCAATCTATCAACTGGGGATAGTATAACGGTAATGGGTTGTGGTGACGAATGACTAGGGTAAGGGTACAAATGACATTGGTATTGAATAGGTTAGCCTCAGCTAGGTCATCAAAGGTGAGGCTATGATCATAATCTACTTTTCTATCAACATCATCCTCACTAGGCATTGATGATGGAATTTAAATAAGATATGTGGGGTCACCCCCAGATAATGTAAATCCAAGTCTATAAGGTCTTTCATACTTAGTCATGAAAATTGGCTTGATGGTTCCTTATTGATTCGGTCTAAGGCCTCTTCCTGCATAATTTTAATGCTAATTTTATTATGAATATGATACTTTTCACTTTCATAACAATCATCTTGGTTATCTTTATATAACCATGATTCATCCCCTTCAATAAGGTTATGTTCTAGGCCAGATGTTGGTACAAATGTGACAGGTCCTTTATCTTTGTTCTTTCATTGCTAATGCATATGTGGGGTGACTTTAGGTTGCCCAAAGGTTTTCAAATTATAAATAATATTGGAAATATGATATGTATCATGGGTCACATACTCTCTCAGTCCATTATCTGAAATGGTGAAATGATTAGAAGCTTCAGGAGGTGGCATGTGGGAAAGGGAATCTAAGGTATTAGGATCTATGTAATTATCTGATGAAAGATTAATAAGTATGGACTTTTCTTTATCTTGCTTGGAACTTGGATTCATGCCATACTAATAATTTTATTTTTAAAATTTAGCCTCAATATGTTTTCAATGTTCATATGGGTGTAAATCTCCTAGAATATTCACTTCCATCCCTGAATGAGAAAACTTGATATATTGGTGTAGCATTGGTAGGACTACAAGAAGCTCATGTAACTAAGGCCTAGTTAGAATCATATTGTATGATAACTCAAGATCAAGCACGTGGAAAAGTGTATCAATGATAATTGGCAAACTAATGATTCCTTATGACTCTCTTTCTTGACTATCATAGGCTTTGATGGTTATCATTTTGGTTAGAGATCTACCATTGTGTACCCAAGATGCTTTATGAGCTTTAGAGACACTATATTGAAGCCTAATCCATTATATATAAAGACACATTTCAATTTATGCCACTTTATATAAACTCCTATGTACAATGGATTAATATGGAGTGGGCCAAGGGAAGATATATCACTTTGGTTGAATGTGACTTGTTGGGTTGGAGCTAGGTGTCCAACCAAAGATTGAAATTTATCAAGGAATATGTTACTAGCAATAGTGGATTGGGTTAAAAACTCATTCAAAATTTTCTTGTGGATTATTTATGTTCACAACAAATCTAAAATATAAGTTTGTGCTGGTATCTTTTACAATTGTTCCACAATATCAAACTTCTTATCTTGGTCAATGTTGAATGGTTTATTTTGAGGCTAAATGGTTGGCTAGATAATAGGCAAAGTGGCAGATGGTTGTGGACCTAGGATAGTAATCTTTGACCTCCAAGTTGTGATTACAAAATTGAGATCATATCCTGGACCATAATTGCTAATAAATGTTGGGAATGGTGTGGGACTAGATATGATAAGTCTCAATTGCTAGTGCACTTATATGTGGTCACGTGGTAAGGATGAGTTATTGATATAGGGTTAAAAAGTGGAAGTCTTGATTTTTTGGTTTGTTTGTGTACAGTGCTAGGTCAAAAAAGGATTATCCATGTAATTTGGTTGAGTGGTATTGTTTAGCAATGGGATGGATTGATTAGTGTTTGGTCTAGGATTAATGGATATGGTATTAATGCTACCCCCTGCAATATGACCCACAACCCTATTCTAGTCATGTGAAACTGCATGGTAAGTTTGTTTATTGTTACTTTTATGACCTTAGTTTTGTCCATTGTTATATCATTATGGGTTTTGCTGTTGATTTTTCTAATTTGTTGGTTCTGTTGGTTCAGTCTTTGATTTTGATACTATTGATTTTGTTGTTGCATTGGCTAGTGTTGTTGATATTGTTACTAATTATTATGTCAAAGAAAGGGTTTTTGATAAATCCTGAGAGTTTGATTAGAAGTGGAATCACCATTATCCAATTTTATCTCCCCATTCTCTAACATATTCTTAATCAAATGCTTGATTTAAACACATCTTCATAAATTATGCCCATTAACTCAATGATATTCACATAATTTGTTTTCATGGTACCAATAAAGATATGAAATCACTTATAGATAATGCATTTGTATATTCTAACTAATTAGATTAGCAATGGTATGTTTATGAAATAAATATTCAATAGGTTCTCCTAGGTCACTAAAGACATGATTCATAGGCACAATTCTCCTTAGAGGAAGGGTTTGTAATGGTAAAGGCTGCTATATTTGTTTCATAGGTCTTATTTTTTATGTTTGAAACATTGGTTAGAGTGGTTCTTGAGTAGGAGTAATCTAAAAAGGTGGTTTAGATAATATTTTTACCATTTAGACATGACGTGATTTGGTTACTCCATTTCCCATAACATTCCTATTATGGTTGAATTATTTTGGTCTCTTTAATTTATTGTCATGTGCTAGTTGTGATGCTTGTGCTTGAATGAGATGTTGATTTTGGCCATTTAATTTATTGGTACCTCAATTTTGATTAGTGGAATTAATCTTGATGACTCCTTTATTGATGAGCACTCATACAATCAACAAACCTTTATCAATGATCTCCTTGAAAGTATGTGCACACTGTAGTTTCAGATGATAAGCTCTCACTATGAAAATTTTAAGTAAACATAATGGATAATTGTTTATCTAATAAAATTTGGGTGAAACAAATTACAAGGGCTCTCCATCACTGTATATAACTTGCAAAACTCTCACCAACTTTTTACTTTGCTTGTGTTAAGTCAACCAATTAAATCTCATGTTTGAGATTATAGGAAAAGTGTTTCAAAAACTTATCAAAAATATTATCAAAATATATTTCTAAATTCTTGGGAAAATTTAAACACCACTCCAAGGCTTGTCCACCCAAGCTCCTTAGAAATAATAACAAAAAGTATATATTGTTATATTCCACCAATTGACATGCGATAAAGAACTCAGTTAAATGGGCCTTAGGGTCACCTTTCCCTTTGTATTTGTGGAATTTTGGTGGTTTGTATCTTAGAGAAAAGGGTATCTACAAGTACTCCATGTTGAATAGATAAGAACACATCATCCAACTTAAAATTTCAAGTCTATTTCCCAGCCAAAATGGCAACAATTATATCCTTCATCTATTTAATTTTTGGGACAAGAAACTAGAAGAAACATTGGTTTGAGGGAGAATATTGGTTTGGGTAAATGGTTGGGATGTCACAAGTGAGACACTTTTACTAGGGTATGATGGGGATATCTATTGGGATATATTTGTTTGGTTGGGAAATAGACCAAGAATATGCATACATGGATTAGGATGTACTTGAAATTGCACATTTGGTTATGTGATATTCTAGTTTGGGTTGGATATGAAGGTTTGACTTGGATGATTTTATGGTTGGGATGGAGGGATATAACTATAATTCTCCTAGTATGGTTGAAAAGGGACATGTTGTTGACTAATCAAACTTAGTTGATGAGTGGGAACTTGTGGACCAAGACCATATCTCTAAATTTGTGGCACATTTTGAACCAATGGTTATCTAGTAGGTAACTGAGAAACATGGAAGCCTCCTTGTTGCATGAATCCATGTGGGGAAGTGAAAGCATGTTGAATATTTGACATATATCACTGACCAATATTTACACATTGTTGTCTAGTTAGTGTTTGGTTTTGGATTGGTACATTGGTTTATGACTGAGGAGGTATATTTGCCACTACCTAATGAGGTGGAACATTAGTTTCCCTTTTTGAAGTGGTAATATATTTATCCTCTATTATGTTGGTACACTAGATTGTACCTACTATTATGGAATACTACTCATCTTTTATTGAGGAGTAGGATTCATCACATTCGGCTATTGAGGCATGACATTGGTTATTAGTTGACTACCTAATCCTATTAGTTACACACTTGATGAAGCAATTGGTTGAGGTAGGGATGTAGAAAATCTTGCTTCTTGTATTATGGTCTACTCATGGTATTAACTATAGGCACATGTTGTTGACTAGTTTTTTGTGTGTTAGTACAACTTTGATTTGGATTGGACATTCTTTGCACATTGTCCACTATATTTTGCTCAGTATTTTACGTAGAAGTAGAAGACACTTCTTTAATAATGTGCATATGCATCAAGTTATCTACTGAAGTGTTTTACATGAATGGGTCTGAACTCTAATTCTCTTGATCAATTAACTCTATCAAAACTCCTATTGAAGGAAATAAGTCAAGAAGAGGTTTGCTCACCATGTTCATGTGATTGAACTTACGTGCTAAATTCAGGTAGGTTTGATATGTTATCTATAGTTGATTAAAGTGGTCTTCCATAATTTGTTTACCTCTATTAGATATATTAGGGGCCTGATATGTTGTTTAGACTAAATCCAAAGGATTTCTAGAAGAAGCCTATTGATCATAAATTATGATGTGGGGCACTCTTACTAGGCTTGGTAAATTTTCATAGGGGAATTCTACTGGAAACTTGGTCCCTACCTCTATGGCTCTAACCAAAATCTCATCTTTATTCTCTAACAAATGTCACTCAAACAAAAATGGATCATACATGGAAGTTGTATTAGTAAAATATGACTGTTGAAGAACTGACTCATCCATTATGGATATTGTAGTTAGGTATTGTGTGGTTTGTTCTTGGTCTTGTTTTTAATAAGGTGGTGTGTTAACCAAATAGTTAGCCAAGGGATTTTAGCTTTGTGCCTTTAATTGAGTATTATAAGAGGGATAAGGATCCATATCATAAAAAATATTATTTGTATAGAGGTCTTGCACCATTTCTTCCTACACAACCATATTACTAATATTCAGATTGTACATGAGTCCACTACGAGTGTAAGAATACATATTGGGGTCCATATTCAATGACTTTACAATAAAAAGTTCAAATAAATCCACAAACTCTAAAAAAGACAATGTCTAAAAAAGATTATGTTCAAACTTGGTCTAGATTCATCAAAAGGATCAAAAGGTTTATCCAAAGATTTAGTGAAGAAACAAGCTAGCATTAAATGCCTAATGTCTCACTGTTTACATAAAGATGAGAAAGTAAATAGGCCAAAAATCAAAATGAAAAAATCTAAGGTTGAAGTGTTTCAAATCAGTCTAATATAGGAAATTAAAAGTTGGTAGGTCTTTTAGCCAAATGTGACATCAAAATCTAGGCTCAAACAAGGAATGTGCTAAGACTCTTGGCCAAATAATGTCAAAAGCTAGACTTTGAAATAGATGAAAGTTTTAATCTAATGGATTTGAAACACTTCTAACAAACACTAAGCATTTGATTTCTTGGACATCAACTCGATTAACTAGGTATAAGGTATGAAATAAAAGGCACTTTAGAGATAGTTTATTTTCTCACAAATAATGGTATAAAACTTGGTTCTTTTGACAAATAAGATAGACAAAAGTGAATGGTATAACTGTGCTAGACAAAGGATCACAAAACTACACTTAGATTGATCTAAAAGTGTATGAACAAATTTTAACTCTTTGTAATAGGGTGAATGAAACAATATTTGAGATGTTTTAGGTAGCATAATAATGCTACACTACCCCCAAAAGATGTGGATAAATGCTTTTTTTTAAAACTCTCTAAGGAAAAGATAGTTTCCCAAAATTTTGACAGCATAACACTACTTTTCTTAACTCAAAATGTTGTGGTGCATAGACTTAAAGTGCAAGTGCTTAGCATAAAATTTCTTAAGTTTATCAACTAGTGATAATGATCTTGAGTCTAAAGATGGCCTTCAACCCAAATTGGAAATTAAACCTAAGTTCCCTCAAGTTTAGTGAAAATGGTGAACCCACTTAACACATCAACCCTATAAAATTATGGTGTAATTTTGAATTTAGATAATAAATGAGGGACTTAAATAAACTTTGTCAAAGGTCTAGACTCAATTGGGGAATGTAACTATGCTAAAGTGGATGATACGACTCTCATGTTTTGATGGGCTTTGAACAAGATAAATTTGATGACTTCACATGGGAAGCATAATGCCTCTTTATTCAAATAAAATTAAGACCATATGTTTTGGTTTATATCATTTATTTACACCAAGTTTTGACTCCAAACAAGACTTTAATCTAGGACAAAACCAGCTAATTAATTGTGCTTAGACTCTAAACTGACAAGGTAGCTTGGTATTGTTGGAATCCATCAATATACATAATTTGAGAGGATTTTAAATGTTCATCCAAAATTAAATGCACATTACATAGTAGGGTTTTTATACCCCCCTTCTCTCAAATGATAATACTATGACATGAACCTTGAGGTGTACCTTGCACCAAAAATACTTCTGTGGCAAGTGGGGTTTTGTCTAAGATCTACAATTTTTCAAATGTTATAGGGGAATCAATTGCACATTGAATTTCATTCCAAAACATGAAAAATAAAATCATGGATTTTGGGTTTGTATCACTTAGCTTGTTTAAAACATTTTTAGTCCTTTTTTCAACCACTACATCATGATGTTCACTCAATGTAGTGTGATGTCCAAATTGCCACTATGTTTCATGTGCAACTCCAATTAGAAGATAAATGAAGTCAGTGCCAAGAGGTGAAGCCCAAGGTCAAATATTACCTAAAGAACTCATGGGAGGTGATGAAGTCCACCTCATAAACTAGGTTTTCATAAAAATAAATAAAGCATGAAATATAAAGACTTTAGGGTCATTTTCAAGGTCACTCAAACTTTGACAAGTTTCTGGGGAGTGCTTTAGACTACTTTATTTCTAAGCCTTGGACTAGGATATTTGTAATAGGAATGGCACTTTTGATTCTAAGGGTTCCCTAAAGGGGAAAATGGAAGAGAATACACACATCACCCCTCTTTTTTCCAAACAAAAATATAATTTAAACAACTAAGTGAATACAAAAAGCTTGGAAAGGTGAGTTCATTTTTAAGCCCAAATTTGCAAAATGAGGTGGTGTTCATTTGACCCCTTGGTCTTAGTTATAACTTTGAAAACTAATGGTAAAATAAATTATTTAATCACCTTAAATGTTACTTTAAGCACCAAAATAATGTTCCTAATTCATTTTAAAATCATGCCAAAGATGGTCCAAACCATGTTTTAACAAATTTGAAGTCTGTCAGTTACCTGTCTACCCTTAAGGCATCACTCCAAAAGTAAATATGTTAGGTTATACAATTTTATCATAAATATAAATAAAATATTTAAAAATAATAATATTAAATATATGAACACCTGAAAACAACAAATTAGAAAGCTAAAAATAAAATATAACACAAACACATAAAATCATGCACATAAAATATAAAAACCTGTTGTTAGTATTTTTAACATAACTTTTAAAATATATGTTGGTTTGATACAAAAGTTTGAGATGTTGTCAATAACTATAGGTATCACGTTTATAAAAAAATTGGTCCAAAAAGTCAATAAAAAAAGTTATAAACTTTGTTCTAAATATTTTTATGAGAAAAATAAAAAGTAGAAAGTGATAGTTACTAAAATAGCTATAACTTTCAAAATTTAAAAAAAAATGTAAAATTTTTATATCATATCAATGGCATATTTATATATATTTATAAATTAAAAAAATATAAAAAAATATTAGGTAAATAAAAATTTATGACTTCTTTATTTTCCATTTTTACTCAAAGCAAAAACAACAAAAAAAAAAATCAAAACTATGAAACACAAAAAAGTTTGTGGATTGCGCTCTCATGAAGATTGTCCCACCAAGTGTACTATTATGTGAACTAGGAATTTGAATAATAAGATGAGAATAGTATGGTGTTAGTGAATGAAACCAAATCAAAAACACACTAAACTAACATCTTCATGCCTAGTTACTAGGGTAAGCTTAGTAACAAAAACAAATGACAAACACAACTAAAAAGTAAAGAAAAACAAGAATTATTTCACCTTCCTTGGATGATCCAAATTATTTTTTAATATTGTATTGCTTGGTTTTATGCTCATGAAGTCCTTGGAAATGGAATCTTGGCTACCTCCATCTCTCCTTGGCACCTTTGGCTTTGGCTTGGCTTGGCTTGAATCAATTTAGCATGGTAACACTAGTTTGCATGAAGTTTTTGGAATCAATCATGTATTATAACTTTTCATAAATTAATCTTCTTTAATATATTTTAGCATAATAAATTTGAACCAAAAATATGTTATAAATTGTGTTCATGGCCTCTCTATTTATAGATTTTGAAAAATGGCTAGAATCAACTTGAACCATCCATCTCGAGATTGAGATGTGTGGCTAAGGATAAATCTAAATATTAAATTCATTATAAAAAAATCTCCATTAACATTTGTGATAGAGGGGTATTGAATAGGCATGGTGGGTCTTAATGAGGCATGGGAGACCCATAATCCTGATATTTTATGTATTTATGGCTTATGGATGCCATCCCATATGATGATGTCACCTAATGATGTAGTTAATAAAAATAAATTTCCAATAAAGATTTATTCAAAAATTTCCATGGAAAATTAAATTAAAGCCTTAATTTGGTTTAATCATCCTAAACCATGATTAGTCAACTTTAGTGCAAATTTTGGCTCTTGGTGCATAAATTAATCAAATTGGTCAAAATGTCTTGTTATTGGTCCAAAATTTGACTGGATTAGAATTAGAAGTCAATGTCAGATGTGTTGGATCCATTATCCCATTTATGATGTTACCAACACCAAATAACAGAGGCACATGTCTTGTGAATGAGATTTAATAGAAAAGAGCAATCTAGGACATCTAGGTGCAAAATTGTCATTTTGACTTAAAATGATCTGATCAAAGTTAGTTGGCTCATAAATTACATTGCCCTATTTAATGATACTCTATCCAAAATTGGCACTTGAATATATCAATTTCAACTCATTTAATGAATTTTAGTGTTTTTAATCTAAATTGTACACTTTAGTGGAAATTGGTCAAAAGCTTAGTTGAAGGTTATTTATGGCTAGATTTAGGTGTCTACAATTAAATAATTCATTAATTAACATTGTAACATTCCCTATTTTAGAAACCACTAAAGGGTATACCTTGTTTTCCTCTCCTACATTCATCCCCATAGAGAGATAACCATACTCTACTTTGGGTCTTTTATAGAGATGCATTCACCTTCTTGCCCCTTTTTCCCTCCTATTCTTACCAGCCCACTACCACATGCTCTAAGCATTAAACCCCAACCATTGGTAGTGTGTACTCAAACATGGTGATATTTTCTTTTATGTTAGCTGAATGTTCATCCATAGTAAGGGAACCACCCTATTCTCCCAACCATGTAGCTTCTGGTTGGTTAGGCTGAACTAATGAAACCAATAAGTCATTGGTTCCATAGAGCTAGGATAGAGGATGTAGACATCACCACTATTTGTCTAGCATACCCATGCATCTCTTGGGTTAGAAAAGGACCATCCTTGTTGCTCACCATTCTTCTAACTTCCTTACTTATAGAATCTACTCAACCATCAAATAAACTCTTTATAGGCCATCACTTCACTACTACCCTTAAAACTTGGCTCATAGCAGTGATGAACTTTGGCCATAGTAAATCTATAGATCCAAATAGACCCCCACCTCATAAAACTTGGCTCATAGTAATTAATATTATCTCTAAACTCCTACCTTTACATAATTTTAGAAGGTGTAACCTCCTTATAAAGGCACCTCTTCTTTAGATTAGCTCCATTGAAGATCATTTGTGATACTTTACATTGTGTTTCCTTATAATTTATCCTACCTTTCCCATCCATATCTATCATCCTAATAAATGTGGGATCATTATGGTAACTATTTAACAGCCTAATCCATTCACTTTCACTGACACCTTCACCAAAACCCAAAACTATTATTTTACCAAACCTTCTCCCTCAACCCAAACCAGCCAATGTGGTCCATCAAATTGGGGTAGCCAATTTGAACACCACTCATCTAAACGTTGTTTAACTACATTAGCCTGATATTGATAGACTATGTAGGCACTTCTCTATGGGTAGCTCAACCACTAATAACTAATTCCCATCCCCTTTTTTTCTCACTCATTTATGCCACTAACATCACCCTCTTGTTTAGGGCATCCTACATCAAGGAAGCTTTGAATTATTTATTCAACATCCTTATGTTTTAACACCATCTAATACTTCCTCTTAAGTATTTCCTTCATTGTTGGGAGAACTACATTAGCCTGAGGTCTTTTTGGACTATGTAGGCAATGTTTAGTTATTGAGGTCAACTCAACCACTTCTTTTACTTTATTTTCCCTTCTCACCTTAAATCTCTTCCTCCAATTCTCTACCTATCTCCTAGCCATCTTCTTACCTCCATCTTGTCAATCTCTTTTAACCACTTTTCTAGGCTATGAATATATTTTAACACAAAGGTTGAAAATTTTCCCCATTGCCCCCCCTTACCTCCCACAAAGATGCCTCTTACTCTGATTTGTTAGCCTCTCCATCATATTTCCTTATGCATGCTTTGTAGACCACTTCCCCACCCACATTTTGTATTTTATACCTCTATTTCACCTTATTACCAACCTTTCCCTTTATCACCTTCAACTTCTTTCTCTATCCTCATCATCTCCCCTTGCCCTTGGCTATTTGTCATACCCCCTTTATCACTCTCTTTTCCTCACCCATTCCACATCATACTATGCATCTTGTAAGCTATATGTTTCTTATATTTCTACACTTTTTCTTTACATGTATCACCACTATCTACCATTCCACCACTCTTCCCACCATACCCATTTTCTATTCTTCCTGTTTGTTTTTTTTCCATCCTTTTTATCTTCCCCTTTTTCCTCCACAACTAGTTTCTCCTTAGGTATTTATCCTTTTAGAAGCCTTCCATAATTTCCATTTTATTCTTACCTCTTCTTGCTTATGACCCTTTTGCATTCCCCTTTTCCTCTTTTCATCCTGATACTCACTTATTTTTTACATCTGTGTGAGTATTCATGCTTTATATCTCTAATCCAATTCTTTATTTTTGTTCTTATCATACCTAATCTTCACCCCTTAGTTTCATCTCACTCCCTTTCATTGTGTCATATCTATTCATCACCTCACTAGTTTTAGCTTGTCAATCCCTTCAAATCACCCCTTTGGCTTGTCAATCTCTTCTAACAAGCTAATTAACATGTACCTTCTCTCTTCACCTTCTTGTCCACCCATCCTTTACTTCCCTTCTTTCCTAACCCCTTTCCCATTTTACATCCCATTCTCATCTCCAAAACCACCATTTGCTTTGCTTCGTTATTCCTCTCCTTGCATATCATTAGCTATACTTACTTGGTTATCATGCCACCTAATTTTTCCCTCTCCCATCATCCTCTTTATGTCCTCATTTCACTCCTTTTTTCCTCATGTTTCATTTTCTTGCATTTATTTCCTTGTTTTTCATTTTAATCGCCAAACTATTTTTTATTGTCTTTTTTAGAGTTGTTTGCAAACCTTTCATGGCTACCCATATCCCTCATTCTCCGCTTACCCTTCATGATTGTTATACTTATCTTCCCATCTTTTTCAATTCTCCAATTTGTCATTCTTTAGTGCTACTCTCATCCCCAATATTATACCCTTTTTTTCCTTCTCTTTTCTCCATTTCATTTCTTTTTGTTTGTCTCCCTTGATGCCCTTCCTTGTTCTTCCCAACCTATATGACCATGCCTAGATTATTACATCCTTCTCCACCTTCATCTTTATCTGTAACCTCATTCTTTTCTCTTCATCTATCTCTTGGTCTACCTTTACCTCATCCCTTGTTGGATCTCCCTTATGTTTTCCAGTTTCACCTCCACCTCTTTAAAGTGTGGTCACTAGTTGTACTGCTTCTTTGTATTCTCTATGCCCTTACCTTAATGCAAAAAATTTGGTCAATTTCATTACTTTAAGAGCATCCCTTTCTTATTTTAATGCCTTTATATGTTATGCTCAGGATCTTTTTTTGTCCCTGTCCAACTACTCCCTTCACCCTCCCTATCACTTTTTTCCTTTTCAACCTTTTGCCCATTTTGAGCATGCTATGGCCTCTAAAGTATTCCACTTGATTTTGGTTTACTATGAGATATATACTAATCATATGGCTATATAACATAATTGGCTAGGACCATAGGCTCATATGACCAACTAGAAAACCTGAGTGTCATTCAACCATTGGGATGAAAATTATTTCCCCACCTCTTCTGGTCTTGCCTATTTTAAACCCCTTTTACTATAACATTCAAAGCTATTAAAATCAAATATAAAACCACCTTCAAATGGAAGATTTTGGATACCCACATGGGTATGATAACTATAGCCTCTCACTCACCCTAACATTCTCACCAATAATTTCCCTTGATTTTCCCTTTTGAACTACATCTTCTTATGCCTTGAAATAACCCTACTCTTTAACTGTAATCCACAACCTACTCCCTCAATTAATTAATGTTATTTTTTTATCTAACTCTAATGGTTTCTCTTGAGATTTGTACCCTTTTACTTCTTAACCAATTAATGGTCCTATTGATGACATGGGTTATCCTATCAAATGGAGAGAAAGATTTGATGATTTACCACCTAATCGGTGGTAGAGGTTTAAAAATGACTTGAGTGAGGTATAGTGGATCTAGTCTAGAAATATAATCATCCAGGTCATCAGGGACTACAGCCAAGTCATATTCTTTTACCTACTATAGGGAAATTCTTGAATAGTCCCTCATCCTAACCATTTATTCATCTTCATAATCCTCTTAGATTTATTATTTACCTCACTCCATATTACAAAACCCCTCAATTTCTTTCTCCAAATTCCATTAAAAAATCAATGCTTACTTATTTTGGGGCCCCATTGACTCAAGGGTCAAGGGTTTGAATCTTTTCCACTTCTTGTTTACCCACTCTGCTACTTTACTTCCCTAAACCATTAAATAATAACCTTCCATAGCCTATTAACAACATTGTTGTGGAATGTGCAAAATGTTAGCTCATTTGGATGGTGATGAAAGAACCCATTGGATCACTGTGATAATTTGAGTATTTCTAGATTTTCCAAATCCTATTATTGCATATTTCTAACTTTCCTTTTCTTTATGATGGTGGTAGAAACTTCATGCTTTAACCTACTTATCCATGGATGTAGATTATTTTTACATAGTTGACGTAATCATATAATTACATCCTAGGTAATATCATCCACCATTTCTACCACACCCAAGAAAAAATATTTGATAACCATCTTTTTCACCCTTTGTCACTTCCCTTTCTCCAACATCATTCCCCAAGACCTACCTACATGATATAAAATTGGGGTAACTAGGTTAACCAACACCATTCACCTCAAAATAACTATATTTAGCCTAACATTATTTTTGGATTTCTATCCATGGAGCTATGCAGGTAGCATCCACTTGCCATGTGCATCTGGAGTCAACTCGACCATCTCCTTCTAACCCATACCCAATCCACCCATGATTTCACCATGTCCACCTTGATGTTGGTTGATCTTGACCTAGAACATTGGTGTTTTTTGCAATAATTTTTTATTGTAACAACCAACCTTACCATGTTTAAATTTTAAATGTTTTCACCACCTCAAGAAAAACCAATCCATTTGTGTTTTCTCAAGATCACTTCCTACCCTAGATACTTAAGTCAACACCTACCCTATCGAGGAACCTTAATAAGACTAACCTAATTAGCTATAAACAATGTTGGGGACTAATTACCTTGTCCTTTATCTTAGAACCTAACCTCTTGTTATCAACATTTACACCTTTAGTATCTACGTAATATTGAATATTGTGCTTAGTTGTATTTTGTGAACCCACAGGCATTTCACGTACCCAGCTACCTTGTGACACCACCTAGTGCCTCCCCATCAACTACTTATCAAACCTACACCTAATGCAACCTTTCCTCATCGACTCTTATTTTGAGGGGGAACACCTCCTCCCATATTTTGGGCATCCTAACCTTCAACCAAGTGATTTTTTCTTGTAGCTTGTTAATTCAAAGCTGCATAACAAAAATGGGCAAAATATAAGCACCATAAAAATGCACGTTTATAGTTTTTGATGACTAAATGCTTCAAGATCTCCTAAAACTTATTAAACCTTCCCAAAACCCCCATTAAACCAACTAAATCATTATTATCCTAGTCACAAATATCATTCAAAATCACTATTCAAAAGTAATATTCACCATCAATATTCACTATGGGACCCATATCACTATTCATGATGGCATGGCAAGTGACATGTCAAGTGACATGGTAAGTGATGTGGCTTAGAAGTCATGTGGCTTGATGTGGGACATCATATCCTACTTGGGACCCTTCTCAAAGTGCTTGATGACTTCATCAAAGCATCATAAGGGCCCCCCTTGATATGTGGAAAATTTACCCTCAAAGGGTCATTATTAAACATGTATTTTTATCTTCCCACATGAAATTAGAGTTTAAAAGAGACACTTACCCATTTAAAACTTTAGGAAAGATAAAGGGCACCCATTTTTGACTTTTTAACCCAAATGAAGACTCACCAACTCAAATGGGAGACTTTTCAACCCACATGGGAATTTCCACCAACCTCGCCTTATAATTTTCATCCCCCACATGAAAAATGGTGCCACATTTGGTGTGCCACCTCTTTAAGTGATTGAATTAAGATAGATAAGGGTGGTAAAAAGTCTTCAATCTCATTCAAACCCATGTGCATGATTTCTATTCAAACTTGGATTCATGTGCAAAGAGGAATATTTTCCAACCATATTGGGAATGACAACCAAAATAACATTGAATAAATCATGCACCACTTGGAAAATTTATAATTAATTCACTATCCCACCTTTTTAGCATGTTTCCCAACATCAAATGCTGTAAATAACCCCCCTCTCCTTCACTAAAGATCAAGTTGGATGTTAGTCTTTGGTTTTTAACATCTTGTTGTACATTTTTGGAGGAGGTCATCATCATATTTGATGATAAAATATCAAATAAATTAATCTCTACCTAAATTTCTTCAAGCTTCATCAACATTCAACCATCATCAACATCTTCAAGCCACTTCAACAACATTGAGGTAATTTACTTTGTTTTGTAATGTAATTTCTTTCTTTGTTTCCCTTTGGAATTTTCTTTTCTTAACATCCATAATCTAAAACCCCTAACCCCTTCCTCTTTATTTCAATAATCCCATTTAATCCCTTTGGTTATTTTTGTTTCTTCTATCCCCTTTATCCCATTCACCTTTTTACCTCATTTACCTCTTTTCCCTATTTGCCATCTTTATCTTTCTTTTTCCTTTGCCATATTTACTTATTTGCCTCATTTATCTATCCATCTATTTATATACTTGTAGACTTGAGCATCTACCCAAACCAAAAAAATAATCCTTTTGACCCTCACCACTTTACCAAACCAAAACCATAACCTTTAACAATTTTCTGCATTAGTGTTAATTAAACCATTGCATTCATTTAGTTATCTTTTGCAAAGAATTTAAATTTATTGTATAAAATTTATTTATTTACTATTTTAGTATCATTTATTTTCTATTTTTATGAAAAATATATTTATTTTATCATTCCAACTTAAGTGTTTTAAAGGTGGATTGATAGCCTCCTACAAAACATTCACTTCTAGGATCTAGCTCCCACTAGGCAATCCACCCATCTACTAGTCTAACAAACAAGTTTTTTTTTGTGTTTTCTTATTTTCAAGTCATCCTTCCAAGCCAAAGAGGATCTATCCACAATCACTTTCATCTAATGTATGTACATTCAATAGGTTTTTCTACACACCCTATTCCTAGAAAAATTTAAGAAAAGCAAAAAAATAGATAGAAACAAAGTCCTTTGCAATGAATTTTTTCGAAGGTTTTTTTATGGTATTTTTCTAAGTGTTCATTCTTTTAGGTTTTTTTCTATGGGTTTTTTGTCTAAAGCCTTTACCTAGTTCTTTCAGACTTTTTATCTAAAGTAACTTTCTTGAAGGACTCTTTCAAGCTAAAAAGGACCTTTTCATCTTTTCCAAAGGGTATGTTGCATTCTTCTGAAGGGCATGTTTTGTCAGGAAAGGTCCATTTTAATTTTATAAAGGATCATGTTTACTTTTCTTGAAAGACTCTTTTAATCCAAAAGTGGACACATACAAATCTTTCGAAGGGCATTTCAGAAAGTTTGAAGGGATGTTTTTCAACAAGCCAAATCACATTTTCATTTTTGTGAAAGGAACTATACAAAAAGTCCATATAGATTATCCCTTACGAAAAACCCAAAGGAATTGAAGTTGAGGGAGTAGTGGACCATTTTTTAAAATTCTAAAAGGCACTTCATCATTTTCTAAGGGTAGGTGACAAAAATCTTGAAGGACCCTTGCATTTTTTCGAAGGCCACTTTCAAGTCGAAGGGGTCATTTAAATTTATTCCAAAGGGTATGTTCCTTTCAAAAGAGACTTTTACATAAAGTTTGAAGGATTATTTTGGGGATGAGGTGGACCATTGAAAAGCTCTGAAGGGTTCTTTTTGAAAAGCTGAAGGGCATTTTCACAAAGCCAAAGGAATAAATGGATAGAGGAAAAGGCCCAAGTCCAAAAGAAATAATTCATTCAGACTTTTTGTCTAAGGAAAAGTTGAGAGGAAAGGAAAAAGATTTTGAAAGAATTTTTTTAGTCAAATTATCTAAAAGAATGTTCAAAATAAAAATTCTAAAGATAAGTGCCAAGAACAAGAAGTCCAAATAAAATACCTAAGGTCATGGCCCACGTAATGTCAAGTTCAAGCTATAAGGAATAACTATTAGAATTAAAAAATAAAAGTGAGGGAACCTGAAGACAAATGTGGAAATGATAAATGGTATGAATCCTGAGCATCTAGTGTACAACAAGTAGAAATAATTAGGTTGATGGTTCAAGTTGTTACACTATTTCACAACTCAACAAGCTAATAAATAATAGCTAGCATCCAAAAGAAACTCCAAAAAATGGATCCATTTATGTCAAAATGCAGTTTGGAATATCTAAATTCTACTGGCGTAATTGTAAAGAGAACATCTTATAGAATGTAACATAACTATTCTAATCTCAAGTTGACACATGTCTAAATCTTTTTAAGACTTCCCTTTGATCAACCTCTTTTTGAAGGCTATATATATATTCTTTAGATTCATTGAGGGGCCTTCATTGGTTATAGTGAAACTCTAGCTAGATTTGTACTTGTAACTCTTGAAGAAATAATACATGTTATTTTCCACTCACATGTTGCATTGTTATGTATTGGTCCAAATCATGTTGTTCTTTTTTAGTGAAAGTTATCTTTCCTAAAATGTTATCCTTGATTTCCTACCAAATGTGTAGAAAGAGAATTGTTACAAGTCCTTGTTAGTATTCTTTCATAAGTATATAGACATTTTAGAAGTGGTTTAAGGATATATTATTTCCTAGAATTGTCTACTACTCTCCTGAATGTCAAATACCTTCTTGAATCTAAAATGTAAAACACTGATGTGATAATGTATAAAAGTTGTGAGTTTTGTGTGACAAAACCTTGTTAATCTTTAAGTAGTCTTTTCAGTCAAGTGAGAGGATATCAAATATTGGTGTATCACCTCTTATTTTCTTATTTATTTTATTTCTCCCTTTTCAACATAGTGTGTAGTTTAGAAGAGCTTCAAAGGTGCATCAATGGGAGCTAGACCCTAATCTAGAGATTCATCTCAATAGAATTATCACCCACAGCAAGAGAGATGATTCCATTGTACCACTTGTATGAGGAGATTTGAGCATATTCTAAAGGGTAAAAATCTAAGCGTCTATAGTTTTTGG
Source organism: Torreya grandis (assembly GCA_037957365.1). Taxonomy (NCBI): domain Eukaryota; kingdom Viridiplantae; phylum Streptophyta; class Pinopsida; order Cupressales; family Taxaceae; genus Torreya; species Torreya grandis. The sequence goes on along the minus strand of JARHVA010001806.1, from coordinate 479,953 downwards.
CATGCCTAGTGGGACTAAACATCTAAGTCCTAGAAGATTATTCAAGATTGGTGTTGGTCTTGACATAGTTACAGAAAAAGAAACATCTACATTTAGTACCTAGTGACTTTATTAAAGAATTAAAACTCTTTGGTTGATGATCAATCCTTTTTTTTCATGTCAAAGGTGACCACTAGGTCTACTACTAAAGGTGTACCCTTTGATTTTATGAAATTAGCTCCATATTCCACCAAAATGTCTAGGTTGGTCAACACTCATCCCTACAAAAAAGATTTTGTGTTTAAACCTTCCAAATTTATGTTGCATACTTTTCCTAACATCTATATTATTATTCCAAATATTTCTAGAAGATAAAATTTTATACCTTTCTCGGGGGCATCTCCCTTGTAGCTTGCCCAATATGATCAAATCCTAGGAGTTGCTCTCAAAAGTGTTCCATATTTTAGTGGGAATGGTCCTATTACTATAATTGAGCACATTTAGAATATAGAAAACTTTTTTAATATCCATAACATCACTCAATAAAATGTATCCATTAGGTTTTTAGCCTTATCTTTCAAAGGAAAAGTTTTGAACTGGTATGGACCCTACCTATAAATTCTATTGGCTAATGGGATGAGTTGGGAACGCTATTAACTAATAAGTTTGGGGAAAAGAGTGATCAATTATCTATAGATTTGAAATTAAACACAATAAATAGGGAACCACATGAATTTATGAAATATTTTAATACTAGGTTCCAAAAATCATGGGATATAATTCTAGCTTGTGTAAGACCTACTCCAAACTATGCATTTTTATACTACCTACAGGTATTAAATAGTGACATTGCCATGATGATTCAATATATGGGTGTAAATACAATTCCTATTACCTATGAAGTATCTATAAATTATAATAATTTTATTTTCCAAGTGAGAAAGATATCTTCTAGACCTCTAATGCTACTATTCCCTGATTTGCATTCTCCTAGTCAAAGTGTGTTGCCCACTTTAGCTCCTTTGCCTGGTCAAGAAAAATCCATCATTACCCCTAAAAATGAAATGAATGAAGAAAAAATCATACTTCAAAGTGTTACTAATGAATTGGTTTCTCTCAAAATGCAATAATCCCAAATCTATAGGCCTTATCAATCTTACAACTAGTTTGGACAAATAAATAAACCTCCTTTTTAGGGCAATAATTAGGGACAAAGACAAATCACCCATGTCAAGGCTTATCAAAGATATAATCCTATGTATCCATAATCCTCCAAATACCTTTTCCCCACTAAAAATAATTTATTCTAAGAACAACCCAACTACCCTTCTTTTGAATAAGGTCAAGAACAAGTTGTTTATGCCAATGAGATGTAAAATCAAGGCATGCCTACACAAGGTGATCAAACATCTTAATTTTAAAATTTTGAGATGAAAATACAATTTGGGATGGAGATTAGATATGTTTAGTCTTATTTCACTCTCATGAATCATTTTGAGGGTGATTTTTGTGCCATTAATTATGTGTGGAATACAACTAATCAAAATGCTAGTGGCGCTACCAACACTAGATCAAAGAAAAGGGCAGTTGAAAAAGTTCAAGGAACTAATCAAGGACATATTTTGACTCCTAAATAAACCTAGATGAGAGGAGGGCATATTTTAGCTTTTAAAGTGTAATAGAATTATTGGATTCCAAATTCTAGGATAACTGCTATAACCCTACCTCCATAAGGTACATCACAAGGTGTAAATGTTCATAAACCGAACCCCAAGGTAATTAATCCTTCCATTAATGTTGTGGACTAAATGAATAAGATTAAAATGAATATATAATTATGGTATTATCTATAATTAGAAGGGTATAAATATATACTCCAAAAGGAATTACATGGTTTGGGTAAACAAGCTGGCCCACCTAGAAGTGACAATGTGGTTTTGGTCAATGGAACTCAATCTATAGATGGTTAGGCAAATAAATATGAGAAGACTCCTCATTTATACCTTTATTTAATTATTAGTGATTTATTGGTTCATAATTTCATCATAGATAGTGGATAAATAACATTAGTTATGCCTAAATGTATACCAAATAAGCTAGGCATCAAATACGAGCCAATGACTAAAGGAGTTTTGCAATTAGATGGATCACCAGCCAAGAATTTTGGGGTTGTGAAAGGTTTGAACTTGATCCTTCATGTTTTTCATACCTCTTAAATTCTTCATGATGTGGTATTATAAAATTTACCTCCCTAGTTTTCTCTTTTCTTGTCAAATCTCTACATCCAAGATATGTAGATACTTGGCAGCTAATTGGTCCTACATGGTGTTTAGAACAAAATATGACACTGAAGTAGAGATTGAGTAAGAACATATTCATAGAGATCACTTGGAACCATATTAACATAAGGTATCAAATGCTAAATATTCTATCATTAATGAAGAGGAATTTCACATTGATCACTCACCATTATCTTCCCTTGAAGGAGTTTCTGATTTATTCCTAGATGAGTGGGGAGATGACAACAATGTGCATGATCCTTACAATTTTATTGAGGAATATAGTATTAAATTATATTATATGCATGTTAAGGATTATTTTATTCCTAATTTGATAAATTCAAATGAGATTTGAATGGAGTATGGATGGATTTAGAAGCAAGATTGGGGCTGGTGGTGGAGTGATGTTGATTTCACCTTCAAAGGAAAGGTATTTTTCAACTTTAAAATTTTATTTCTCTTGTTATTATAATATATAAAAATATGAGGCCCTCATTCATGGCCTTCAATTGGCAAGGAAAAGAGGTTTCAAAGAATTTCAAGTGTTTGGTGATAGCGAGCTCGTTGTCAATCAGGTTAGAGGGAAGAATTTGACTAAGAACCCCTTACTCACTTCCTATAAGTATGGAGTTTGGGACCTTGTAAAATACTTCATGGCATTTAATATCACTTATATCCCAAGAGAAGATAATAATCATGCTAATATATTGGCATCTATTGGTGCTCAATTTGATGTTCCAAAAGGCATAAGAAAAGACAAGAATCAAACTCACTTAAAGGTGATTGTGAGACCTTATATACTAGATAATGCCACCAATTGGTAGGTTTTTGAGAGTGATGAATAAATAACCCCCTTCATAAAATAAGAGGCTCAGTTATCTACAAATAATCAATCCAATATTCAACAACAATATGGAGGGAAAATTATTCAGCTAAAGTTTAATAAGCTTCTCAAAGGCCTAATGACTCTTTAAAGCATATTTAATGAGGATGACCAGGTTTAGAAGGATAAGTTAATAATGTAAACCAAGAAAAATAACTATGAAAAGATATATATCTTCATATATAAGTTACTTTCTCTTGGAAAGGTATGCACTAGTCAAGAGAAGCATTGTTTCATTGAACTATGCAAAGAGTTTAGTGATATTTTTGCATGGGAGTATAGTGACTTGAAGGGTTTTGATATAAGATTTAACCAACATACCATAGATTTATATGAAAATTACAATCCCATAAAACAAACACAAAGGCCAATCAATCCCAAGATTGAGCCTCTCATGAGGAAAGAGCTCACTAAGTTGATTGAATCTAGAATCATTTTTCCCATCAAGCATTCTTCTTGGTTGGCCAACTTAGTCCCTATTAGAAAAAAATGAGGAGATCAGGTTGTGTGTGGAATTTATGGACTTACATAGGATGTCTTTTAGATATCATTAAGTCCTCCCTTTTATGGATTAAATTTTGCAAGTGGTAGCACATAGTGAGAGGTTTTCTCTCTTAGATGGTTATTCTGGGTACAATCAAATTTTGGTGAAATAAAATGACCATTAAAAAATAACCTTTACCACTAAATGGGGAGAATATGACTATATGAAGATGCCATTTGGATTTTAAAATGTTAGATCTACTTGTAAACATGTAATGGATATGACTTTCCAAGGAATAATCAATGACATTATATTAGTTTATTTTGATGATGTGACACTTTTATCCAAGGATACAAATGATCATTTGAAGCACTCAAGGTAGATTTTTGAGAGGTGTAGAGAGTTTAGGATCTATATACACCCAAATAAGTGTGTGTTTTATTTTCATGAAGTAAAACTCTTAGGCCAAATTATTTATAAGAAATGTCTATCCATTAATCTTGAAAGGGTAAGTATCATCTTGGCACTATCTTTACCTAAACATAAGAAGAGTCTACAAAGCTTCTTTAGTAAGATAAATTTCATTATGATGTTCAATCCTAAATTTTTTAACATGGTCAATCCCTTAACCTACATTCTAAGGAAGGATGATATATTCACTTGGATAGAAAGGAGGAAAGAAAGTTTTGAAGAAATCAAGCAAGCCATTACCCAAGCTCCTACCCTTGCAAGTCCTAACTTCTCCAAAGACTTCAACCTATATACTTTTAGGAATGAAGAGGTAATCTCTACCATGCTTACTCAAGATAATGATGAAAATTTGGAATAGCCTATTGCCTTTTTTAGTCAAGGTTTAGAAGGCTACGAGACAAGATACACATATGTTGAGAAACAAGTGCTTTCAGTCATAAGGTGTTTGAATAATTTCAAACATATGTTATCCAATAAAAAGATTTACATTTTTTTAAATCATCTTGGTGTGAAATATTTTATGTTGAGTAGAGATTTGAATGAGAAAATGACAAGTTGTATCACCAAAGTAATGGAGTATGATGTGGAGATCAAAACAACTAAGTTAGTGAAAGGAAAAGGACTATGTGAGCATCTTGTTTTAGATTTTAAAGAGAAAAGGGAGGTTATTTTGGCACTAAATGATGATATTAAAGTAGATATACCTTCATCTATGAGAATTTTGACACAAGACATGATCCATTTCCTTCAAACTGGTGAGTGCCCATTAGGTCTTGATAGGAATAAAAGAAGGTACTTTAGGTTGCAATCCATTCCTTATGTACTTGTTGATGGAGTTCTATTTATAAAGGATTTTTTAGGTGTAATTTTGAGGTGTATTGATTTATATTAGATTTATAAATTATTGCATGAGTTCCATGATGGACTAGCTGGTGGTCACTTTGTTCTAAGAACCACAGCTACTAAGATTATGAGGGTTGGTTACTTTTGGCCTAGCCTATTTAGGGACACTCATGATTGGGTAAGGAAATTCCAAAAGTGTGATCTTTTTAATGGAAAACAAAAGCTATCTACCTTTCCCCTGCATCTAATCTAGGTTGAGCAACCCTTCATTCTATGGGGTTTGGATTTCATAGGTCTGATCAATCCTCCTTTTAGTGTTGGTCACAAGTGGGTGTTGACTACCATTAATTATTTTACAAGATGGGTGGATGTTTTATCTATTAAATAGGCAAATGAAAACTCAGTCCTGGACTTCTATGAAGATATAGTAACTATATTTGGATCTCCTTCAACAAATATTTTAGATAATGCACTAGCATTCTTAGGAACAAGGACAAGTGAATGGGCTTTGAAGCATGGCATCTATCGTAGTACCTCCTCAAACAACTATCCTTAGGGAAATGGACTAGCTAAGTCCAAAAATAATAACTTGATTAGGATCATTAAGAGAAAAATGGAAGAGAATAAAAGGACTTGGCACACCAAGTTGAAGATATCCCTTTGGGCTAATAGGATCACCCCAAAGAGAGAAATTGAAAAATCATCATATACACATATGTATGGAAGAGAAGCTATAATTCCCATCTCACTTGAGTTACCAACTTTAGATCTTACCTATTAGTTGCAATTTATGGATAATGATAGTATGGAGGTCAGATCATGTGAGTTTATGGAGCTTGAGGAAACATGAGATTAAGCTATGGACACCATGACTACTCACCAACAAAAAATAAAGAAGTATTTTGATAGGAAATCAATGCCAAGAATCTTCAAGGAAGGAGACATTTTCCTAAAATGGGATGAAGATAGGGCCAAGCCTATAAGACACATAAATTTTGATGCTTTTTGGAGTGGCCCATATGTGATCACATAGTGAAAACAACACAATGCTTTCCAACTCTCAAAGTTGGATCGAGAGGAGTTGCATATCCCAGTTAATGGAATATATCTAAAGCATTATTACTGATAGTTATTTTATTTCTATTATACATAGTTTCCTATTTTCTTATGTTTCCTAAGTTCTTATGCACATGTTTGAGTTTGTTTTTATCTTTTTTTGGTCTTGTTGTTGTGTGGTGTGTTTCCTTATGCTTTGTTCTGGAAAAATCCTTGTTAGTCATCTTCAAGAATCTATTGACTCCATTGGCCCTAAGTTGGATAAGGCTACTAGTCTGGTTAGTATAATGGGCATACTACCCCTATGAGTCACCAATTTGTTGACCAAATTTTGGCCCTTTAGGCCAAAATAGGGCACCCCTTATTTATAAAATGTCTAAGTCTATACATTTGTCCAAGTCTAGTATGCAAGTTTCATGCCCAGTATGCAAGAAGTGTTCTTATATAAAGCTGAAATATTTTACATGTAAAAAACCCAAGTGTTTTCCTTTTGAAAGATTTTTTCTCTAGTATTTTGGCTAAGTCCTTTTAAATGAATTATTTTGGAGGGTTTGTTATGTTCTTTTGTTAAGTGTTCATTCTTTCGATTTTTTTGTCTAAAGCCTTTGCCAAATTCTTTCAAACTTTTTGTTTGAAGTAACTTTCTCAAAGGACTCTTTCAAGTTGAAAAGGACCTTTTCATCTTTTCTTGAAGGGTATGTTGCATTTTTTTGAAGGGTATGTTTTGTCAGGAAAAATCTATTTTAGTTTTATGAAGGATCATTTACATCTTTCTCTAAAGACTCTTTCAAGCTGAAAGTGAATGCTTACAAATCTTCTAAAGGGCATTGTAGAAAGTCTGAAGGGATGTTTTTGAACAAGCTAAAGGACATTTTCATTTTTAAAAAGGGAACTTTGAAAAAATTCTACAAAAATTTTCCCTTACAAAAAACCTGAAGGAATTGAAGCTGAGGGACAAGTGGACCATTCCAAAAATTCTGAAAGGCACTTCATCTTTTATGAAGGGTAGGTGACAAAAATCCTGAAGGACCCTTGCATTTTTTTGAAGGCCAATTTCAAGTCAAAGGGGTCATTTAAATTTATTCTAAAGGGTATGTTCCTTTCAAAAGAGACATTTTCACAAAGTCTAAAGTATTATTTTTTTGAAGAAGTCGACCATTGGAAAAAGTTGAAGGGTTCTTTCTGAAACGCTAAAGGGAATTTTCACAAAGACAAAGGAATAAATGTATAGAGGAAAAGGCTCAAGTCTAAAATAAAGAATCCCTTTGGAATTTTTGTCCAAGGAAAAGCTAAGATGAAAGGAAGAAGATCCCAAAAGAATTATTTTATAAAAATGATCTAAAATACCAAAAATAAAAAGTCTGAAGACAACCACTGAGAACAAGAAGTCTAAAAAAAATACCCAAGGTAATGGCCCACAGAACATCAAGTTCAAGCTACAAGGAATAATCATTGGAGTTAAAAAAACAAAAGTGTGGGAACCTAAAGACAAATGTGGAAATGAAAAATGGCATGAATATTGAGCAGTTGGTGCACAACGAGTAGAAATAGTTAGGTTGATAGTTCAATTTGTTACACTATTTCATAGCTTGACAAGCCAATAAATAATAGCTAGCATCCAAAATAAACTCCAACCAGTGGATCCATTTATGGGTAAATGTATTTTGGAATATCTTAATTCTACTAGTTTAACTGTAAAGAGAACATCTTATATAATGTAGCATAACTATTCTAATCTCAAGTTGACACATGTCTGAATCATTTTTTGACTTCCCTTTGCTCGACCTCTTTCTCAAATCTATATATATGTATTCTTTAGATTCATTGAGGGTCCTCCATTGATCATAGTGAAACTTTGGAAAGATTTTTACTCATAACTATTGAAGAAATAATACAAGTTATTTTCCACTCACATGTTGCATTGTTGTGTATTGGTCCAAATCATGTTGTTCTTATTTAGTGAGAGTTATCTTTCTTAACATGTTATCCTTGATTACTACCAAATGTGTAGAAAGAGTATTGCTACAAGTCATTGTTAGTATTGTTTCATAAGTGCATAAACATTTTAGAAGTGGTTTAAGACTATATTATAAATTGGAATTATCTGTTACTCTCCTGAATGTCAAATATTTCTTGAATCTAACATGTGAAATGCTGATGTGATAATGCATAAAAGTTGTGAGTATTGTGTGAAGAAACTTTCTTAGTCTTTAAGTAGTGTTTTCAATCAAGTGAGAGGATATCAAATATTGGTTGTTTTCTTTCTCCCTTTTCATACATAGTGTGTAGTTTGGAAGAACTTCAAAGGTGCATCAAGGGGAGCTAGACCCTAATCTAGAGATTCATCTCAATAGAATTGTCACCCACAGCAAGAGAGATGATTCCATTTTACCACTTGGATGAGGAGAGTTGGGCATCTTCTCAAGGGTGAAAATCCAAGTGTTAATAGGGGTACTTAATCAATCTTAAAAGAGTAAAAAGTCTAATCAAAATCAATTAACTAATTAAACAAGATTAAATGCTTAGTTGAATTATCCATTTGTAATTAATGAATATATAAAAATGGAAATTCCAAAAATCACAATATCAATCTTTTCATCATTACCTATATAAGTTGTCAAAATATCCCAAAATATCTAATTTGAGAACTATTACTGTTAACTTAAAGTCATAATTGCATGACAACTTTTAACTCAACTAGAGTTAGTCTCAACTTAACCTTAACTCACCTGGGTGAGAGTTAATTCTTGAGATTATAAATATAAGGCCATACCCATTGATGTTTAAGATATTTTAATGTAATTTTATTGTTGGGAAATACGGAAGAACATAATTGATTACCAAGCAACTTAACATGTAGAAATTAACCAGAATACACAAGTAACTAGAATTCAGAAACAACACAGAATATGAGAGACAATACATAACTTGTATTAATACTCATCCAAAAAAGAATAAAATAAAGAGATGCCACACTCTTCCACCTTACAGAGGCTTCCCACACCTCAAGTGTATAGTACTTCTTTCCTCAAAGCTCTCTCTCTTACGGTTCCAACACACAACTCAAACACAGAGTTGGTGTTCACCTCCAACCAGTCAGTATCCACTACTGCCAGTACTCCAGTGCTCCACGCACTCCACAAGTGCTCCATGCACTCCAAGTACACAAACATACTTCAAGTAGATCTCCCCTAAACTGCAACAACTTGCAACTCAAATGATCTCACTTATGGAAGGAACTACCTTACCTTCCTCTCTTGCTCTCTTTTTGAATACACACTATACTCGAAGTAGATCCTGCCTGATCCTGTTCCCTATTGTGTTGCTATCCTCCCTAATCTTGCACACCTGCAAATCAATCTGGTTTTACACACCTACAAACCTAGATCATGCACACACATACATATATAGATCAATGATCTTACTTACCATGTAGATCTCCTAATGTAGCCATGCACACCTGCTAACCAAGATCTTACACCCCTGAAGAACCCTTATGATTCTCCAAAACCAGCACCCACACTTGGTACTACTATGGAACTAGGAGGAACACCTTTTCTCACCTCGCACACAGAAGGAGCTAACTTTTCTCAACTCAAACTAGAACACCTTACAATATAGCCTCTAAGTCTCTTAAATAGATCTCATGTAAACAATAATTAGACATCTAATTACAATAATTAGATCCACAGCTTCTAGTCTAAATTGGGCTCTTGACATGCAAACACTTGGTTCATTAACAAACTGTCCATAACACTCACAGTTCAAACTACATAGGTGACTGATGTTGGTCCCTATCTGCCTGGAGGTGACCGATGTCAATTGATTCCTGACTGATGTCGGTTGCTTCTCTTCACTAGTCTGATCGACATCAACTGATCAGACTGACACTGGTTGCTCTGCAACTCAACAACCTTCAACAACCTCCTCCCCTATTTGCATCAGTGAAGCTTTTAGCTCCATAACCTAACAATATCCCACTTGGAGATAAATAGCTGCACTGTACTTGTACCTATACCCCATCTAATCTATTTCCTAGCTTGTATCCCTCTTCAAGATGAATCCTGAAGACCAACCACCACACAACCCGTGGTGCACCTCCTGTCATCCAAGTAACCTACCACATTCACATCTACAAACACATGTAGAAAAGAAATTGACCCTACATAGCATGTGCACCTACTACTGGTCCCTCTCAAATACCTGAGAATCCACTGAACTGCCCTCCAGTGCTTCTTTCCCAAATCAGCTCCAAACTTTTTGACAGCTCCCACTGCATGGGAAACCTAGGTCCAATACTCATGTACTTAACCTCATCATGTGAATTAGGACACTACTCATAAAACTGTCCAACCCATCAGCATGCTCACCAGCTTCACATAATCATCCAGAGACAAAATCAACCTATGATATCCATGTCTCTAGAACCCACTCATGCCAAAGAATTTTGCTGCTCAAAATTCCTCATGACATACCTTCTAAACTAACTTTACCTTTAGCTCAGAAAAAAAACCCTGTATGTGTAACCCTACATGCAAACACACAACATATAATAATAGGATGATGTTGCAACTCATCATCCACCTGGTAAAGTAACCCATAGTAGTTACCCTGACATTGACTAAAGCCATGCTTTGTCATCCACCTGTCAAACCTGTACCACTATCCTGTAGCTTCCTCAAGACCATATAACTTGGCCTTCCATCTCACGTGTCCATTCATTATATTCTTCAACTAAGGTATCCATTCATCTCTCAGTGCTTTCTTTTATCTGGCAACCCTACCAAATCTCCCACTTGCTTCTGCATTCTCATCATGCCATGCTCCCACTGTTTCCTAGATCTTTCCTGCTCTGCAGTCAACAACTAGTATAAAGAAGAGGAACAACAAATTTGAGGCTTACTTACCACCTTTAGTCCTCCATATGGGCATTTGAGACTCTTTGACAGCTTGCTATCCACCCAAAATCCATTACAGTGACTGACCTCGATCACTACATAGTCTGCATCTGACTGATATCAATTTCCATGCACCTGTCCCGACTACCAACTCTACTGACATCGATGTCCCTATTGCCGATGTCAGTCTTGTTGACCAACGTTAGTCTTACCTATTGCCGATGTCGGTCCTCCTGACCAACGTCGGTCTTATCCTGCCTAACATCACTGGCTTCGGTCTGCACATGACCGACATTGGCACCTATCTATTTGACATCGGTTCCTCCTAACTGACGCTGATACCTATGTTTTCCTATGAGTGATGACTTTTTACCCGTGAGTTCTCCATGGATCAAAACCTTGTCTAAACCACCCTGCTCAGAGTTACTCAACCTTCTCCACTGATCTCTATCTGCCATCTCCTCCATAAACACCAAAGCTTTCCAGTTCTTTAGCCTATCAAACACATTTGTATTCCACTTAAGAACATGCATCTCCTTCTTGCTCATGTGACCAAGCCTACAAAGGCACGTCTCCACAACAGAAGAAGAATCAGTAATATAAGCAAGTAGATAAAGAGTACCTACTTTCTTACCACCAGCTAATTCAAGTGCATCCACTGTGAGAGTTCTTGTGCATCTCTCATCACCCAACTTTTTTGAAGTAATTAGCCACATCTTCAAGACTGGGACCTGCATAACCTCCTTCAACACCCGTGTGTTGGCCACCTACAATTTTAGCTTCACTTCCCCTTTGCCAATTCTTTGGCAAGACACACCAGCCCCTAAATAAATCTTTCCAAAGTCTCCAAAGACCTTACCGTGAAAAGATACTCTATTTCAGACTGCATGGAAAGAGGCAACAGAATCTATAAAACAAGATTCTACTTTATCCAAGAAACATACCAGAGCATCCTATGCCACATCACCTGCAACATCTGCTTCTTTAGTTCCTTCATGCTGATCTTCCACAAACAAACAATTTTCTTTTACATTCTCTTTCTTGTCATAACACCATAAGTGATCATCTGTGCTTTTCAATTCCTCCATTCTTAGCTTACTTTCTTCTGCCATTGCTTTACTCCCACTCAATCAGAAGCCCCTGAGAGTGACCTGTAATCAAACACAAAACTTGCTCCCTACAACCTTAGCTCTGATACCACTTGTTGGGAAATACGAAAGCACATAATTGATTACCAAGCAACTTAACATGCAAAAATTAACCAGAATACACAAGTAACTAGAATTTAGAAACAACACAAAATATAAGAGATAATACACAACTTGTATTAATTCTCATCTAGAAAAGAATATAATAAAGAGATGTCACACTCTTCCACCTTACAGAGGCTTCCCACACCTCAAGTGTATAGTACTTCTTTCCTCAAAGCTCTCTCTCTCTTAAGGTCCCAACACACAACTCAAACACAGAGTTGGTGTTCACCTCCAACTAGTCAGTATCCACTACTGCTAATACTCCAGTGCTCCATGCACTCCAAAAGTGCTCCACGCACTCTAAGTACACCAATGTACTTTAAGTAGATCTCCCCTAAACTGTAACAACCTGCAACCCAAATGATCTCACTTATGGAAGGAACTGCCTTGCCTTCCTCTCTTGCTCTCTTTCTGAGTACACACTATACTCCAAGTAGATCATACCTAATACTATTCCCTATTGTGTTGTTGTCCTCCCTGATCTTACACACCTACAAATCAATTTGGTTCTGCACGCCTGCAAACCTGGATCATGCACACACATACACCTACAGATCAATGATCTTACTTACCATGTAGATCTCCTAATGTAGCCATGCACACCTACTGACCAAGATCCTACACCCCTGAAAAACTCTTCTGATTCTCTAAAACCAGCACCCACACTTGGTACTGCTATGGAACTAGGAGGAACACCCTTGCTCACCTCACACATAGAAGGAGCTAACTTTGCTCAACTCAAACTAGAACACCTTACAATATAGCCTATGAGTCTCTTAAATAGATCTCATGCAAACAATAATTAGACATCTAATTACAATAATTAGACATCTAATTACAATAATTAGATATGTAGCTTCTAGTCTAAATTTGGCTATTGACATGCAAACACTTGGTTCGTTAACAAACTATCTGTAATGCTCGCAGTTTGAACCGCACAAGTGATCGACGTAGGTCCCTGTCTGCCTAGAGGTGATTGATGTTGGTCAATTCCTGACCGACGTCAGTTGCTTCTCTTCACTAATATGACCAACGTCGATTGATCAGACCAACACCGGTTGCTCTGCAACTCAGCAACCTTCAGCAACCTCCTCCCCTATTTGCATCAGTGAAGCTTTTAGCTCCACAACCTAATAGTTATAATGCATAGATATATATGAAGAAGCCTTGCATGTAATGTTACCATACCAAATTCATGTGCAAAGTAAGCAAACTAAGGTGCCAAAGAAAGGTGAAGCCAAAAAATCTCCATTAATGAAGGTTTATCAATGCACAAGTCAATCAAGCCATTTCTACAAACCATTTAGAGCTCTAAGGAAGGTAGAAGAAGGTTCTCTTTTATGTTGTGTTTCATATGCATGCTTTTTACCTAGACTCTCTATAGTGTCTAGGCTAGAGGTATAAGTGTTTAGTGTGTTTATTTGAATTTGATTTTATCTTACTAACATAATATTAATATCACCTCTTGGATTTTGTTTTCACATAACATCATGCCCAGTGGGACTTGATTGTGCACCCCACATCTTCATCTTCTTCCCTCAATTCTTCTCTTCCATTTTATTTCACTAAAAAAATGGATGTTACAATAGTTTTCATTTTAAATCCATTTAATATTTTTTTTGATTTTTTTATAGATTGTTCTTATTGGTTTCATATTAATTCTCTCAAATATTCATTGAAATCTGATTTGTAGTTTAGAATTTATGACTCTTTTAGTGACTATCTATTTTCTTTGAAAAAATGGCCATTAAAACAATCATATTTTTTTATCCATAATCTTTTTGTGTTGAATTTTTTAAAGGTAGAACACTTTTTTTTAATCTATAATCTATATACATTTCATCAAAATCTAACTTATAGTTTTTAATATATCAATATTTTAATATCCCTTTTATTTATTATCTTTTATTTTAGCTATTTTCTCATTTTGTTTTAAGTTTGTAAATTATTTTTTTGTTTATATTCTAAATTTCATGCACTTGGTATTTGGGAGCTTTATAAAATTTAACCCAAAGGCAAAGAAAAGACAATTCTAAACACTTTAAATTTGAAAGACTCACATTTAAATTTGGTGTTTTAAAAATATTTTGCATAAGTCATTTTCATCTTTTAAGGTTTCCACATAATGACAAGGGGCTAAAATTCATGACATATTTCATTTGATGTTATAAAAATGAACTCTCACTTTAGTTAAATAATCATAAGAGTTTTCATTTTTATGTCTGTTGATTGAGTGTTTATTTGGAAAAACAAGTGTCTTGTGTATGCTCTCCCCCATCTCCTTTAGGTAACCTGGGTGATAAAAAATGCTCAATCTTTACATTTGTATATTTTGTCTAAAATAATGTAAGGAAATTATATAAGGCCCTCCCCAAAATTGGAGTGATTTAGATGACCTAAAAATGACCCTAAGTCCTTCCACTTTCTTTATTTTTAGGTATTTTGGCTTATGGGCAACAGCTCACTTCTTCCTCACAAGTTATTTAAGGGTGCATTGACTTGAGGATTTATCTCTCAGCTTCATACCAACCCCACTCTATTATGGGGTATATAAATTTAGGGGGACCCATTGGGATTCATGTTTGAGAAGTTAAACAAGATCAATTAGTGGAACTCAAATTTAAAGAATAGGGGTAACTCAAACATCACACTACATTAAGTATTTAATAGATGTAATAGTTATGAAAAGGACTAGATCTTTTCACAAGAAGTTAGCTGATATAGATCCAAATGACATGATTGTGCCCTAGTGTTTGCCACACATATGGGACCATCTAGAAATGAATGGAAATTGATAGTTTAGATAACTCCACTTACCATAGATACATTGTTGAGCAGGGCAAGTAGCCTGAAGTTTCATATCATTGTACAAACTATTGAGAGAAGAGGGGGATTAAAAACCCTATGTTTCATGTGATTTTACTTTTTAGATCAACAATTTAAAAACCTCTCAAGAACAAGTCTATAGATGGAATTTGATAGTATAGTGTAACACTATCAATTTTAGGATTTAAGATGATACACTTAAGTATTTTTGTCATTTTTTATTTTTATTTACATGGTTTTTAGTTGTAATTATTTTTTTATCATACCATATCAAAATGAATATTTTTATACATCACTCCTTTATTTGAAGAGGTGTTATGCCATCCATTTGACACCATACCTTACCTTAGTCATTGTCAAAATTTTATGTGTGTGTCACTTAATTGAAAAGGGTGTTGTTATGTTGCCCATTTAATTCCAATCTTATGCCTTATAAGTATTAAGACAAACCATTTGTCATATCTTTAGAGGATGATAATGTCATTACATTACTCAAATCATTTCTAATAATTATTTCCTTGTGTGTAAAAGTTTGAATTTTCAAAACCACATGTACCTCTTAGATCTATGCCTAGTAATATCATGTTATTTGTTCTTTTATAGCTTGTTATCTATTTTGAGAAGCCTAGTCTTCTAAATTGAGTTCGTAATTAGCCTTGACAAGTTCAGATCTAAACATTGATTGGATTATATTTGGGCCTTATGTAATTTTTGATTATAGCATTTTCCTTTCAATTTTGTATTATGTTTAGGTTACTTCTTTAATCAATTTTAAAAGTGTCTTTGTGCCTAAGTTTGTGGAAGTAATCTATCTTTTGTATTCATATTATTTGATGCCTTTTGCCAAATGATCAAGTATGTGTCTAAATTTGAATTCCTAGTTTGTGTCAAAGTGTTTCAAATTTTTTGGATTAAATATCTTGTATTTTATACCTTTTTTGTTTAAATTCTAGATTTTGTGCCTTTTCTAAAAGACCTAGAAATACCTATTTTAATCCTAGCTTTTGTGCCTTATTTTCTAAAAGACCTAGCAACTTTTGTTTCTTTAGACCTAGTTTAGACTTGTTTGAAACACTTTATACCTAAGTTCGTCATTTTGGTTTTATTTCATCCACTTGACTATTTCTTTTAGACATTTGAAATTATACTTTTGACGTTAAACTATTTTATAGCATGTTTTATCACTGACATTTTTTGATATACAACTCCATTCATTAGACTAGATTAGACCAAGTTTGGACCATTTGTCCTTTGGACATTATTTTTCAGAGTTTGTATAACTCTAGGCCTTTTTTTGAAATGTTCATCTTTGATTTGGATATGTTTTGTTACACTTGAAGTGTAGACATATATAATATAGGTTATAATAATGTGGTCCCACAATATGAATTTCTTCAAGACCCATATGATGATGATGTTATTTTAAAGATAGATCTGTATCCTCCTTACAATACTCAATCTAGGGAACAAATCCAAGGCCCTCAATAGTAGTATTTGGTGATACCTTATTTGGGATTATTAACATACCAAGTTTTCCCTTTCAATGCTAATGGTACCCGATCCCCTACCTATACCATTAATCCTCCTTTGAATTTTGAGAGCAACCAAGCTCCATATCATCCAAGTATCACCATTCCCAACCCTTGCACTTTAGCTTATGTAAACTACCAAGATCAAAAACATCAAAATATTACCATTTTTGGCCCTTATCCTTTAGCTTGTGTGAGGCACCAATATCCACAACATCCAAGGATTACTATATAAGGACCTCATCTTTTAGCTTATGATAGAAACCAAGCTTCATAAATACCTACCATTACCATTATAAGACTTCATCCTTTGGTTTATGCTAGTAAAAAAATCCATAATTCCCTTCCATTACCATTATAAGAACTCATCCTTTTTCTTGTACAAGAAACCAAGCTTTAAAATGCCCTATCATTACCATTCTAAGACCTTCCAAGTATGGTAGCTCATTATCCCAACAAGGTTATGCAACTACAACTATACGTGTCATAGTTACTATCATAGATCAATAACCAATCTTTGTGAAGCCCATCTTAGATTAATATAATTATAAATAAGTTATTATATAATCATTAATCATTCCTCATCCATTTCCAACATTCCCCCACATTAGAAAATTCATGCCAATCTTGAAGCCATAATAGAGTCAATCAATACATCTCCAATAGAGCCAATCATTTGGAGACCAAGATGTGTTTAAAACAAGTATTTTAGAACTACTTGTAAACCAAGGCTAAGAGAACCAACCAATTCATGATGTTTTTTGTTTAAATACCTATTTGTGATGAATCACTTTTTGATACTATTTATGTTGTTGAGGAGTCTCACTTTGATAAGCCATTCTTTGTTGAGTCATTTCTTAATGATTATAACTACATTTGGGTAAATCATTATCTCAACCAGTCCTATTTTAAAAAAGATTCCCTTTGACAAGCTAGTCTTTATGGAGTTGTCTCTTGACCTTTTTCCAATCATTGAGGAGTATCACTTTGACAAGTTAGTATTAATGAAATCCTTCTTAGTTGATCCTATTTTAAAAGAGCCCATTATGCCATCATATGCCATTACGTATCCAATACCAAACATTTAACAAGACATCATTGTAGAAAAATCCATACTAAATGAAGAATAAACATTAAAGTTAGGTTCTATTTTTGAATGATTATTAGATTTAACATTAAAAGCAAACTCAACATCAGTTTCAACATCATATTTAGAGTACCTTGTTTATAGTTGTTATCATTGATGCCATTTATGTCAAACTACATATGGTGAAGAAGGATGGTGAGTGGTCTTTGAGTTATGAACTTGTGTGCTTGATGTGACAAGGAATCCATGTAAAAAGAGATAATTTAAAGGAAATAAATAATTTTAAGACAACCTAATGTCTCTTCTACTAGTTTATGCCAAGGTTCAGGTCATCTTAAAGTTGTCAATGTTGTCACAAAGAGGTATGATGGTCAAGTGAGCATTGAAGCATGGTTATAGGGCTCTAGGTCTGATTGAGGACATGAGAAAATTTGTTTTAGAAAGAGATTATTTTAGTGGTTTGAGAGTCCTATTTGAAGAGATTTCTTATATGATATCATTTAGGTAAGCATGTTTGAATACTAGTTCTTCAGTATAATATGTCTTGAGAAACCTGGTATAGACCCTATGAGAAGGTGTGTATAATGACGTTTGGTGAAGTAAGCACAAGCTTGTGAAATTTTTTTTTGAATTTTTTTATAATTTAATTAAATTATAGATACTTTAAAAAATGTTTCAGGGTCAACTGTCAAATTTTAAGTGCTTAAAAAGCCTAGTAATGGCGTGTAATGTCCTTGTGAAAATGTATAAGTGTGGTGACATAGTAAGATGAGTGCACACAACCATGACTATATGTATTAGGTTTTTTGAGAATGTATTTGAAGCATTGGATCACTCATGAGAGTCTTAGGGTGAGTATACATGGGTAGGACCTTTAGACCAAGTTTGTACCTAGACCAATTCTAGACCCTGCCTGGTCTAATGAGGTATCATGATCTATTGTTAAGGCATGTGAAGGATGTATGGTAGTGATTAAGCATGAGAAAAATATTTTTAGTATGTGAGTGAGGTGGAGAGTAAATGGAAGGAGTCATGAAGGTTACTTTTAAGGCTTAATGTGGTTTGCAAGTCAAGGTCTAAGAGAAAAAAGAGAAAGAATGTGGCTTAATGAGGGGTCATGATCATATTTCAAGGTGGCTGAACTCATATAAGAATGTTTATATGTGTGATATGTTTTTTAAAGTTTTTTCATGTATATTTATGTCATATTATAATTTACAAGGCATGAAAAGTTCTTTGGAGGTCTCTTGAGTGCTAAGAATGAAGGGTTCTCGACACGAGATGGATTTTCTTGTGCTCATTAGCTCTTTAAATATTTACATGGAAACATAATAAATTCATGGTATATGGGGGAGGTTTATAGTTAAAAATTATAATCATTAGTTTTTTGATTAAGGGTTTATGCTTTATGAATGATTATTAAGAGTGGAAATAGGTTTAAACCCACTTAGAACCCTAATAAGGACCTGATGTTGAATATGTTTATCAAAATTACTCAAGATGGATTGAATTATTCAGGTAATATATTTTATATTATATTTAAATGTCCTAGGTACCTCTTAGTGGTATTGGTTAGTGATAAGAGAGAGAAAATGATGAGTTATAGGCTTGTTTCTAAAGAAGTTGTTATAGAAGTCAAAAGTTATATTGGACTTAGTAAGAAAATGAATGGAGGAAGAAGGTAGAGACTCATGTTTAATTTTAATGAAGTTTTATAGATATTTTATAGTCCTAAAGTATTTTAAAATAGTCATCCAATTTATAAATTTGCTAATAGACCAAATGGTGCAAACAATGAGAAACCCATGCAGTAATGAGAAGATGAATAGGAATGTGTTATCATGATAGATTGATAAAACCATGTACATGGAAATGTTTTTTGGGATTTTTATTTCTTATTAATTCTTGGTATAAATATTTTAATCCAAATATAGTGATTAAAATTATGAATCCAAAATGGCTTGTCTGGTTTAGTGAGGACTGTGTAGTGAGGTCAACAAATTAGTCTGTGAGACCAATAGTTACAACTAGACCATATAATGTTTGTATTTAAAGATGGTATAGAGATGTCATAGGAAAATTTTAATTCCTTATAATTTTTTTAAAGTGGTCATACAGGTGTTTAAGGTCAAAATCACCATGACTATGGTTTAAGTTAAACTAACAGTTCTAAGTAAGCAAGTTGTAGTAATGAGTTTGAGGTTTTATTCTTAAGTTGAAGTATATAATGCACATGGTGTTTTTTTTAATGAACTTAAAGTATTTTTAATTATTTTTGAAACATTTGAAGTTAGTGTAAGAGGTTGAAAAGTTAAATTCAAAATGGCTTATCTGGTTCATGAAAGATGATGTGAAATAAGGTCAGAAGATTGGTTTGTAAGACCAATGTTTTATATTAAATATTATCATTTTTATGGTTAATTTTGTTATAAATATGTTATATAATATTTTTAATATATTTAGGAACATTTAGAGTGTATTTTTAGGTTTTGGATGTCAAGTAGTTTCATGACTAGATTTTGACAATCTTGGCAATTCTGAGTGAGCATATTAAAGAGATGAGTTTAAGCCTTTTCACCCTAATTTGAAGTGTTTAAAGCATATGTTGATGACCCTGAGGTCATATAAACTATATATATGTAATTTATTTATAATTTTTGAGTGGATTATGTAATTTTGAGCCTCGGTATTGAAAGGCATATATTTGGTGTACACAGGCATAATAGGACTGAGTATTAATGAAGGGTTTCAAGTAGTGATTTATTATAAAATGGATTTTTAAGCCTAAAATAAATTATTGGGTTTAAATTTTATTTTAATATTTTATGTGGATTTTTAATGTGTTTAATGGAAGGCAAAGTGTAACATGTGTCTAAGAAGGTCTAATAGGTCTCCATGAGACTTAAAAGTGAAGTGAGGCCTAATTGAGTTATATAAGACCTAAAGGGACCAAAATATAATTTTATTCATTTTTATGAGATGTAATAATACCTATTTCATGGTATATGTAGGTGGTTAAGGGTGAGTATCTAACTAGGTGACATATGAATAGGGAATGGTATATATATAAGGCATTTTTAGGCCTATTAGAGAATGTAGAGTGTATACGAATGCAATTGCATATTATTGAGTAGAAGGAGGAATTTTAGACCATAAAAGGATTATATAGGATTTTTTAATTAATTTATAACAATGTGTATTCATATTGATATTAATTTCATATGACCTTATCAGTCTTGAAGAGACCTAATTGAGTGAAGAGGCCTAGAAGGTAGTTTGAGAGGGATAAGAGTATTAAGATATAAAGAGGTGGTCATCATATATTGGTTTATAAACATGGTTTTATTAAGGTGATAAAATAAATTTGGTATCTAAATTTTTTTTAAGTCATATAGGGGGTTTGTGCCTCCTTATAGATTGGTGTTTACTAAAAAGCCTAGTTGAGTGGGTGCTTGACTAGTTGGGGTTGGTGCTCTATGTGGAGTTGGTGATTCACTAAAGATTGGTTTTTGTATTATATTAATATAGTAAATTTAAAAATATCAGTGGGTTTTATTTCCCTTGAGGGTTCCCCACATATATAATGTGTTATCTTATTTAATGATATTGTATGGTTACATATGCTTTGCTAGATGTTCATAGTTGAATGAATGTTTCATGTATGCTTAAGTGAAATTTAATGAATGTTTTTGAAAAAATTGATTCATACACCCCTCTTAGTTATTATGATTCCAAAATTTGGTATTAGAGTAATTCCTTTGAAGTAGGTCTAATAGCTTAAAGGAAATCCCAGAAGTAAGGATGGTTAGTACTCAAGTTTAAGGGGTTTTTTCTACCAGTAAGGATTCATTATTCAATGGGAATAATTATGAAATTTAGAGAATAAAAATGAGGACATATATAATTTAAATGGTCCATGACATATGGTAGTCATTTGTGGATGGATACACCCCACCTTCTACACCACCAACTAATGCATCAAGCAAGAAAGAAAGTGGGATCAATTCTAAGATAATAAATGCCATTATATGTGGCCTATAAGAGGAAGAGTTTAGGAAGGTGATTCACTATGTTTTATCCAAATAAATATGGGAAAAATTAAATAATATATATGAAGGATACACTAATGTGAATATGGCCAAGTTATAGACCCACCAAAGATAGTTTGAAGATGAAACCATTACATCCTACCTATTGAGGGTTGATGAAGTGGTCAATATCATTAGAGGATTATGAGAAGAAGTGAAAGAGTATATAGTTTTTCAAAAGGTATTAAGATCACTAACTGTTATGTTCTATTCTACAGTGTCTATAGTAGAAGAGATGCAAGATTCAGACAAGCTAGATATGGATGGGATTCATGGCATCTTGACTACCTTTGAGATAATAACAAATGAAGGAATACATCCAATGAAGGTAGCAACATTAAAAGCA
This sequence comes from Torreya grandis, assembly GCA_037957365.1. Lineage (NCBI taxonomy): Eukaryota > Viridiplantae > Streptophyta > Pinopsida > Cupressales > Taxaceae > Torreya > Torreya grandis. The sequence continues at coordinate 457,931 of JARHVA010001806.1, read as the reverse complement.
AAGAATAATTCAAAATCCAATAAGGTCAAGGATGAGGTATGTTCAGATATTGATGATGATGAATTGATATCCATGTTTGTTGGGAAATTGAGGTTTTGATCTAGTAAGTACAATACTTTTCCTTTGAAATGTTTCAATTATGGTAAGATTGGTCACTTTTCATCTAAGTGTCCTAACAAGGATAGGATTGAGCATGATGAAGAACATGATGAACATCATGGTGATGATAAGAAGTTCTATAAGTCTAAAAAATCAAGAAAGATGTTAGGAAGTATGAATGAAGGAAAGGGTCATTCAAGAACTAGAGAAGTTTCTATACCAAATAAGATAATAATTCATCTGATTTAAGTGACACAATTACATTTGATATTGATGTTGAAAATAATAAACATGAACATGATAATAATGAAACCTTATTCATGACTATAGAAACAAATAATGAGGTTTGCTAGAAAGGAAAAATCCTTATAGATGATGAAGAAACAAATGAGGAAGATGCTAAGGTGAACCTTGAGGTAGAATTGGTGAGTGCTTTAGAGGAGTTGAAGTTATAAAGAAGGAATAATCATAATTTTAATGCATTAGTCAAGTACTATGAAGAGAATATTTTCTTGTTTGATAAGAGATTGAGTAACACATCCAAGGACTATGGTGAGATATCAATCATATTGAAGCATAGATGGAGATAGTCACTACTAGCTTAAAAGCTAAACAGTAAGAATGCACCAGGTATAAAACTGAAATGGAATCCTTAAAATCTAAGTTGGATCAAGCATCTATTAAGTTGAATAACTTTATGAAGTTTGAAAAGAGTATTGATGCTTTAGATAATATCTTGAGTAGTCAGAAGTCTGAAAGTGATAAGACAGGTCTTGGTTTCAAAGAAAACCAAAAGGAGGTAGCTCAAATCAAGAAGAAGGATAATGAATACAAAAAGGTCAACATGTAAAGACCAATCAGATAACCTAATGCTACGAGGTATGCTAATTCATTCAATGGTTATTACTTTGCATGCAATCAGTTTGGTCATAGAGCAAGAAAGTGTAGAAGACCCTCTAAAAATGAATATGCATGGCATTATGAAAGCAATCATTAGTCAAGAGGTATGAATCAAGTTTTTTTCTATAGTTGTCATAATTTGGGACACATTGAAATATTTTGTCCTTATAAATTTAGAAGTCCATGAAGTCAAAATAAGAGGTTTAGATCCCCTAGAGTGAAAGAGAGAAGGAAAATTAATTTATGGAAACCAAAGATAGTAAAGTTGATTCAGGTTCAATCTACAAGCCCAAGTGGTCTATTTACTATGGTAGAGCATACTTTAAATGTGAAATCAAGTTAGTAATGTATATTATCTACTAATATTATTGATTAAATCAATACTAAGGTTCTGATCAAGCCTAAAAGTACATTTAAAGATATCTAGTCATGTGAGAGCATGAAGTTCTAGGATTCTTCTAAGTTTGTGTTTTTTTAGCACCCTATGGAAAGGGGTTCCTCCATTAGGCTTCATGGAGACACTATTAAGTTATTAGAATAATGGTGTACTCTTGATTTGATGGGGAGCCATTCATATTGTTCATAAGCTCCAAGTGTAGTTGTTGACAAGCATAAAAGAGGTAAGCAAAGCTAGTCTATATTTCAAGTAGTTGGTAGTCGAGCATGACTTGTGTTATAGATAGTCTATGAATTATATTGAATCATTTGGTTAGCTCAATTTTTGAATTCAAAGGAAGAGTTTGGTAGCTCTAAGTTCTTATATAGTTTTTGAGATTAGTTGCCAAAGAGGGATAATGAGTGGTTCCATAAGTTGTAGTGTGTGTGACCCTTTGTCATTAATATCAAAGGGGAAGAATGACCAAAATATGGGAAATAAGAATGATCAAGTTGTATGTTTTCCATCAATCACAAAGGGGGCGTTTGTTAATAAGTGTTATTAATGTCAAGGTTGATGTCATTGATGTCAAGATGTATCTGGTGGAGATGCATGGTGAGTGGTTTTTGAGGTATGAGCTTGTGTTCTTGATGTGACAAGGAACCCATATGACAAAAGAGAATTTGAATACAAGAGATAATTTGAAGGTAACCTATTGTCTCTTCTATAGGTTGATGTCAAGGTTTAGGTCCGCTTGAAGATGTTAGTGTTATCACAAAGAGGTATGATGGTCAAGTGAGCATTGAAGCATGGTTATGAGGCTCTAGGTTTACTTGAGGACATGAGAGAATGTTGATTATAAAGATATTGTTACAATTGTGTGAGAGTGATATAAAGAGTGTTCTTGTTTGATATCATTGAGGTAAGCATGTTTGAATAATAGTTCTTGAGTATAAGGTGTCTTGAAAAGCCTAGTCTAGACCCTATGAAAAGGTGTGCATATTGAAGTTTGGTGAATTAAGTAATAACAATATTTCAAGAGGTTTTTTGTTATTGTGTGATCATAAAATTAAAGTATAGATACTTTTAAAAATGTTTCAAGGTCATTTGTCAAGTTTCAAGTGCTTAAGAAGCCTAGACATGGCATGTAAAGTCTTGTGAGAAGGTATGAGTGTGGTGACTTGGTAAGATGAGTGCACACAGGAATGAGTGGATTTATGAGGTTTCTTGAGAATTTATGTGAGGAATTATACGTATGAGAGTCTCAAGGTAATCCCAAAAGGGTAGGAACTTTAGACTAAGTTTGCACTTAGACCAATTATAGACCCTACTTGGTCTAATGGGTTATCATGATCTATTATCAAGGAATGTGAAGGATTTATGGTAGTATTTAAGCATGAGAGAGGTTTTTTGAGTATGTGAGTGAGGTGGATAGTCCATGGAAAGAGGAATGAAGGTCAATTTTGAGGCCTAATGCGTTTTATAGGTCAATGTTTAAGAGATAAAAGAGAAAGAATGTGGCCTAATGAGGGGTCATGATCACATTTCAAGGTGGTTGACCTCATATAAGCATTTTCATAGGTGATATATGTTTTTTAAAGTTTTTTCATGTATTTTTAGGTCATAGTATGAAGGAAAAGTCATGAAATGTTGTTTGGAGGTCTCTCAAGTGATCAAAATGAAGGGTTCTTAGCTTGAGAAGGATGTTTTGTGATCATTATCTCATTAAAACTTTACATGGGAACCTAATAGATTCATGATAGATGTACAAGGGTCCTAGATCAAAATTACAATCATTATGTTTTTATTAAGGGGTTATTCTTTATGAATGATCATTAAGAATAGAAAAAGATTTAAACCCTCCTAGAACCCTAATAAGGACCTGATGTCAAAGATGCTAAAAAAAATTATCATAATGTATTTAATTTATTAGGTAAGATATTGGATATTATATTTGACTCTCCCAAGTAACTCTAAGTGGTATTGGTTAGTGATAAGAGAGAGAAAATGATGAGTTACAAGCTTGTTTCTAAAGAAGTTATTGTAGAAGACAAAATTATATTATTCTTAATAAGAAAATGGATGAAGGAAAAAGGTAGAGACTCGTGTTTCATGTCCATGATGTTTTATGGATAGTTTAAATTACTCAATTATGATAAACTAGTCATCTAAGTTAGCCATTAATTAACAAGCCAAATGGTGCAAACAATGAAAAACCCAAGCAACAGTGAGAAGATGAATTGGAATGTGCTAACATGATAGAGTCATAAAACCAAGTGCATGGATATGTTGTTTGGGAAAGGAATGTCCTATTAATTCTTGGTATAAATCTTTAAATTTAGGTACAGTGATGAAAATGATGAAGCCAAAATGGCTTATTTTGCTCAATGAGGACTATGTGTAGTGAGGTCAACAAATTAATCTAACAACCAATAGTTTACACTAAACCATATTATGTTTGTAGTTAAATATGGTTTGTAGATGCCATGACATCATTTTAATTAATTTTAATTATTTTAAAGTGTTCCTATAGGTGTTGAAGGTCAACATCACCATGACTATGCTTTAAGGTAAAGTGACACTTCTGGGTAAACAAATTGTAGTAAGGAGTTTGAGGTTCTATGACATAAGTTGAATAATATAATGCACATGGTGTTTTAATTTTTTGTGAATTGAATTTCATATTTTTTATTTTTTAAATCTTGGAGGTTAGTGTAATAGGTTGAAAATTTAAAGTCAAAATGGCTTGTCTGGTTCATGCAAGACTATGTGAGATAAGGTTAGAAGATTGGTATGCAAGACCAATATTTGATATTAGAGATTATCACTTTTAAGATTGGGTTTTTTTTCAAGATGCTATATAATATTTTTAATTTATTTAGGGACATTTAAATTTTCCTTTCAGGTGTTGGATGTCAAGTAGTTTCATGACTAGATTTTGATAGTCCTAGTAATTTTGAGTGAGCATATTGAAGAGATGAGTTTAACCCTTTTTTTCATAAGTTGAAGTGTTTAAATAAAATAGTGATGAGCCTAAGGTCATATATACTCTATATATGTACTTTTCTATTCATGTTTGAGTGTCTTAAGTACGTTTTAGCCTCAATATTGAAAGGCAAACTTTTGGTGTGCATAAGTCTAATACGACTGAGTACTAATGAAGGTTTTCAAGTAGTGATTTATTATAAAATGTATTTTTGAGTCTAGAATAAACTAATGGGTGTCTATTTTATTATTATATGATATTTTCCTACTGTATGTGGAGTTTAAAAGTGTTCCAAGGAAGATAAAGTGTAATGTGTGTTGAAGAAGGCCTAATAGGTCTCCATGAGACCTAAAAGTTAAATGAAGCCTAATTGAGTTATGTCAAACCTAAAGGGAATTAAAATCATTTGATACATGTTTACTATATTTATTAAAACTTATTAAATGGAAAAAATAAGTGGTTAAGGGTGAATATTTGACTAAGTGGCATATGAGTAATGAATGATATATATACAAGGCAATTTTAGGCCTATTGGAGAATGTATAGTGTATACAAATCAAATTGAACATTACTGAGTAGAAGAAGGTATTTTAAACCATCATAAGAGTGTAGAGGATTTATAATTAAGGTATAATAATGTGTATTCAAATGAATATCAAGGTCATATGACCTAATCAGTCTTAAAGAGGCCTAATTAAGCAAAGAAGCCTATAAGGTAGTTTGAGAGAGATAAGAGTGTAAAGAGATGAAGAGGTGGTCATCATATATTGGTTGAGAAACAAGGTTTTATAAAGATGAGAAAATCAATTAGGTGGATAAGTTGGTGCTAAGTCATCTAATGGGTTAGTTCTTCCTTGCAGGTTGGTGCTTTTTAAAGTTTAGTTGATTGAGTGCTTGACAAGTTGGGGTTGGTTCTCCATCTATTTCATCACCATTACACATTACATTATCACCACCCAAACTATCCATTATATTAAAATTCCACCTCAAATAAGTATTGATTGGGACTGACATAATCATAAATTATTGAACCACGTCCATGGTAAAAATTAATTAAAGAATATTAGGGGACCAAGAACACATTCATGTAGAATAAAAATATCCTACTGAAACCTTTTTAGAGGTCCTAGGGGAAATAAAAGTCAAAACTTATCATCTTATAGTGAAACCTTATTTAAGATGCTAGAAGATAATCAAATTCAAAAGTTAACATCCTTGGTGAAGCCTTCTTAGAGGCACTATGGGACAATCAAGATAACTTCATTTGTGAAAATGTCTTTGAGGTACCAATAGATGAGCACACAAATTCTTCAATACTTGATGAAGAGATTATTAAAGATAACATAAACATAACCTAACATATATAACATAATCAAATTATAGTTACTCTCAAGCCCAAACAATATCAAAATATGATGGTCTTATTAAGAGCATATTCAAAAGTCTTTGGCCTAACCACAAACAAATTTATGTCAAATCCAAAATCAACAACATTGTGTGTACCTAAAAAAATATTGATCGTCATTTGTTGCCCAACCATTATAGATTCCATTACATTCTATCTCTCCATCACTAGATTAGACCTATCATATAATATTTATCTATATTTACCATCCCTAGCTGCACTTTCCTTTACAAAGTATATGAATATATCTTGTCTCAAAGTTTGGAGGAAACATATTCAATGGCCAAAAAAGATCATGAAAACATTATCAGAATCCAAATTTGTAGTAGATTCTTGATAGAGTAGCTATTTAGAAGAGGTATGGGCTAGTAATTTACATGATTGATTCTTCTAGTTGTATCATATGCTAATAAAGATGTGCATCTATACATCATTAATAATAATATAACCATATATTTACCTTTCCATTTACCTTATATTTTTAGTTTTCCACTCATCTTGTCAATATTTCATACCCGACCATTCACCTTACCTTATCACTTGGGGGCAACCCTATTACCATTATTGCCAATTTCCCTCATATCATATTTTTTATGCCATACCCTATACCATTCTACCATACCTTCATTATTGACCAAACTTTTTTTAATCTTCCTACCTACCCCTTTTGATCTCAGTTCCATTGGTTCTTCAAACACCTTCTGCAAGAGGATTCTGATCTAGTTTTAACAGTTTTAGAATTATGTGTTTAAATGGTTGTATATGATAGTAGTATGTTAATGGATATGTAAATTACATATTTCATTTATGTTTGACTGGTGTTACTAATTATAACCTCCTTTGGTTCAATGAGTATTTCACCTTGTGTTACTAATTATAACCACCTATGGGAAAATTAGTATCATTGATCTATGTCATTATTTCCTAATTATAAATATCTATGAGAAAATTAGGAACAAAATATTTACCATGCATTGCTACATCACCTTACTGATACTATTATGATTTACCTTTCCATTTTCCTAGAATTTGTGAACTTGTTTCTACCTGGTTAGATCTCACTACCTTTTGTGTTTGTAGAACTACCATGAATTGAGGTCCTAATGGGACTATGTAGGTATCACTCTATAACCTTTGTGATCAACCCTATCACCCATTTTATAATGCTCTTTCTATTTTACAAGCAACTTAAGCCACACTCTCATGATTTTGTGATTTAGACCATTTTGTGTCTCATAATTCTCAATAAAGTTGGTATATTTACAAAATTACAAAAACATTCAAAAAATTTCAAAATCCTAAAAATTCAAATTGTCTTACAATCTCCTCAAGTGATATAAATCCTCAACATCCACAAACATTTGTCTTGTTTAAACCTAGTCAATCATCCTTGATCTGACCTATTAGGGAAAATATATTATTTTTTCTAATCCATTCCACTGTCATTTGGGGGTGTGACCTTCCATTTGAATGTATCATTCCTTTAAGTCACCACTTTTTTGTCTTTACATTGAGCCATCATGGATAGGTATTAACTTGGTTGATGACATGATGCTTTCTATTTTTTTTGCTTTTTTAACTTTTTATGTGTTTGTTTGCTTAGTTGTTTGTTTTTTTGTTTGCCTATTTTTTTGATTTCATTTTTGTGCCTTGACTAAATATATATTAGCTCATTGGGTGGTTCATTTTTCCTTATTATTGAGTCTATCCATATTCATACATCAAAATTGTCATCATGGTTTTTATCATTGACACATTGTTTTCAATTATTTATTAGATCAGAATCAATCCTTATGCACATTATATCTAGGTCATCATGGTGTTTTATGTCATGGTGCATACTATCATTTTCTACATCAAAAATCATCTTTGGAAATATTACACTCAATGGTGCCACAAAAACATTTCCTTAATAATATTGGTAAATCCTCCACACTCCTTGATCAAATAAACCCATTACCCATTTTATTTGTATTAATAATAATAAGGATGAGCAACTATGAATTGAATGGTACAACAAAATAATTCACATTGATAAATTATTATTATTCTATTCCTCATTCCATTTTCTCTTGCTTTTGGGTGAACTACATTGGCCTAAGATCCCTTTAGACTATGTAGACAAAACTTGGATACATGACATATCTTAGGTTAGCTTAGACATATTTATTCTTAAATCATATTTTTCATCACTTTATTCATCCTTGTATGCCTAGTTTTTTTTGGCTAATTTATTCATTAGATGATTATATCAACATTTTCACCCACTCATCTTTAATATGTTTGATAGGTTATATCTTTGAGTTATGCTTTCTAATTTTCCCTATTAGGGCACAACCAAAAATCATTATTCAATATAGGCCATATTGATGATTATAAATACCTATGGACAAATCATTATTTTGACTTATCCACCCTATTGGGGCATGTGTTTATGCCACTGATTATAACTGCCTTTAGACAAATTAATGTCTCAACCTTTGTTACTGATTATAACTTCCTTTGGGAAAATTAGTATTTTTTAAATTAATATATTCAATAATTATCTTGATTAGATTAATCTCACCCATGAGTTAATTTCATTATTTTTTTTGCTAATTTTCAAGAGACCGTCTATCAATATTATGTGTTGGCCACTCCCTCGAGGGGGCATCATTATAGGCCTTCCAAACATTTTTTTGGATCTTCTTAAAATCATTATCTTATTTCCTTATTAATGACCTTTTTATTCTTTGAGAAGATGTTACCATGAATATATCTTTCAAATCCTTTCCAAATAAGGGAAAAATATAGACACCCAATTTTCATGGTAACTGGCTTCTAACTAGACTTTAAACTGATTCCTACCAAAAATTGTGAATTAAGATTAAAAATCATTAAACATCCCAAATTTTGTTGTGCATCATTCATCAATGTTCATAATTATTTTGAGGCATCCCTATTTGGGATAATATCATGTATGCAACAATAACCTCACATGGATTCACTCCCAATCACCTTGTGACAAAAAATGTCAATTTAGCTTATGGACCCATTCAATGGGGCACTTAATCAATCTTAAAAGATCAAAAAATCTAATCAAAATCAATCAATTAATTAAAAAATATTAAATGATTAGTTGAGTTATCCATTTACAATTAATGAATATCTAAAAATGTAAATAATAAAAAACAAAATATCAAGTCTTTCATCATTACCTTTATGAGTTGTCAAAGTATCTCAAAATATCCCACAATATCTAATTTGAGAACTATGACTAGTAACTAAAAATCATAATTTCATGACAACTTTTAACTCAACTGGAGTTAGTCTCAACTCAACCTTAAATCACCTTGGGTGAGATTTAATTCTTGAGGCTATAAATATAATGCCATACCCATTGATGTTTAATCTATCTTTGTGTAATGTTATAATGCATAAATAGATACAAAGAAGTTGTTTATATACTGTTACCATGCTAAACTCATGATCTAAGTAGCCAAACCAAGGTCTCAAGAAAAGATGAAGCCAACAAAGCTCAATTGATGAATATTTCTTGATGCACAGTTGAGCAAGACATTATTATAGGGCATTTAAAACTCCAAGGAAGGTAGAAGAAGGTTTTATTTTATACTTTAGTTGTGTTTCATATTTATGATTGTTACCTATGGTCTCCCTAGTGTCTAGGCTATAGGTGTGTTAAAACACAACTATCTACTAAAATGGGGGTGAATCAATAGATTGATTAAAAATAATCCTTAAATCCTTTTTAATGTAATTTAGAAAGGATATGTATACATCACACACATAAACACACACATATGCATAACACTAGATGTATGCGGAAAACCCAATATGGGGAAAACCACCATGAGAATATCTACTAGAATTTACTATTCTAATCTAAACTCACAATCAATAACTTCACTAGTTATAATGTTTAAGGGCACCAACCCTAAGGAGACACCAATCCTATGATTAAAGAGAAACTACTCTAAGGAAGCATCAACTCCCTAACTGAGCACCAACTCAACTCTTACGATAACACCTACTAATCAAATTTATTACGGATCTATAACTCCATATTATAAAATTGATTCATAAATGAATCTAGTTCTTTGTTATATACCTATTATGTAACTACTCATACTCTACTTTTCATCTCTCTTCCTTTTTTTCTCTCACCCATTCAATTCAACTCTACATATTTAACTTTTTTTTAACATGTAGTATATTTTCTAGACTATGTATATATGCATTGGATCTAGGTCTCACATAGCTTTCTGTTCACACTTGGTCATTAACACATCACTCTCTTGCAAGTTTCCCACTTCTTGAATTCATGCACCACCACCATAATTCTTTGTATTTTAATATATTTAGCATATATAAGCCTCTATTTTCTATGCACATTCCATATTACATAATTTAGATCAATTACATCAATCTATATCGTTCTCTATGTCATATAATGCATCTTTATAGTATGTTCCATTACTTGATCATTGAGATGAACATATATTTAAATAATAACCATTAATCTTAAGTTTCATGCCATGATCTAATGATCCTTATTCAAATATCCTAACTTTAAAATGCAATCATTAGATCAAATTTTGATGATTTCATGCACTCCATTAGATCCTTGTGAGATTTTGAAATTTAATGCTTCAACTTTAAAACATGTCTATTGATCTTTGATCCTAATCTCCCATGTGATGTTAAATCTTCAAAAATAACACATGATTTACCTTTAATTATCATTAAACATTGATCACTTGATCTCATCTTGTTGCTTCCTTATACTTTGGAATACATATGCACCATTGATCTAGCTCAGTATTTAATATGCTAAACATTAGATAGTTTTACCATTTTAACTCCATGCACTCTATTTATCTTCATTACACAATTGCATGCTTATCATTAGATCTTTTGACAAGCTCTTGAGTTTAGGACACTTGGCTCTCTTGCAATCCTTCTAAGAAATACTGTCAATCTTCATGCTTGTGACACTTAGCATTAATGCATGCCTTTTGCATTACTTTTAGTGCCCACACTTGTGACACTTGGAAATCTCTCATACCTTCTACACATTGTCAGTTCTTGTGCTTGTGATACTCAAAACTAGTGCATTCACTCTCAGGTACCTTTGAGATATTGACTTTGTTTCACATTGTTGGATCTTCATTGTATGATTTAATTCTAGCCATTGATCAAGATTAGATAAGTCTTAAGTTAAGGACTTATGAAATATTAAAGTCTTTGATCACTATTCCAAGATGGTAATTTCTATGTCTAAGGGGCTAGTTACACAATGATGAACAATTCTTAAGTTATAACTTAAGAAAATAATTCCCACCTATATCCATTTAAAATAAAAATAGAAGTGTTTATGAACTCCATGACTAAAAACCTTAGGGTTTTATAGAGAAACCATATGAATGATCGAGAGATAAAAATAAATAATTTTTGGCTCATTTATATTCATCTAAATTTGTGGACCATATATATGAGATGCACTTGAAAAACCCATAATAGATATTTTATCAATTTCTTTAAAAGTGTTCAAAAATTCTCTATAAAATCTTGACAACTTTATAAGATAATATTATGACTTATTTAATTTTCAAACATGCTCTAATCTTCATCAATCTTGTTTATGACTAATTATCTTGACATCAATGACATCCATATTTCTAACTCTCTCCTTTTTGTCATCAATGACAATCATATTGCCAACAATCTCCCTCTTTGTCATTAATGGAAAAATAATTTCTTTGATATTGCAATGCTTGATCTACTACTTTCTAACATTGATTGTACTTGCATTGGCTTCTGATGAACATGAGATAAAGTTTTTCATAATAAAATTTATCCCCCTTAAGCAATGGAACATTTTCCTAAAAATACCTTGGACACCTAGTTTACTTCTTTAATAAACATAAAGATTTTATAGAGAACATTTTCATTATTTATCTTCCTTTGACATCAATGGTAAAGGCACTCCAACTTCTTATTTTTTGTCCAAGTTTTCATCCCCCTTTATACAATAAAAGAGTTTATCCAAGAATCTACAACCATTAACTCATTATAAATTTGAAAAAATATGCATACCTAAGTTGCCTTTTCTCTCTTCTTCTAGAGATTAACAAATATTTTGTGATCCTCCCTATGGAATCATGCCCTATTACTAAGATCTAATGATGTGATTTAGGAGCCATGACTCCCGAATTCTATCTCAGATACTCAAATTATTCTTTGGGAAGAGGTTTTGTTAATATTTAAAAAAGTTTATCCTATGTTGGCATATATTCCATTATGACCTATTGATCTACAACATTTTGTATTAATAATTAATACTTGATTGATATCTACTTAGTTCTAAAATGCATCACTGGATTCTTTGATATATTAATAACACTTGAATTATCACAAATAATAGAGATAGGTGATTTTTATTTTACCTCAATGTATTTGAGTGTTTACTTCATCCAAAAGAATTGAGTGCAACATATCACTACCATAACATATTATGCTTCTATTGTAGAAAGAGTAATTGACTCTTGCTTTTCGCTTAACCATGAAACAAGTTTGCTTTGAAGGAAAAATTTACCACCACTAGTGTTTATTCTATCATCCATACTTCCTACCCAATTAACATTTGTATATGCTATCAAAGTGAAATATTCATCTTTAGGATACCATATTCCATAGTCAATTATACTCTTGATATATCTAAGGATTATTTTCACTACATTAACATCTGACTCTTTAAGATCAACTTGAAATCTTTCAACCATACACACTACTTAAATGATATCTAGTCTTGATGTAGTTAGGTATAAAAAGTTAGCTATCATTGATCTATATAAAGTATGATTTTCATCAAAAGACTCATACTTTTTTCTCAACTTACAACTAGTTATCAAGGGAGTACCTACTAGTTTGTGTTCTTCCATTCCAAACTTCTTGAGTATTTCCTTAGCACAATTAGTTTGGGATATAAATATCCATTCATTATTTTGTGTTATTTGTAGACCAAGGAAGAAAGAAAGTTCTCTAAGCATAGACATATCAAACTAATTTTGAATTTGAGTAACAAATTCTTTGCACATTCTATTGTTGCTACCACCAAAAATTAATCATCTACATATAAAAAAATAATTAACATATGTTCACCTTCTGATTTGAATTACATATTGCTATCTACACAACATTTATTGAATCCTTATTATTATAGGTACTATTATAATCTTGAATACCATACTCTAGGTGCCTATTTTAGACCATACATAGATTTCTTTAGTCTGCACTCATATTCTTCTTCTTTTGATAGATAAAAACCTTTAGGTTATTATATATAGACTTCCTCTTCTAGGTTTTCATTCAAAAAAATAGATTTGGAATCCATTTGGTAGACTTTGAATTTATTGTAAATATATAATGCTAGAAACATTCTTATGGATTCCAATCTAGAAACTAGAGAAAATGTTTCCTTAAAATCTATTCCTTCAAATTGTGCATATCCCTTACACACCAATCTGGCGTTATTCCTTATAACAATTCCATCCTCATTGAGTTTATTTATAAGGACCCATTTTGTACCAATTACATTCTTGTTTGAAGTTCTTGGAACTAATTCCCAAGTTTTGCTATTATCAATTTGGCTTAGTTCTTCTTCCATGGATTTTAGCCAATTTTCATCCTTGTTAGATTTAACATAGTTCTTAGGCTCAATTTCAAACATTAAAGCAAAACTTACTTGCGCCTTGTTCATTGCAACTCTTCTCCTTTTCTAAACTCCTTAATTTTTATTGTCAATGATCTACTCTATAGGATGATCCTTTTTAACAAATCTTTCAGGTAGATTTTCATTTACTTCCTTAGGTTAATCATTAGCTACTTCCTCTTTAGATTATGAGTCTTCTTTATAGATGTCTTTGTTAGGTTTAACATGCCTTCATCACCCTTGACATTGAGTCTCTATAATATTTTATAGCCTTTTTTTGTAAAATATGTAGGATTTGATTTGGGTGGAATAACAAAGAAATATTTCTTCATCGCATCTTGATTTAAAGCTTCCCAATTGATCTTATTTTCTCCTAATGTATCATTTGTTTTCAAACACTCTAAAATACTTAATAGAGGTAGGTTTTCCATACCATAGTTCATAGGGGGTTTTATCACTATTTACCCTTAGTTAAACTCTGTCCAAGATATATACTACTATTTGTATTACTTTTCTCTAATATCCATCAGGTAACTTGGCCTTTTTTATCATTGTTCTGGCCCTCTCCTTAACTATTATATTCTTTCTTTCAACAAATCCATTCTACTATGGAGTCATTGCTTCAGAAGAATGCCTTTTGATTCCATGACTCTCATAGTATTCTATGAAATTATTTGATGTCAATTATCTACCTTTATCTGATCTTAAGCATTTCATTTTTCATCCAATCTCATTCTCTACCATGGCCCTAAATATTTTTAATCTTTTAAATGCCTGAGACTTATCCTTCAAAAAGGTTACCCATGTCATTCTTGAGTAATCATATATACTAATAACATGCAGTATATTTCTCCTTTGGATCCTCTTATCTTAGTAGGACCACAAATATCAATATGAACTAACTTTAAAAGCTTTGTAGTTGCATACTCTTTTGTTTGAAATCTGACCCTTGTTCACTTGCCTTGCTGACATTCCTTACAAGTAGTGTCTACAAGTTTTGTTATCTTAGACATATGTCTAACACATTTTTTTGATCTCACCTTAACTAGGTTATCAAAATTGACATGACCCATTCTTATATGACATAAACAACTGTCATTAATCTTTCCTATTAAGGAACTATTACCATTCACTTCACTACTATTATAAATATTGCTTTTAGTTATTTTCTCTTCTACAACTAGTCTTCCAGATCTCCTTATTTTGTAGTCTTTTACATTAAATGTGACCTTACATCTATTGTTACACATTTGGATAACACTTAGCATATTATGTTTCAATCTTTTAACATAAATGATATCATGTGTAGGCAATTTTCCATCTGTATTCAATTTTATTTTACCATGGATCTTTACTAAAGTATTGTCTCCCAAGTTGGCATATCCTTCCTTGAATTTACTTAGTTTGATGAACTTGATCTTGTCATTAGTTATGTGTTTTGAGCAACCACTATCTATTACCCACAAATTTTGTTCCTTGACATAGAGTATAGTTTGAGCAATCATAAATTATGCAAATTTTTGATATTTCACTTTTCACACATATTTAGTTTTCTTATTTGGCTTTCTTTTTCCATTTTTAGAGACTTGTGAATCTTTGTCCACAATGGGAGGCATGCTTTTTCTTTTCACTTTGTATTTTTGATCTTACAAGTCTTGTTCTACATTTTTTAGCTATGTGACCAAAATTATTGCAATTATAACATATTACATTTGTATCTAATAATGGTGAAAATGAATTTATGCTTATAAAGTTTGTTCTCCTTTTAGGTATAACCCTACATTCACTAGCCTTATGACCAAAGTGATTAAAGGTATAACAATAACCATAAAAAAATGAGGAATACTTGGTAATAGAATTTTTTGTGCAGGATGAGGAGGTCTTATTAACTCATTATTATTCAAATTTCTCACCCTTATGTAACCATCTGCATCAGCTACCTTTGTGTTCTACATCTTCCTTGAGTTTGCAGAGATTGACTCATTGTTCTTGTTATTTTCTTGAAGATTCTTTTCTCCTTCAACTTTCTTCACATTATCTATGTTTGTGTCTTTATTTGTTTCTTTGGATGCATTCTTATAAGTCTTTTCATTCTTTGATCCTAATTATCCTTCTTCTTTGAATTTGTCATATAATTTTGTAGATGTATTGGTTATAGGACTTTTCACTTTTTTAAAACCAAGACTAGTTATTTTTTCTATGGATTTTTAGAGTTAATTAACTCATCAAGAATTTTTAAACCTCTTGTCAACATTAGAATTTTGTCTATTTATTCTTTAGATTTTTCAAGTCCTTTCCTCAAAGCCACTATCTCTACTTCTAAATTCAAGCATTCATCAGATTTAGACTATAGTTAAAATTTGATTGTATATTATATTATTTTAGCCTCTTCATCTTATGTCTTTAGGATAACTACCATCTGATCATAGTTTTGAAGACTATTGGAAACTTTTTCAATCTCTTTTTGTGCATATTTATTCTAATTTAAGTTCTCTTTTATCAAATTTTCAATTTCAATTAGAGCAAAAATGAGTTTACCCTCTAGATTCACTTCTCCCTCTTCTTCTTCATCTAAGTCTTCAACTTATTCTATTTATTAATCCATAAAGGCTAACTCTAATGTCATCTATAGGGATTCATTTCCCTTAGCCACAAAGTCACAATGATGGTCATCATCTAAGCTATCACATTCATCTAATGAATCACTATCTTATTTTATGTACAAACACTTATTTTTTAAGAATTTCTTCTTCTTAGAGTAGTGGGATTTCATCTTTATACTATACTCTTTTTGCTTAGAATTATCCTTTTTGTTATAAGCAAATTTAGCATTAAAATTTCCTACCTTACCATAGTTAAAGATTTTAAAGGGTAACTTACCTTTGTACTTTCTAGATCCTCTTCTTAATTTTCTAACAAAGTTGGTTTTTGCTTCATTAGTCTCCTCATATCTAGATGTAGGTGCTTCTACTTTTACTTGTTTAGATGCTTTGAATGTAGCTTATATATTGAAAGTATATACTTATCCCATTCTCATCTCATAAGTTGTGAAGGTTCCATGCAACTCATCTATAGTGAGATTATCTAGATCTCTTGCTTTCTCTATTGTAGATATTTTAGAGTCATATCTTTATGGTAGAGATCTTAAGACATTTTTGACAATGAATAAATCTTTCATCTCTTCTCCAAGGCCTCTAATTGCATTAACTATTTAATCTACTCTAAGGAGGTAGTCTAAAATTTTATCTTCTTTATTCATTTTAAGTCTTTCAAACTTGACTTTGTATGTTTGTATCTTGGCCTACTTTGCCTTATCATCACCTTCATAGATGCTCTTCAACTTGTTCCAGATATCCTATGTATTTTGGCAATGCATTACTTTGACAAACTTTGAGTTATAAAATTCACAAAGGATATCATTTTTTCCTAGGAATTACTCTCATATGCCTTCTTTACAACCTAAAAAGTAGGAGTTGTAGTAGGGGTTGTATATCCATTTACAATAGACATACATACATCAAACCCTAATGGAGATAAATATGCTTCCATTCTAATACTCGAAAATGCATAGTTTGATCCATCAAAGAGAGGTGCTTTGTTTGAGGAAGATCCTTCTTGAGTAGCCATTTGTGTTCACTATCCCAGTTCTACCTGAGCTGATTAAGCTTCTTCTAAGGAACCAGGGAAATGATACCAATTTTTGGAACACAACTATCTATTGAGAGGAGGGATGAATTAGTAGATTGATTAAACTTAGTCCTTTAATCCTTTTTAATGTAATTTATAAAGGATATGAAGAGATCACACACACACATGTATAACACTAGATGTACATGGAAAACCCAATATGGGAAAAAACAACATGAAAATAACTATTAGAATCTACTATTTTAATCCAGCCTCATAATCAATAACCTCATGGGTTACAATGTTTATGGGAATTGAACCTAAGGTGACACCAATCCTTTGATTTAAGATCACCTACTCTAAATAAGCACCAACTCCCTAACTAAGCACAAACTCAGCTCTTCTAATATCACCTACCAATCAGATCTATTATGGAGCTATAACTCTAGATTATAAAATTGGTTCATAACTGACTCTAGTTCTCTATTACAAACTATTTCTACAACTGCTCATACTTTGTTATGCATCTATGTTCCTCTCTTTCTCTCTCCCACTCAATTCAACTCTACATCTTCAATTTTTTTCAACACTTAGTGTATTTCCTAGATGATGTATATATGTATTGGATCTAGGTCTCACATATCTCTATTTTCACACTTGGTCATTAACACATCACACTCTTGCAAGTTTCCTTCTTTTTGAATTCATGCACCACCACCATAATTCTCTATTTTTACTATATTTATCATATGTAAGGATTTATTTATTATGCACATGCCATATTACATAATTTAGATTGATTATAATGATCTATATCATTATATGTGTTGTATAATGCATTTTTATTATATGTTTTATCACTTGACCATTGATCTTAAGTTTCATGTCATGATCCAATGATACTCATTAAAATTTCTAACTTTAAAATGCAATCGTTAGATCAAACTCTGATAAGCTAATGCACTTTGTTAGATCCTTACAATCTTTCAAACTTTAATGTTTCAACTTTAAAAATCATTTGTTGATATTTGATATTGAGATCCCATGTGTCATTAGATCTTTAAAAGTACAACGGACGTTACCTCTGCTTATCATTAAACATAAAACACTTGATCTCATCTAATTGATTCCTTATGCTTTAGAATACATATGCACCATCGATCTAGATTGATATTTAACATGATAAACATTAGACTCTTTTTACCTCTTTAACTCCATGTACTCCATTGATATTCATCACATGATCACACACTCACCATTATATCTTCTTACAATCTCTTTAGGTTAGGACACTTGGCACTCTCATGTGCCTTATGAGCAATATTGTTAATCTTCATGCTTATGATACTTTGTATCAATGCATGCCTTCTACATTAATATTAGTACTCATGCTTGTCACACCTGGTACTTTCACATTCCTTCTACACATTATCATGTCCTATGCTTGTGACTCTTGGCACTAGCATGTTCACTCTTAGGGACCTTTGACATATTGACTTTATTATGCATTATTAGATCTTAATTTTATGATTTAGCACTAGTTATTGATCAAAAGAAGATAAGTCTTTATTCAAGGACTTAGGAAATATTAAATTCTTTGATCACTATTCTAGTTGGTAATTATTAGGTCAAAAGGGTCAGTTGTATAATGATGAAAAAGGCTTAAGTTATAACTTAAGTGATCGGTTGCCACTTATATCCAGTCAACATAAAAATAAAAGTGCCTATGAATGCCATGACTAAAAACCTTAGGGTTTTACTGAGAAACTGTAGTAATGACCAACAATAAAACTAAATCACTTTGGGCTCATTTATATTCATTTGAAATTATGGACCATATATATGAGATGCACTTAAAAAAACCATAACAAATCTTCTATCAATTTCTCTAAAAGCATTCAAAAATGATTTTTGTAAAATCATAGCAACTTTATAATATAATATTATAATTTATGCAATTATAAAAATTCTCTTCTCTTCATCAATATTATCTGTAATTGATTTTGTTGACACGAATGACATCCATAGTGCTAATTATCTCCCTTTTGTCATCAATGACAATCATATTGCCAACAAGCTATTACTGTGTTTATTTGGATTTGATTTTATATTAATAACATAATATTAATCTCCCCTCTTGGATTCCTTGTTCACAATATTTAGTGGTGGAATCAACTATAAATGTAGACACTATAAAACCATACACTATTGTTCTATATGTTGCATTAACCCTTCAAACACCCCTTGGCCCCCTTGGACCATTTCCCAACAATTTAACCTCCAAACATAAGTGAAAATGAATAGTTTTAGCCATTTTTCCTATCTTCTTAACCATCAATGGTCAACCCTTGACCATCAATAGTTGACTTCTACTACTAGTGGTTACCCAACACAACCAAAAACTTTGCCTCAACTATAAATCAAATGTAACTCACTCATTGATTACCAGCTATCTAATTTTAGTTTTTTGTTCACATAATCAATGCATGATTAGACTATTGGTCAGACTATTTGATAAACCATTTGTTAAACTCTTCATTTCAACCTCACTTTTCTCTATATTAAGAGAGGAATAGAAGGTTGAAATCAAAATGATTCAAGGGAAAGAGATTTGGACTCTTGGATGAATCCAAAATCTTCCAATGAACTAGGAACTAGGTCAAAGGCTTAATGTGCTTCTGCAACTCATCATCTTAAGCCAAGGTACCATTATTCTACTGACATTACTCTAGGATCCACAATAGCTTCCATCTAACATAAACATTCCTCAAACTAGCAACACCTCAAAGCTAAGTATCTATGTTTTTTTATCAAGATTTAGTAATTATCTCTATTTGTTTCATTACTTGTATCATTCCCCTTTATTTCCATTTCATCCCATTTTTCTTGTGTTGGTTTTTTGAAACTATAGACATTTCACCTCCTACCCAAAACCACCCACAAACCATTCTCCCTCAACTAAACACTAAATCCAAAAATCATATACCTCTGATCATGGCTTTTTGCCTCATAACCAACATTTAACCCAAACACCACTCTTAAAATCTATTTGTAACTCTCCTCATCAGACTTATCTTCCCAAACTAGATCCAATATTAATTATCAATGGTCTTACCTAATTATTGATGGAATTTTTTAACTATCAATAGTTAATAGCTACCAATAGTAACCTAACCATCGATGGTCATACCTAACCATTGATGATCACTACGTATCCATTTTTACAATAACAAGCTGATTTGACCCATCTACCCATACACAAATTCTACTTTCTAAGTTTTTATTTTTATCAAAGAACTATAATTTATTTTATGAATCAAGTTTGAGTAATTTATCATTAACACTCAATCATTTATTTCTATTTTTAATCAAAATCACTTTCTTATTTTCAAGCATTTCTTGTATTTAATTTCAGTATATTTTGTTATTTCATGCAAGCACCTATTTTTAATTTATTAGAACTTAATTGTTTTAAAAGTGTGGATTGATAGCCTATAAGGAAGCTTGTGCTTCTTAGATCTATCTCATGCTAGGTAGTCCACCCTACTATCTTTCTAATCAACCATTCTCTTCTAGTTTTTTCTTATATGTAGGTCATCCTCCCCAAAGAAAGAGGAGTATCCATAATCATCTAGATCACGTGGACACAACACATCAAGTTATATTAACCTCACCCTTCTTTCAAGTTTTATAACTTTCTTTCAATAAAAAATAAATCAAAATTTTAGTGAAACAAATAACATCTATTGAGTGGACATGTTAAGTCATGATTATGAAAATCAATGCATATATGAATAACCATGGTGAATTTTTTAAAAATGGGAATGATGTTTGATACCCATTCTGAGTAGTCAATAGGTTTGATGAATTTATCATCCAAACATTTCATGATTTCTTTGTCACATAAGGTAGAATTTTTAGGGGGATTTTTTTGTTTCTTTTATCTAACAAGTTTAACATTTGGGTAAGTGGTGATATTATGTACAATGATGCTAGGATCAATACATGGCATATCTTTATATGACCAAGTAAATGATTCATGATACCTATCAAATAATAAACTAAAGTTATCATATTATTCTAGAGTGAGTTGTTTATAAACAATAATAAGTTGAGAATATGTTGGGGTAACATATTCTATTTTAATGGTTTCATCAATGAAAATATTATTTCCATCTTAGAAATGATATTGGGTAGGAGGGAGAGAAGAAATAAGATTTTTTATAAGATCCACACTTGTAATGAATTTATTAAAACATGGAGTTATTTATTTAAAGGTTCCAAGTATATGATGTTGTTGTGGATACTGAGGTTCTCAAGCATGGAGTAGTTCAAGTATATATTCATCACTAGTAAGTATGGGTAATGGTCCATAGTATTTGACATCCACTTTGATATCAATGATTTGGTTACCATTATGATCATACTTAAAACGTATTTATCATACATGTATGGCTTTAAGATCTTAGGTAATTTTAGGTGTGGGTTTAATTTTAGGGATATGAGGTTAAGTAAAATAAACCAAATTGGTGATAGGTGTGTTAGTTTGTGTCATAGATAAACATTCAATTGTATTGATATGGATAGCCTCAATGGTATCGATTGAATTATTATAATAAATAAAACATTATATAATGTTTGGTTGTGTAGATAAAATAGAAGGTTTTAGAGTTTATATTAATTCAAATACCCATGGGGTATATAATAATGGAGTACTAAGGGGAGATACATAACCTTAAGGTTATAATTCAATATCTATTGATATATTAGGGACATATATATCATAGTTGAAGGCATGTATTTTAGGTAATGTATTTTGATAATTTTATGCATCTAAGTATCATGATTGGGTTTGGGCCATGATATAATTCTCATTGTATGTAGGAAAAATAGTGCATGCATCATTTTAAGTGAAAGAATAAGAAGTAGATATGATTAAATTGATAAATTTTCAAGGAGACATTGTTAAAGGATATTGAAATAATTTGGCCACTCCATATTCATCACATGTGAAATCATATTCTATGTGAGAATCTTAATATGCATTGTATAGAGGAGGACTTTAAATAATATCATTGATTAGAAGAATGGTATGATCACATGGAATTAGAGGAAGCCATTTCATAATGTAATGAGATAATTTGGTGGTATTAAAAGTATTTTATAATTCATTAGGTTCATCATCATTGGAATCAGTGAGAGTGACATGTAAATCAGGATTCATGTTAACAAATTTAGGTAAAGGTGCACTTTTAATGTGTGGAATGGTTGGAATATGATATTGATATTTGGGGTTTGGAAGTTACATACTCTAAGGATTGGGTTCAGCCTTATGTTTGTAATGTTTTCCATTATGGATAAATTTAAGACATTGACTACTTAAAGAGGCAATAACCTACATACAATGTGTCCATGGGTGACCAAGGAGTATGTTGTAAAATAACAGTAAATTGAGAACCATGAGCTTAGTGAATATTGTCTTGGGTCTAATAGTGAGTGGGAGCCAAATAAAACCAAGTGGTTTTTGATTTTTTATCAAATCCATAACATGTGAGATGAGTTTGTTTAAGATTATCCTTGGTATATCTGATTTATTGTATTGATCAAAGGGAGGGTAACATTAATTCATGATCTTTCATTTACTAAATTTTTTAGAATAAGCGTATTATTGATTTAAAGTTTAATAACTAGGGGTGGATCATTAGCTCAAAAAGTAATTTCATCATTAATCATGTCTTCAATAAATTCTATGGATGGTTTAGAAGATGTGGAAATAGTTTTAATATTATGTACTTCTATAGGTGAAGGATATTTAGGAACTTTTTTTGAATCAAGTGGTGGTGGTTCTTTAATATCTTGTAATTTTTACATCAAGAATTTACAGTGATATGGAGAAGTATGAACTAACTCCATAAAAGAAATTTTACAAAGATTGAAATCAATTTTTCCAAGAAATTCTAATGTGATTTAGAGGATGAAAAATTAACACAAGGTTTATGAGGTACAACATTTTTATTAAGAATAAGATAATTAGAGTGGGATTCTTATTATGGAAGTGTCTCCTCATTTGGTTTACAAGATATGGTTGTAGTATTTTTGGTATCTTTAAGAATTTATTCTTTAATTGATGGTGTTTTAGGTTTAGTGATAGGATCTTTATGACTAGGTTTGCATCTATAATTTAATTTTACTACATTCACATACTTATAATTGGTATAATATTGGTCATAATATTGGTTAGTAATAGAGAAATTTGTTTCAGATTTAGATGATGGAGGTTGGGTAACCTGTTTCTTCTAAAAGGCTTTGAAATAATCATAATGATGTAATTTTAGCATAGCATCATGGTCAAATGTATCACCTAACATAAAATAAACAACAAATTTGGGAATCCCATGACATGTTTCATTAGAATAACCCACATAAGCATGGAGAAAATATAATTTTTTAGGATCATACCATGAAGGTGGGGAATTATTATACATGAAAGATTTAGAGGGAGATAATAAATGATTCATTTATTAGAATATTAATGGTGTATGCGAATCAAGGCGATTATCCATTTTGACTACTCTTTCTTTAGTTTAAGGAGGAGTACTAGTAAATACATTAGTTGAATGTTGGAAGGATTCCTCGATGGGTTTATGATTTGGATCAAACATTTTCATAATAAAATATTGTATTTTAACTTGATCAAATGCATCATTTGGATTTTGTGGAGAAATTGTTTGAACCTTATACTAAAGTGAAGGTGTTAGACTGGTTATAAAGAGTTTAAATAGATTATTATCATTTATTTATTAAATGCGCCATTTATATTTTATGGAGAAAAAATTTGAACCTTATACTAAGGTGAAGGTGTTAGAGTGATTATAAAGATTTTAAATATATTATAATAATTCATGTTATGATCTAATTTATAAGCCAAAGATTTCCATCATTTAATGAAATCATGAGATGATTCAAAGGGTGATTGTTTAGCATTGATAAAGTGACTCAGACAATTTTTAGGAAAATCATTTTGTTGAAATTCCTTGACTAAGGTATTAACCAAATGTTTTAATTATGAGATAGAATGTGGTCATTTGAGTTTGAAAGGAAAAACAAAGTAATATGTAAGAGACTAAATCAAATAGGTCAATTGTGTTTTATAAAATGGATGAAAAGAAAAAAATAATCTATTGGAAATTGGCTCAAATAGATTGTATAGGAAGATAAACATAACAATCTGTAAGATGTTGAGTTGAAAAGATCAATTATGCTCTGTAGGTAGGAAAAATTTGAAATGTCATATATCTAGATGATTGAGTGTTGATTTATAGAGAAGTTAATTGAACATAGGCAACTAGGTTGATTAGATGGATCTAGTTAAAACACACAACACAAACCTTATACCAATGTTGGCTAATACATGTTTTGTAATTCGAAATGCAATTTAAAAACAAAAATCAATAATTCTAAAATGTAAATGCTAATGTAATAGAAAATATTTCTAATGTATTTTAAATTTTGACTTAAAATGTGATAGGGTATTTGTCTTTGCAAGGGGCCCAAGAAGAGGTATGTTAAAGATGGTTTCAGGTTTGTTAAGAATGAAATGGATTTATGTTGGTAATGGTATGCGATTTAGTATTGGGGAATACCTCTCGCTTCAAAATCTTGTAGCAATAAGTGTGTTGGGTGCTTTGCCAATATACCATCAACCAATTTTTTATACTCAACCATAACACTAAGTTAGATTCCCCCTTGGTGATAAAATCTAATTAGGTAGACATATGTAGAATTATTTAATTGCTTATTTCATATTTTCATGATTTGGTAGTGATTGAGGGAATAAATGTGACTAAGTTGGTAGATTAAACATCCTAGTTATACTTTGTGCACCACTTAAGCAATCAAGTAGACAAAATTAAAAAGATTTAATTACTATCAATGTGGGTTAATTTCATTTTCTAAAATTAATAAAATATAATGAATTTGATGGGTTAAACTAAGTAATGCAAATAGAATAGAACAAGTTCAATCATATCGGTAGAGTTTATTGAAAGATAAGTTAATATAAATGTAGTTGATTAAGTCAATGTATTGTTTGGGCAGTAAGCAAATATAGAATTAAGTCAACTAGATTGACTTATTTTATGATAAGAAAATATTTTTTATAGAACTAAAAAATGGGAAATATAGTATTAAAAATTGAATTTTTAAAAAAGAGCAGGAAAATAAATTTGAGAAAATGAAATAATTAGGTTGGTTAGAATGAACCTAATAATTAAGATGAATTCAATTAAATTGATGTAATAATATGTTGAAGATGCTAAATTTCTATTTTTATGTTTATCTAGATGAGGGTTTTAACTTGAAGACAAATCCAAATAGAGTTGATTAGGTTGATAGAGTTAAAAGACCTACATAGAGAGTATTAAACTAGGTTGATGGGATCAATCCAGTTGCTTGTAAAGGAAAATGACCTTCAAATAGAGTTGAACTAATTAATTTGGATTAATATAGTATTAAAACATATGCAAAAAATCTTATACTAAGTTGACATAATTGATCTAGTAGTCTGAAAATTTAAATTAAAAATTTTCAAGGGTTAATTCATGTCTGGTTCACTATAATGTATGTAAGTGAAAGTGAAGTTGATCTATAAATCAATCCTAACTTGGATAAGATAAATCCACTAGATTATTAATTTTATATACTTAGATAATTAGGTTCATGACCAATATGGATCTATTAAACATATCTAAGGGATCTCTTATCACACGATATGGCTAGAAAGGGTTCCAAAGCCTCTAGTCAAGAAACACCACATAATAACCCTAGTTACGTATATAATTCAATAATAAATAAGTAAATATAATATAGTTCTCACAAATAATTGTGTAAAAAATGGTGGTCAACATAAATAATAAACATTCAAAGTAAAAGTCTAATCAAGTCAATGTAGAGGTAATCTAAAGCAAGCATTAGCCATTACTTGTGCAAATCTATCTGCCAAAATAGACGACTAAGAATTAGGAATACTCACCTTGAAGATGAACCCATTTAGCCTTAACCTCTCCATCAGACAATGGTACTTTTCAAGAAGATGTTGTGTATTATTGAAGAAGTTAAGGATTAAAAATGTATTATATTATAGCCAAGAACCTCTTAGTGAATCTCAAGCTTTCACAAGACAAAATTTCTCCTCCAAGTATGAAACCCTAAGTAATGATTCCTCAAGTAGAATGGAAGAAATATAAACTATAATGAAATGTAAATGAATTGTTTTCTCTATTGGAAATGAAGTGAAATAGGTATATATAGCTTGGATTGACCCTAAGCCCTTCCAAAATTTTAGCCAACATAGTCAGCCCAATCCACCTTGTTAGGTATGAAATAGAGTCATTTGGTTTTGAACTAAGTTGACCTAGGTTGACTTAGTCACATAGCATGTGATATTAATAAAATTAGGTTAACCTAATCAATTACATTTGGTAGATGGTAAAAAGGTCTTTTACTCAGGTAAGGGATATTATAGTAGTGAGTTGCTTAGAGAAGAATGTAAATGAGGTTTCAAATCTTAGGGAAATGTATGAGAGGGATTTGTATTAGTTAGATGGTGGTATATGGGACAACAATGTTGTGAAGCATCAAAGGTCTACCCACCCCTTTCCCAATGCACCCTTTAAGGTGTGCACTCAAAGAGATTGATAATTTATGGGTTCCTTCAAGAGAGAAAACATCATTAATTAATAAAGTTTAAAAAAATTGTGTATACATATGCCCCACTTGAAGCTCATCACATTTCACATAGTTTTAACATAAGATGGTGCTTTAAGAGAAGAACATAGAAACAAACAATGTTGAGCTAAATAAATTATATTATAAATCATAATAAATGCATAATTTAAATGAATGAAATGAAATAAGTTTGAAAATATCATACCTTGACTTACATTTATCACTGAATGGTTATCTTTTATATTTTTTGTTTTTATCATGAAAGGCACATAGACTACTTTGGACAAACCCTAATGATATAAATCTAAAGACTGAAAACAAACAATCACAGGGAAATCAAAGTAAATGAACTTTGCTTAACTTAGTAAATCACTTGGAAAATTGGCGAGCTCAGGTGACAAAAACTAATTTTAGAACCAAAAGACCAAGGGAGAATGAATAAAAATGAGAGTAAATCAGGTAATCAAAAATTCTAAGGCTACCAAATGACCAAAAAAACTAAAAGAAGTGTACCTTAGGAAATAAAAGTAATAAACTAGATCAAATTAAGGATACATGAAACTATAATAATAAATATAACATCAATGTAAAATAAGTAACCAACCATAGTTAAAAAAATATGGAAAATAAACATAAAGAGAGATAATATTTATGAGTGATAAGTAAAAATCCAAACTTATTCATAAATGGAAAAGTACATGTAGTAAAACAAACATTAGTGACTAAGAATTAACAATTCAATCTCACTTCAATAATGGGAAAAGTACAAATTAAAGAAATGAAACCAGTTATTTGTAAAAAGAATGATAAGTAACATTACAAATTTTTTAAATGAAACCAAGGAAATTATAAAAAATACAAATAAATGATGGAAAGAAACAATCCATAGTCACTAAATCATATTATTTTGTTTTAAAAATATATCAATCCAAAAAAAAGTAGTGTTAGAATGTTTTAAGAAGTGAAGAAGAGGGAATATAAAAGTGGGGAAATAGATTTAGAATTAACTTGCCTATCAAGAGGGGAATTATTAGGTATATTTGTGTTAGTACTCATATACATGAGTAAATATTATTTTAGTTAGATAAAAATAAATAATTGTGGGAGTTGATAACTCAAATAGATAGAGATATGTGAGATAATAGAGGAGTAAGAAGAAATCTTGGGAGAGATTTGTGTATTTGAAGATTAGCCTTGACTCTTATCTTGTAGGAGCTTATAGAGTTATTTATACTATATTCCTCTATTGTATTAGACATCCTAAATATATTATCAAATAGAAGAAAATTATTATTTTGTCTTAATTCATTATATTATTATTTTTATATTTCAAAATAAACCAAATTTATTAACTAATATAAGAGAAACATAAATCCATGTAATGGGAATTTAATGAATTCAATAAGAGGCATCCTTCTATTTTTTATTACCCTAAGTAATTATCATTCAAAGGATAATTCTTTAAATCTATTGTAGATTGTGGATTTTATCCTTATTTTAAGTTAATTCTATCATTTCTTCGCCATTCTTCTTTGATAGAACTCCACATTTATGGACCTATTGTAGTATTTATTGTAGACCCATGTAGATCCATTAGGGATCCTTTTATTTTAAAATCATGTGTCAATATTCTCATGAATCCATAGTTTTGGTATTGATCTTTACTCAATAAGATGCAAAACTATTTTGTTTCTATTTACTAACATTCCAGACTTAGTTCATCATGTGTGGTCTCTCAATATTCTTGTTTTGCATTGGGATTGGCTCAATATTACAATTTAAAATTAGTGTTGAATTCCAACCTTGATTAGATCCTATCCAATACATAAAAGATGACTACACATATCTATACTAGATCTGCATATTAATGTCTTAGTCACCAAACTCAACCTTGGATTCCCCTATGGAAAATCAACTCAAATCACCATCTCTACATTGGTTCCTAACATAAAGGTTGTGTATTATCATTATGAATCATCCTGGTTCATTGAGTTATCAGTCATGTCTATGGTATTTAGGTGTCAATTTTTTAATTTGTTATTCAAAAATTGTTATTGTTTAAAATCTCAAAATTAAGTCAATAGTTTAAATAGTTGAGTCTTTTAGTTTATTATTTTTTACATGATAGTCATATTGATTATAAAATATCAATTATATTGATATATCTTATCATGGTTTCTGTCTTTCAAGTGTTTATTACATAGCTTATATGGATATTACTTATCTCTAACCATCTAATGTAGCCTACATATACATTGATAAGTTATCCATCATCATTTATCATTTTATGGATCATTTTTGTTTTTGGTTTTTTGTTAAGGCATTTTGCCATGTGGCCTTACATCAATTACTCCAAAAATAATGACCTATGAATAAGCTATTTAATTAGACCAATTTCATATTAAAATTCTTGAATCATATCTTTTTGCCACTAATCTTTTCCCTCCTTGCCATGCCATATGCAGTTGCCAATCTAGATATCCACCTCATATTTCCATGAGCAAACCCCATTCCAACATACTCAGTGATTATTGACAACTTACTCAACCAACATTTTAGTTTTTTAAGTGTATTTTTATAATTTAAAGTATTAAGTGGTCTTTATAGATTATTTTTATGTATTTTATATATGTTGATAGTCATTAGGTGTCAAGTCATGTTCTAGTCAATTTAATTTCTAATTATAGTTTTTAACTATATTAAAAATTAAATTTATTTTAATTTTAAATTAGTCACAAGTCACTATTATTAGTAGTCTATAATTTTTTTCACACTTATTCTCATAAAGTATACATGCCTTTTATTAGTGTCAAAAGTCAATGTCAATGTAAAAATATAGAAGTGTTAAATTTAATGTCATCAAATTATTTATTTTGTGAATAGCTCTGTCAAATTTTTAATTTTAAAAGATTTAGAAAATTTAAAATAATTGCCTCATGGATGCATTTTCAATGGAACATAACATCCAAATTGAGGCAGAATCATACACATGAGACTGAAAGCCAAATTTTCTAAGTAGCTTCCATAATGAGGATGGAGGACAAAGGAGGTTGGAGGACAATTAGCTTCTTCTCACTAGCCATTAGTGATGAGGTTATATAGTGTTTTAGTGGAATGTTTGTTCATGTTTTTACTTTTCAATGTTTTCATATTTCCATTGTGTTCTCAATAAACCCCTACAATAATATTTGATAAAGAAACATATTCCAAATAAACACTTTTTGAGGACAAGAGAAGATTTTGAGGTAAACTCAACATGGATGGTTGTCCAAATAGTTCAAAAGATCTAGGAATCTAGAGGATTTAGAATTGGGGAACCTAGAGGATGGTGACAAATTGACAAAATTAAATTCATAAAGTAATCCTTTATGAGGATAAAGAGGCAACTTGATGGAGTTGTACCTAGTTTATGCAGTGTTTTCAGAGAGTAGTGACAACATAATATGTTTT
Source organism: Torreya grandis (assembly GCA_037957365.1). Classification (NCBI taxonomy): domain Eukaryota; kingdom Viridiplantae; phylum Streptophyta; class Pinopsida; order Cupressales; family Taxaceae; genus Torreya; species Torreya grandis. The sequence goes on along the minus strand of JARHVA010001806.1, from coordinate 427,651 downwards.
TTCCCCCATGTTTGTACTAAGGGGGAAATGTTATCTATATTTATGTTAGTACTCACATGGGTGAGTAAATATTATAATAGTTAGATAAAATAAATAATTGTGTAAGTTGATAACATACATAGATAGAGATATGTGAGAGAATAAAGGAGGAAGGAGAAATATTGGGAAAGATTTATGCATTTGAATATTAGTCTTAACTCATATCTTGTAGGAGATCATAGAGTTATTTATATTGTATTACTCCATTCTAGTAGACATCTTGAATATATTATCAAATGAAAGAAAATTATTATTATTTTCTTTCTTAGTTGTTTATCTAGGTGATTTTCTTTTCAAATTTAAAAAGGATTTATTATCTGGTATTAGAGCAACATCTAATCCATGTAATGGGAATTTAATAGATTAAATAAGGGGCATCCTTATATTTTTTATTGGCCTGATAAATGATCTTTGAAAGGATATTTATTTAGATCTATTGTAGATTGTGGATTTTATCCTCATCGTAAGTTGATTATATCATTTCCTTGCCATTCTTATTTGATAGAACTCCACATTTTTGGATCTATTGTAGTATTTATTACAAACTCATGGAGATCCATCAGTTCTCCTTCCATTTGACAATCATGTATCAATATTTTCATGAATCTATGATTTTGGTGTTGGTATTTACACAACAAGATGCAAAACTAATTTGTTTTTTTATTTACCAATATTACAGACTTAGTTCATCATATGTGGTCTCTTAAAATGATTTTTTTGCATTAGGATTGGCTTTATATTATAACATATAGTTAGTGTTGACTTTCAACCTTGATTGGATCCTTTCTAATGCATAAAAGATGACTATACATAGTTATATCAAATTTGCATATTAAATTCTTGGTCATTAGACTCAACCTCAGATCCCTCTATGAAAACTCACCTTAATACCATATCTCTAAATTGTTTCCTAACATAAAGGTTACATATTATCATTCTAAACCATCCTGGTTCATTCAGTCATCATCCATGTCTATGGTATTTAGGCGACAATTTTTTAATTTATTATTTAATAATAATAATTTTTTAAAGTCTCAAAATTAAGTCAATGGTTTAAATAGTTGAGTCTTTTAGTTTATGAGTTTTTACTTGATAGTCACATTGATTATTAGCTATTAGTTCTATTAACAAATTTCATTATGATTTATGTCCTTTAAATGTCTATTGCACATCTTATATGAATCTTACTCATATCCAACCATCTACTACAAACTAAATGTGCATTGATCAATTCTCCATCACCATTTGTCATTTTCTAGATCATTTTTTTATTTTTTTGTTAAGGTATTCTACCATGTGGCTATACATTAATTCCTCCAAAAATAATGACCTATGAATGAGATATTTAATTGGATCAATTTCATATTTAATGTCTTGAATCATATCTTTTTTCCATTGATATTTTCCCTTCTCACCATGCCATATGTAGTTGCCAATCTAGATATCCATGAGCAAACCCCATTCCAACATACTCAATGATTATTTATGACTTTCTCAACCATCATTTTAGTTTTTTAAGTGTCATTAAGTGGTCTTTATAGATTATTTTTATGTGATTCATTAGGTGTCAATTCATGTTTTAATTGATTTAATTTTTAATTATATTTTACAACTATATTACAAATTAAATTTATTTCAATTTGAAATTAGTCATGAGAAACTATTATTAGTAGTCTTAAGTTTTTTTTAACACTTAGTCTCATAAAGTATATGTCTCTTTTATTAGTGTCAAGATTCAAAGTCAATGTAAAAATATAGAAGGGTCAAAGTAATTGTCATCAAATAATCTATTTTGTCAATAGATTCATCAAATGTCTAATTGTAAGAGTTAGAAAATTAAAAAAAATTACCCTATAGATGCATTTTTGATGGAACATGACATCCAAATTGAGGGGGGCATTATATGCATGAACCTCAAAGCCAAATTTTATAAGTAGCTTACATGATTAGATGAAGGACAAAGAAGGTTGGAGGACAATCAACATCTTATCACCAACCACTAGAGATGAGGCCGCATAGTGTTTTAATAGCATGTTTGTTCATGTTTTTACTTTTTAGTGTTTTCATATTTATATTGTGTGCTCAATAAACCCCTACATTAGCATTTGGGAAAGAGACATATTCCAAAGAAATAATTTTTGAGGGAAGGATAATATTTCAAGGTAAACTCAACATGGATGGTTGTCTAGATAGTTTGGGATCTCTATGAATATAGAGGATTCATAATTTGGGAACATAGGGGATTGGAATGGACCCATAGAATTTACCTCAGGAACTACACCTTTATGAGAGTAAAGAGGTAACTTGATATAATTATACTTGGTTTATGTAGTGTTTTCAAAGAGTAGTGATAGCATAATATGTTTTTCTTCCTCCCATGTTTGCATAAAGCAAGGGGACTGTTAGGTATATTTATGTTAGTACTCACATGGGTGAGTAAATATTGTAATAAGTTGATAACTCACATAGATAAAAATATGTGATAGAATAAATGAGGAATTATAAATATTGGGAGATATTTGTGCATTTAATGATTAGCCTAGACACTTATCTTGTAGGAGAACAGAGATCTATTTATATTGTATTCTTCCATTATATTATACATCCTAAATATATTATCAAATAGAAGAAAATTATTATTATTTTTTGTCTTCATTTGTTATTTGAGTATTTTTATATTCAAATATAAACCAAATTTATTAGGAATGAAATGGGTGTTGGGGGAAATGTAGGAAATATCAAGGTAGAGAAACTATTTATCAAAGTCAAGATGCTGAAATTAAGTTTGTCAAAATAAGAGAAATTTCAACATTAATGACTCTAAATAAATTTTCCTAACAACACAAATATTGGGTGTCTAATTAAGTATGAATTTCAACCCATGAAGGCTATATGCATGAAAATTAAAATTGACCTACCTTCCCATAACATGTTCCCCATTCCTTAGGATCCCTTGTAGAGTCATTGCTTTCTTGTGAAGATTGGGATCTTAAATGAGAAAGTAGGTATCACTGTAGATAATTTTTAAATATTCTTAGTCTACTATCCTATTTCACCCTAATAGACCTTGACTCGGTTACAAAGCCAATTCTGGAGTGTGAGTTTTGACTAGTATAGAAGATGCGCTTAATAATAACATCTTTTAGTGTGATTTTTAATTTTTTTTACTTTTATATTTCCTTTTATAAATGTTTTGGATTTTAAAATTTTGATGTATTTTTTTATTCCTCCTCCATACGAATTTGGAGACCCAAACAAGGGTACTAAAAATGACTATCAATAGACAAATTTAAACTTGGTAGCTAATAAGTAGGACTTATAGAACATGGTGTCTAAGAATATTGTTTATTCATGTTAAATAAAAGTTATATCTTGACTTTGACCTTGTTTTGTGTAAAGTGGAATGAAATTAAGGGAGACAAATGGAAATGAACATGAAATAATTTTATTCACCTCAAATCATAAAAAATATGACAATTTGAAAGGGATATAATGTTAGGTAATCATGATTCTATATCATAAGAATGCATGTAAGTGTAGGGAAACATGCTAACATAGTTTATTGTGTAGGTTTTTACTATAAAAGAAATAAAAAATGAGGTTGAGAATATGAAATCACAAACTTTTAACCATTTATTTAAATTCTAAAAAGAACACTTAGGTTTTTAAAATGGTTTCAAATAATATATAGATTTTATGAGGAAAGCCTGGTCTTATCCATTGTCTTATACTACAACTCATAAAACATAAATTTAATTAGGTGTAAAATATTAAAGTATTAATTGTGAGGAATGCTTGGTCCTAGCCATGGTCTTACACTAGAACTCACAAACTAAAGAATAAAATAAAATTTTGTAAAATAAGAGTCTTATGATCAAAGAGAAAAAATTTAAATTGGATTTATATAATAAAATGTATTCATGAGGAATATTGGGTCCTATCCATGGTATTACAATGCAACTCATGAATTAAATGAAAATAGAAACCAAAATACCAAAGATGGGAATTAAGGTTTGTGTATAGAATGAACTACTAAAAATGAGAGATCTTAAGAGAAGTCCTAAAAGAAGTGTTAGTATTAATAGTATATGTAATTATGAAAATCAATGATATATTTAAAAAATATATTTATTTAAAAATTGTGCATTGGTGGGTTCTTTGAAAACATATCCTTCATTAGTTTATAGATGATAAGTATTTAGACCAAGAATATCTTTTACTAAGTCAGGGCCCCACCATTTTTGGGCATATTTTCCTTCTTCGTCATGTGTATAATCTACTTTAAGGACTAAATTACCAACATTAAAAGTTCATATTTTGACCTTTTTATTATGTTGTTTAAGAATGTGAGCCTTGTAGTGGTGGCTATGTTGTAAATAAACCATACCATGCTCATAAAAAAGTCTAAAGCATGAAGATGAGATTCACATAATTCTTCGTCAGGAATTTTACAATGAAGCTATATATGTAAAGATGAGAGTTCAACTTCTAATGGTAATATTGATTCTGAACCATATATAAGTGAAAATAATGTTACCCCAATGGTGGTACATATGATTGTATGATAAGCCCAAAGTGTGAGATATAAATGAAGGTGCCAATCATTACAAGTTTCTTGGATAGTTTTTTGTAAAATTTTATTTAAAATTTTGTTAGTAGCTTCTGATTGACCATTAAATTAAGGATTATAAGGTGTTGAAAATTTATGTGGAAATTTGAACTTGGAACATAATTGTTTCATATCTTTATTTTTGAATTTGCCACCATTGTAAAAAATGATAGTATGAGGGAATCTAAAATGACAGATAATTTTATTGAGAATAAATTTGGAAATGGTGGTTCTCATGACATTAACAAGAGGAATGTATTATACCCATTTAGTGAATTATTTAGTGGAAAAAATTATAAATACATGGCCATCTTGTGATCTTAGTAATTTTCCAATGAGATCTAATCCCCGCATAGTGAATGGCCATGTAGACTTTAATATTTGGATCTTAGTTAGTGATGAGTGGATTAGATCATAATGGAATTGACAAGGATTACAATTTTTGTCAAAGTTAATAGCATCTTTTTATTAGAGTAAGTCAAAATTAACCCATACACAACCATTTGTGGGGTATAGCATGTACTCTATAATAGCCATTGAAAATACCCCATGTGTTTGTTCTAGGAGAGTAGGAACCTCTTCTTGAATTACTCAACAAAGTAAGGCTCCTTAGGTATAATGATAATAAAGGGTGTTATATCGAAACACATAATTAAAATATTATTTATGTATTCGAGTCTTTTCATAAGAATTTATGCCTAGAGGGTATGTTTGATGTTTAATAAATTGAATTATGTTTTTATTCCATGGGTTTTATTGAATAGTGATAGCCTCAATGTGATAGATTAGTGAATCATTTTGTTTTATGAAAGAAGGGTATTTTAATATTTGTATAAGAAATTGGGAATCATGAAGTGATTGATGAGGGTGGAATAAAGATGTTGATGAAGAAAGAGAGTTAGCTGACATTTTAATCTCTTGGAATTGATTTGATGGTAAAAGAAACAAATTATTTAGCAAGTGTAGTAGCCATTTGATGATATGTGATTAAATTTTCACTTTTTCATTTATAATCATCATTAACTTCATAACAAATAAGTTGTGAGTCACCCAAATCCTATAAATATGGGATATCTAAGTCAATTTTAACTTGCATGCATAATATTAGAGCTTCATATTCAACCATGTTATTGGTGACATCAAAAGTTAATAAAAAAATATAAAGGTATTATCTTACAATGTGGATTTTTTAGAATATTTCCTACCATATCTCCTTAGAGGCATTTGACACCATCAAAGTGAAGTGTCCATGTGTCTTCATATAAATCAATGGTAACTTAAGGTAGTTATTTAATGACTACTTTATTTTTAGTAGTAGTAGGAGTGATATCAATATCTTCTTGATTATTTTCTTCTAGATTAGTAGTGAAATTATGAAAATAGTCTTTAAGAGATATAGCTTGCTTAAGACCATAAATATAAATAATTTATTCATCAAGGAGATTATCTTAAAGGTGATTGGTGGCTAGTAAAGAAGCTATCACAAGTTGGTATGTGATGACTTATCCTTTGACATATTTTTGTGTGACAATTTGAAGGTAAAATTCCATCAATAAGACCATCCATTTTCCAAATCCATCTCCAGCTAAAAATGTTTTAGAGAAGAAATGACAAAGTGTATCATAATGAAAAATTACATAAGTGGTATGATAGATCATATAATGATGTATCTTTTTTATTATAAAATATATAGAAAGGTAATCATGTTCTACTTTGGTATAACATTTTTCATAATCAATTAGTCCTCGAATTCTTTTATAAATAATACTCTTGACTAGTATCATCTTGTTTAACAATCATTACCCCAAATGATATGGGGGTAGAGGATTTATATAAAATTAAAGGATAATAATTTCAAGGTGGTCAAAGAGTAAGAGGATGGAACAACCATTCCTTCATACTATCAAATGATTTTGGGCATAAATCTTTCCATTCTAGAGCATTACCTTTCTAATAAATAAATTAACAAAATATATACATCAAGAAATTTCTAGGAAAAATTGTTGAATTTCCCTAGGTGTTTCATAAATTTATGGGGAAGTGTAGGGTTTGTGTAAGCAATCCACATGTTTATCCAAATCCATTTGGCACATGTGATCCATTAAATGACAAGAAATAATTTGCAATCAGTTACATAATATAGTATATGTAGGAAATCACACAATCATAATATATTATATAGTGAATGTAGGAAATCACATAATCATGTAACTACACATAGAATATGAAATAATTGAGTAATAAATATGGACCAAAAATAATCATTGTATGTTAGGAATGAAGAGAGGAATAGGAATGTTGATGATGACATTTATTTTGGTTGGATCAACATCAATGCCTTGAAGAGAAACTAAGAAACCTAAAATTTTATTAGATGTAAATCCAAATACACATTTGTATGGGTTAAGTCTAACTTTATATTTAATTAATCTATTAGAAATGATAGATAGACTGGTGTATCTACATTTTACAACTTTTAGATTTGGAAATGAGGTCATCCATATAGGTTTCCACTATCTTGTGTATAAAATCATGGAAAATATGATTCATTGTATTTTGATAAGTAGCTCAAGAATTTTTAAAACCAAAAGGCATATTGACATTGGGCGTATATCAAAGAAGCTGGTGAGGAAATAGAGAATGAGATTGGTTGGAAATCTAAAATCGATGCCTTGAAGGATTGTATTCAGAAGTTGGAGTAGAACTTCACCAATGGGCTCTAGAATACAATTCTCCTAAACATGTCTATGCTGAAAGAAGTGGGTAATACTGGGCCTGCTGTCAATGCAGAGAATACTGAGAAACTAAATGATCTTCTCAAATCAATGGCTATGTAAGGAGAGGCCTCTATGACTCTCATCTTTCTATTTCTTATTTTTTTTTTGTGTTTGGTGGTACTTTGCTAGTGCCATCTCTTCTTAGAAGGCATATTTTGTTTGACTGCCTTCTTGTCTTTTTTGATCTATAAAGGATTCAGCCCCTGGTATGCCACCTTACTTTATCAAAAACAACAGGTACCCCATTATATGGTAAATGTTATTTTATGTTTATCTTCAAGAGCTATGTGAACTTGATTATAGATTGAAAAAAATTCCATATGTGATAACATTTCATTTCTAGCAGTGGAATCAACTATAACATCTATTGAAGGTAAAGGAAAGTTATCTTTTTGACATGCTAAGCTCAGATTATGAAAATCAATGCATATATGAATAACCATGGTGATTTTTTTTATGAATGATAATGATGCTTGATACCCATTCCAAGTAATAAATAGGTTTGTTGAATTTAGCATCCAAAAGTATAATCATTTATTTATGACAAGTAGAAATTTTAGGTGTAAATTTTCATTACTTGTCTAATAAGTTTAGCATTTGGATAAGTGATGATATTATGTATGATGATGCTAAGATTAATACTTGGCATATCTCCATATGACCAAGCAAATGATTCATGATAATTTTTAAAGAGTAAACTAAAGTTATCTTATACTTCTGGAGTGAGTTCCTTAGAGATAGTAATAACTCAAGGACATGTTGGTGTACCATATTATATATTTATGGTTTCTTCAATGAGCATAGAATTATATCTTGTAAATGATATGGGGTAGGAAGGAGAGAATAAATTTGATTTATTGTAGGATCCACACTAGCAATGAATTTATTAAACAAGGAGTTATTTGCATAAAGTTTCCAAGTTTAAGACATTTTCATGGAAGATGAAGTTCTCTTTCATGGAGTATTTCAAGTATAGATTCATAACTAGGAAGCATGGGTAACGGTCCATACCTTGATTGGAATAGTTAACAGTTGGATCATTCTTGGGGTTAGGACTATTTCACCTTCATTACATTTACAAATATCACATTATGCTAAAAAATGTTTGATGTATTTTTAATGACCTAATGAAATAAATTCATATGAGTCCTTTCATATTTTTTAAAAAATCTTGAGTGGTTAGTTGATGGTGATGTATATAGTTATAGTAATAAATTTACTCATAATACCAATTTAGGAACCATCATAATATAAACTTTGTGTCACAAATAGTGTCCATCCCAAGATTTATTTTTATTATAACAAGGATCTATGGACACATGATGAACAAGACATTTAATTTCAGTTTATTGGTGCCACTCTTGTTGGGCCTTGTAAATACACTTTGGAATGGGTGATGAGAGTGTGCCTAAGTTTTATATTATTCATACTTGTAAGATAACACAACTATAAAAACATTTTCCTTACCTTTCTTGTAGGTAATATCATAGTCATATCCCATCAACTTTGCTACTTTCTTATTTTTATTAGGGAAATATAATAGATGTTCCATGAAGCATTTAAGACTATTATTATCCATTTTGATGAACAAATGTGTCTATATAAGGTATGGCTGCTACTTAGTCACTATAGGAATGATGGATAGTATTTTTTTATCATAAGTTAAGTGGGAAAAGTTTATAATAGTAATGGTTAATATTTATTATAATAGGATTGCTCCAAGTCCACTTCTTAAGGCATCACTTATAATGACAAATGTCTTGGAAAAGTCAAACATAACAAGAAACAAAGCAGTACACATGGCCGATTTAAGAGGTTCAAAGGCATTTTCGAACACTTCTAACTAATGAAAGGCATAATTTTTTGACATGGTTATTAGTGGAGTTGTTGACTAAATTTGACTTTTAGGTCAAATTGGAACCTGTAGGTAAAAACTTGACTTTTAGGTGTTTTATGGATCTAATACATATGTCACAACGTGTTTTATAGGTTAATTAATGTAATTTTAGTCCTTTTAGTCATTTTGAGGTCAAAAAGGGTCATTTTATAAGTTCTATAGATTTTTTGGGAAGTTTGAAGGTTTTAAAATATGATGTCACATCCCATGTATCCTAAGAGGTCTTAATCAACTAACATAACTGAAACCCATTCTTTAGTAGAAAGGGTAGTTTTCTTGAGAAAGAAGGTGAGTTTTGAACTTTTACAACCCATGGGGAAGTGTGCCACATGGGAAAATATCTTATAATGTCCCTTTAGATTCCTCAATCTTATTTACACATTTAAAGTGCTCTAGAAGTGCGATTTTTGGCCTAAAATTTTTCTACTCCTTTTTCACCCTTCTTAGTAAGTAAAAGTAGTCTTCAAGTTTGTGATTGGTATGGCCAATAGAGGAGGTTTCAGATCAAAAACCCTAGGGAGTTGAAACTAAAATTAGATACCTTAATTTACATATAAATATTTTTAATAATGATGTCATGTAATTCATGAGACATCATCTTGAAGTTGACTATGTCTTTTACCTACTAATTTGTGTACCCTATAGGTTTTGCCTTGGTTTGAGCATTTTCATAAATTATAGTTGATCATATTGGTTTTAGATGATGTTGTATTTATCCTCAATTTATCTCCATTATTTTTTTTAAAGTTTCATGATGTTTATATGAGTCAAGTAGCTCAAGGTTGTAAGAGGATACACCTTTCTGAGTTACAGGCAATTTTCACCATTTTTAGGAACTTCATGCTTGTTCATGGTATCAAAGGGTTGTGATAGGTAAATCATCATGTCTCCATTATATTTTTATCACCTTTCCTTCATTATTAGTCTAATAACATCATGCTTGGATCCAAATTTCATTAAATAGTCATACTCAATTAGCTCCCATCTACTCTTCAAGCTTAGTGATGGATTGTAAAGATTCTCAGGATGTCTATAAAAGTGTGTTAAAGATTTAATAGTTGGGGTATATCATCTTATAATATGAAATAATTAATTGAGATTTAAAATAGTGGGAAAAATTTTATGTCAATGCATATTTGTCATACTTTTACTCACTATCTACCATGGAAGTGTACCTAAAAGTGCTTGGAAGAGGATTATCACATTGAGAGTAAAGGTTTTTGAGACCTGTTTTGAGACCCCCATGTTTTCAAACAATTCATTGTAAGAGAATATAATGAGAGGAACTAATCAAAGGTATATACATCATATGTTGTTTGAAGATGTTCATACTGACTACCTGTACTTGACCATGTATACCTACAAGTGACATTGATAGGGGGTTAAATAGCCACTTGAATATGTCAAAGTAGGTAGTGAAACCCTCATTAATGCATACATTAAGTAATCATGGAAGACTCATAATGAAATATAAAATTTAAAATGGAAGGATAGACCACCTTAAACATGATGACTATGTGTTTCAAGACTCTTTTACCCTAAAAATGCAAAATAGAGTTCTAAACTTTTCTATAGATATCTTAAAATAGGGTTATCTAGTAGTTAGAAGTTTATAAATATGTTTATCCATCATGTCTGCATGGTAAAATAACCTTGTAAATTTTTGAGGATAGGGGGTTATGTGATAGTGGTGATTAAGAGGCCTAAATTTAACTATAAAGACATTGAACTCAAGTAATAATCGCTACAGGTTTTGAACTACAAAGTGACCTTAGCTATTCAAGGTGATAAAAAAACATACTTACATTTTTTGAATGGCCTTAGCGAGTGAAAAATACACTAAGTAACATAAATATCATCAATATTGGGTTTATATACAATGTTTTGACCCCCATCAGTACCTACAGGGGTCTCTTTACCTGAAAGCATCCACTTACATCCAAAAGGTAGGTTCTCACATTATCACCAACAAGGACTTAAGCATGGAACACATACATTACTCTATAATAAATGATTCCAAGTGTGTTAATATATTTATGGGTTATTTGAAACCTTTCCAAAATTAATCTTCATATGTAGGGGTCTCTCATTTGAAAGTATGCACTTACAACCACTGTGGATGATTGTGAAGAATAATGGATAGAGAAGTAGTGTCTTTGAATGTGAAGAGTGCATAAAGGTGAGAAAAATAAATGAAGACAAGTATAAAATGATATTTATAGGAAAAATAAGGTTTTATATGTTGTATCAAGTCTAAACTAAGTAGATTATACCTATAGGACCCCTCACAATTAATTATAGTTAACTTTAAGGGGTAGAGAGTAGAATTAAGGCTTTTTGATGAAGGTGTAGCATATAATATGAAAAAATGAATTAAATAATATACAAAATGGTCATATGGGATTATAGGGAATATTTTAAACACTTAATTCAAGACCAATCAAGCAAAAAACACCTACAGACCTCTTTCTAAGACATAAAACATAGTCAAAAGGCACATTTAGTCTTGACTGGTCAAGTGTGAGGAGAAGGTTTAGGAAAGTTGAAGTGATTTTTAAAGATAAAAACACTTTCATCATGACTTTAATAGTATTATGGAGACCTCATAGTTAATTTATAATAGGGGAAAGGGCTCTAACCATGTAAAACATAGTCTAAGGTAGATTTCCTACACACAGTCCTTGCCTACTAGTCTGTCTTGGAACTTGAGGCCTTTAGAGGGTAAAATTACCTAGGAGAGATTTGAAACATTTTGTATAGAACCATTATAACTTAAAAAATACACTTAATCATTCAATTTTTTTTGGTAAAATAAGGGAGTGCCCTTTGTTTTGTCTTAGATAAAGGGTACTCCCCTTAATGCAAACTCTGACAGTTTTAGGAAAAAGGTGACAAAGGGAATCTTCAAGAGCTAAAGGATATTTATATGAGGTTTAGGATTATGTATTACACATAAAAAAATATTTTAAACCAATAAAAGATGGAATAATACTAACCAAAAAGGGTCTTGACCTTCAAAAGTGCAGACAGGCTCATGAGGCATGGTTATGCCTAAAATCCAAACAAGAGGTCACTTTAAATTTTAGACCTAATTTGGATTTAAAAATAATTTTATCATGTTTTTATGGTCATATAATATATTTATAAGCTTATTAATACAAGGAAATCAAATAGGAAGGTCTAAAACACCAAAAGTTATAGATGGGCTATAAGACCAATGTTAGGCCTAATGTCCAAATGGGTGGTATTCCAAAATTATAGCATGAGATGAGATATATAACCTATTTAAACATGTCAATAAGTTCAATATAGGTATTTTAAATATTTAAAAGTTAAAATAAATCATCAAGAAGGTCACTTTTAGCTCAAAAACCAACTCATAACTACAAAGAATAAGAGAACAAACTTGATAGGTCAAATTCAAATGATCATATCTTTCAATATGAATTCAATGGATGAAAAGGAAGTTTATAGGTGTTATAAATTTCATTTAACATAATCCTTTTGTATTTTTTTCATGTTGGATGTCAGAGCTTTATGAACAAAGTTTAAGAGTCAACACAGGCCTAAAACCCTTGCAAACCCTCAATCAAGACCCAATTGGATAGATAAAGCTAGATATGAACTATAATGGAATATTTTTATCATCAAATATATTTCAACTTTATAAATACTTACACAATCTCCCTCTCATACTTTTTAGCTGTATGGACTTGTATGAAAAAGGTATAAAATGATATTTTCTTGATAGTTTTGTGCATTATGCTAGCTAAAGGAGGATTCTAAAGATAAAATAAAGTTTGGAGGGGATATTAGGACATGTAATAACTCCATAAATAATTTTATTCTAATTAAAAACTCCTAAGTTTCCAAAAAATAGCTCTCATCTCATTTAATCATAACTGGCATAGTGAACAAGCTAGTGAGAAGGGTGGAAAACTTCATGTGAGCTAGTTTTAATGTGTCCCTGATGATTTTAAAGATATTTAATGTCTTAAATTTTTTAATATACATAATATCACATATTTTCAAGGAAAAATTAATCAAATTTTGAGGCCAAGTGTGCAAGGTGCATGAATGAGGAGTTTTTTGAACTACAGATGATGATAGCTCATTTTGGGAAGGTTGTAGATGACTAGGCATACAAAACATACATGGAGAGTTATGTCTCATAGGATTAAAATTATTTATAATCATCATAACTATCCCTAATCAGATTTTTTATGTTCAAATAGTTCAAAATTATGAAGGTACTTTTCTGATCTAGAATGAGGAGTTTCATGCCACTTTTCATGGGTTTTATGACTTGGATGGACACTTGTATCTTTTGAAATTTCATGATTTATCCCATATCCTATTATCATACACAAGTCACTTATTTTATCATCTTTAAATGTGTCCTTGTGACCCTTGGACTTCTCTCTTCTTCTCTCTTTCTCTCAAGTTCCATAAGAACTAGCCATTATGGCCATTGTAACTTATGTTCCACTTGAGTATGGAGAATCCATGATCACTTTCATACTATTTGATAAATAATAATACTTATTTTTAATTATTCATGACTATTAATAATTTTATTTTACTTGGATTATGAATCTTGTTTAGTGAAGACTATGGATTCCTTAACATGTCTCATTCTTTCACCCTATTTGCAATTAGAAAGATTCTTCTTGTAGAGAATGTGAAGTATTTTAATTAGTGTCATTAAATTCATATTTTCTAGTCCTCTTCAATTTTAACATTCATACATAACCTCATAATTTAACATTTATGTGAGAAGATGCATATTGGAGAAATGTATGTTTAGTTTTCCCCTTGATTTCATGTGTAACATGCAGTTGGTTAGAAGTCATCATATTATTTGGTGTATCACCTACCTTAGAATATTTTTATTTCATTTATATCTCTCCATTACCCATCCCCAAATTTTAGGTGTAGTTTCAATCCAAAGTGGTACATCAAGGGAGCTAACCCTATCTAGAGATTCACCTCATCCTTAGGCTACCAACAAGCTTAGAGGTGTTTCCATTGTGCCACATGGATGAGGAGAGATTATTAATATCATCAAAGGGTATAAATCTAAGTGAAAATAATTTTAATTGCCCAAAATCTTTAATGAAATTTTAATAATAGTCTATGAGGCCCAAAACTATGAAAAGTCTCTTGAGCATTTTAAGTATAGGAATTTTTTTCAAAGTATCATTTTTTTATAGATCCACTTTGACTCCTTCCCCAAATATGATGTGTCATATATATTAAATTTGTTTTTGGTTAAAAATGATTTTTTACCATTTAAAAAATAAAAAATTATCAGAAATGAATTTGACATTTTTTTTGGATACATCAGATGCTCTTGTTGGTAATTTGGCCTATCAAGGCCAAATTTCATCCCATAAAAATGAAAAAATTTCATGGCCATAATAGTTTTAATTAACTATAAATTGAACAGAGATACAATATGTCTCAATTTCATGTCAATTAGTGTCAAGTATCATCATGTTGTTTGAGTATCTTGTGATGTCTTTAACAAAAAATTCAAGTAGTATTATGATCTAAAGTGCCTTTATGGAGACGGTTGAAGGTGGAAGATGATAAATCACTATTATTTGATTTGTTATATTCAGGTATGAAATATATTATAAGTTTATAATGTGTTTTTAATACATATATAAGCCTATTTGGGACCTAAATAAGGATATAAAGTACTTTTCTTGGTATTCATTAACAAAGCTTCTTTTTAAGCTATATGTGTGGTTATCCAAGAGAAGATTTTGGTCTTAAATGATATTTTTGAGCTCATAATGACACTAAATTATCCATAATGGCTCTAATATCCTTCATAGTCATGTCATTTCTTTAAATTAAATATTTCATGCCTTGGAAATATCTCCTCTTCAAGTATAAAGCATAGTTTTGGCCCTCAGGAGTTCCCACATATGAAATATTCCCCTATTTTGATGTCAAAAGACTTATTTATTATTATAATCTCCATTTCAACTAATTATATTCACTATATTTCCCTAAATTGGTCGTTTAAAGCTTAAAGTATGAATAAAATGCAAGAGAAAGGGTTATTTTCATGTGTTTTCATGCAGGAGTATGAATTTGTATAGACTTTTATGTATAATAGAGGCAAAGAATTTAAAGAGAGTTTCATAAAATGTGTTTTGTAAAATATTCAAGGTAAAAGGATCTCATATATTATCAAAACCAACTCTCTTACACCATCAATTTCCTTTGCACCTCAAGAGAGCCCTTCAGGTTTGTAGATGGTATTACCATGAGAGAAAAAATTAATGTGTGAAATTTTGGTTAGAGGAAGGGGTCTTAGAGAGATTATATATTGTGTAATTGGTTCTTAGTTTGGATCTATTTATATTTTATGAACAATAATTTACAATTTAAGTCACTCATTATGCCTTCTTAATTAAGGAAACCAATTAGTTTTTTGAGCTTTCTCCTCTTCTAAGCATCATGACAGAAAAATGGAAGTGTTTTGAGCTTGTCAAGATTATGAAAAACATTTACATGAAATTATTAAACTTATTTAAAAATATGTGAGGTCATATATATCTCAATTAGATATACACAACTAAATCTACACTGTGTAATTAGTTTGGAGAGATTGTACGATTCATGAGAAATCCAAGATTGTCAAGATTATTTTAAAACTTAGTTTTAGTATTTCATTAATGTCAAGAGTCTTTCACTCAAGTTACTCAAGGTACCTCAAAGTCCTATAGACTTAATCACCATCAAACATCCTCAAACCTCCTCACAGTCATTATTTAGCAAAGGTTAAATAATCTTAGCATTTGTTAATGTATTTGATGATTCATAGGTTTCCATTTTGATAGTGTATACTAGCTCAAAAGCCTCCAAAATGATATATCTTGTTGGTATATATGCCTAAGATTCCATTAAGGTCATCATGATTGTCTTGATAATGGATTCATGTTATTTACACTTCCCTCATGTGTAATCCCATTTAAATAGCTTTCACATTATCATTCATCATTGTTGCAAGATTTCCACTCCATCTCCATTCTCATTTCTATGTCCATTAGCATCATATCACTTCTCAATCACTTCCACATCACTAATTCACTATAAAAAAAGATTAAAGAGTGTTTATAAACCATAGATACTATGAAATTAGGTATACAAACCCTAAAACTCTACTTAAGATCTTAAAGATCATTTACAACCAAGGTTATATAACATCTACAATATCTTATTAAGGTCAATTTCAAGGAAAGTCTATGAACTGAGATCCCTAAATAAGGTTTGCACTCTTATTAAATTTTAATAACATCATAGTCATGATTTTAACCTCCTAAATCTCCTTTATCACCCAATATTTGTCTTATTCTATATAAGCAACACATGAATCTCCACTTACAACCATGCTAAGAAGAGGTGAGATCAAAGATGTAAACAATGAGAAACCTAGATGTACAATGAGAGATTTAAATTCAATGATAATATCAATGGAAGATAATAGAATTAGAGTGACTTTGGAGGTTTTTTGGTGTTGTTTCAAGACCTAAAAATTACATGTGGTCTGTACAAAGGCCAAATTTTCATAATATAGTCAGGGTTTTAATGAAGAAAAGTCTATGTTCAAAATGTAAAGTGATGAGTATGGAGGTGATAGTGTTACAAAGTGATGGGTATGAGAATTGGATTAGAGGTGGACTCTGAGTATGGATCAAACTTATTTTGGGACATATTTTCATCTGAATATTCACATATAGTAGTGTTTAAAGGCTCTTGAAGTATGCCAATACTAGATCAAATTATGGCTATGAGAAAGGTATTATTATGCCTTTAAGTTCAGTGAAGTTTATGATCAAGTTTGAGAGTCACTTATGATGGTTAATAATTGAAAAAATTAGGTTAAAATTACAAGGTAACATATCCATGCATCTCATAAAATAAAATATATAGCCTTGACAAGTTAAAATTATCTCCAAGTTATAAAGAGGATGGGAGCAAGACAAGTTGGCTCATTTGAGAGAATAGATAGACCTTGTTAACAATAAAGGTTAAGATCCATCATTTATGTAATTAAAATATTATTTCAATAGGATACTATTTCCAAAAATCCAACACATAGAGAAGAACAACCTGAATATAATTGGGCTTTAAGCCTAAAGGAGAAAGAGACAAGGGTATTGAAAATTCTTTGAATACAATTGCAGACTTGACCAAGTTCAAAGATATTTGGATTTGATAATGTTGGATATAAGTATAAATACCAAAAACATAGTTATAACCTAAATATAGACATTGATATGTGGTTATAAGGGAGGTTTTCTCTTTTTAGGCCTATTGAGAAGTTATTAAAGATGTTGAAAAGCTCTTGAGCCTTTTTAGAACTTCATTTAGGTTTTAAGGACTAATAAAGAGACTTACAATGAGAATAGTGGAAAAATGATCCAAAAACAATCAATAAACTCAAAAAACATACATATACATCAATAAATAAACACATTTAAACACCTAGAAACTAGTTTTAAAGCCTAAGAGACCTTGAACACTCAGTCAATGCCATAAGCAATTTTGGGGAAATTTGTCATTTTGAGTCTTCTAAAGGAAGAATTAGCCTCTAAATTTTGGTAAAAATTATCATTTTTAATATATAAATATTATTATTCAATCCTAAAGGTCATATAAATAGTGGAAATGGTTACTATTTGGTCACATAGCTCATATAATTAGTTAAGTAGTCATGAATTAGACCAAGAGAGTTATTTAGAAGGTTTAAAGAGCAACAAGAGAGATTAAGCTTCATGAATGAGATTTTAAATATTTTAAATTATGATTATAGTGTATTTTTATGATTTTTAGGGTTGATAATAGTTATATTTTAGGTTAAAATTGTTAAGGGCTAGTTAAAGAAAAGAGAGCTAAGACAGGCATGTGCACTGGTTTGATGACATCCATGTGTTTTGAATGGTATTTGAAGACATAAAGCACCTAATTTAAAGGTAAAAATGGTAATAAATTAATATAAACATATCATGAATAATAATATCTCTAGTTGAGCAAGGAAAAGGATAAACCTAACCATAAAGGGTTACACATGCTTAATTGCCATTAAACACTAGGGTAGAAAGATAAGGAGTTATGAGTAGTTTGAGATTTTGAAGATGAGAAAATAGGTTGAGATAAGGTATTAATGAGGGTTTTAATGATGTTTTTTCATCCCAAACTCATAAATGTTCCTTAAACCTCCAACACTCAATATTACATCAATTAGGCCTAAAACCCTGTTTTAGGCCTAAAAGGCCTATACCACCATAAAGACACTTAAAAACCATTATAAGAAAATGACACCATGAAAATGTTTAAGGGTATGTTTAAAGTAATAAATTATATATTTAAAGTAGATAAAAATAATTGAAATTTCAATTTGGTCCTTAAGAACTAATCAAACCACATAGTCTACATAGTCAATTTGAGTTGCCTATTCAAGAGCGTAGATGTTTCACCATGGGAGAACTTGAGTAAAATAAAATTATAAAAATTTAGGAACCATATGTAAATTAAAATCCATGAAGGATTGAGTTTGATTGAGGCTATGAGGTTTATGAACCATTGCTAAGACTATAAGTAGGTCCAAAATGCATACAAAACACAAGGAAACTTCTTTATTTACATATATTTTCACACCTTTTTAATGAGAACCCAAGATTATCATGAAATTTTAAGGGGTATATGGAATAAATATCCATGGAAATAAGTTTTGGTTTGAATTTCTTTACTTTATGAACCATCGTTAAGAAGGCAAACATCCAAAACCCTCCCTAAACCCTACTATAGAATAGTTTTGAGAAAAGTGAAGTTTTTTGCATCCAATCATACATGAATCACCATATAAAATATTTAATAATTAATTACACTAAGAGAGTGTCCTGGCCATGATACCATGTTGTACAAAACTAGACAAGCCTATATAAAATAAGGTTTTTGAGGAAAAAGTGCAAAAAGTGATGTACAAGGCAGTTTATGGAGATGTCAATAAACAAAGAGTGAATATTGACACTTATTTAACATTATCAAGCCATTTTATGATAAAAAAATGCCTATAAATGTCTTTTTTACTCTCTTTAAATCATCCAATCTATAGTAGTGAAGGGCAAAGTGACCTAATCGCCCAATTTGACAAGTTTGTAGGTGTTTTTCGCCCAAGAGAACCTATGTTATGATATGGAATGTTAATTTAGGTCTAAAAATAATTATTTCATGTGATCTAAAATTCTAATACAAGGATTTCATATCCATCAAATGCAAGCAATTAGGCTACTAGGCCTAATTGGCCTAATAAACCTACTTGGCCAATCATGTAAAGTGGAAAATGGTGTAGGGAGACTGTTGGATGAGTTAATAGGAAATTATCACAACACATAACTAAGAATTAACATGAATAAATGATCCCTATCATGAATAACTAATCCTTAAGTGATAATCAAGGCATAGTTAATGTATAAGATGGTTGATGAATGGGTTAGTTGATTTTAAGTGATAATCACTCTATATAAATTATCCTTAACTAAAAATAAATGAATGTTACATAATATAAATGTAGGAAGGAGTCTTTATTTTGACTTAATTCTTATGATAAAAATAAGGAGAATTTTTATATGCCTATGATGGCCCACTACTACTTTTTAACACAAAATAACTCATTCAAGATTCATGCAGAACACTAAATATGGAGAGATGTCTTGAGGACTATTGGTAATAACTTGTAACTAAATTAGTCTTGAGTTAATGTTATATTTATGAATTAGTTGACTTAATTATAGATTAATTATTTAGTCTTCAGTTATCTTTCTAACTCTTTTCACCCCTAAAGAAAAATTCATTTTTTAGGAAAAGGATTCAAGGTTGATATACCAAAATAGCTAACCTTATAATCTAGAGGTTTGGTTTAAGTTACAGGTATCCCAAAACCTATAGACCAATCAGATATTAGACCAAGTTTGAAGGAGATCTGAGCAATATGCTTCAGGAGGGTGAAGATTGGGTTTCTAACATCTCCTCCCATGTCTAGTTATAAACAAGAATATCATCAAAAAAGATTAAGTTGATTTTCTGAGAGATGCCTAAAATATATCTATAAATAAGCCTTATAATGTTAATAAAGCATTAGTGAGGTTGACTAAAATGAATAAACGAAATTTAATAACCTTTATGAGATCAAAAGGTTATCTTAGGAATGCCATTTTCCTTTATATGGATATGATGATATACTAGCATTAAGTTGAGATTCAAGAAGTGGGTTCCATGTAGTTTGTCCAAGAGTTCATAAATGAAAGGAATGGTAAAATTGTCATTAAATGTGATTTTATTAATCTCCAAAAAACCAATATAAATTTTCCATGACCCATGTTTTTCCTATCCATTAATTTTGGGGAAGAGTAAGAACTTATGCTTGGTTGAATGACTCCTACCTACAATAATTTATGCATAAGTATTTTCTATTTTAGTCTTTCATAAAAATGGGTAATTATTAGGATGAATATCGAGAGATACACTTCTTAGAATAAGTTAAATGGCATTATATTATAGTCATTGTGTAGATAACTCATTAGGCTCTTTAAAAACTATTGTATGCTTATAAAATAGTTCTTACAAATCTAAAAATTAGTGTAAACTAGATGAGTCATTGATCTAGATAACACAAAGATAGAAATCAATATCATGAGATCTATTTTTAATAAAATTATCCAATTGACGAGAGTTAATTATGATTATTGATCCATAAGTTATTCTCATTAAGATGTGTTTTTGGCCTTTATTTGTGAACTACATTGTTAATTTAGAAAAGTTTCATACTATAGGTCCTAATGTCTATAGCCATTGTGGTACAAAAACTATGTCAAAAACTCCTAGAGGGAGAATAAACATGTCTAATTTCATGTTATATTCTCCCACTAGGATTCAAACATTTCTTAATTTTTCATCATATGGTAAGATTCCCACATTTTCAATCATGACTTCAAAAATTAGACATGGCCATATATAAAAGTTGGCTTGTTTGGCTAGCTTCGAGTTGATGAAGTTATGTGTGATTTTAAAATCAATGAGGATGGTGATGGGATATTTTTTAAAGTAAACCTTGACCTTAATTATTTGAGGATTAGTGACATCAGTCTATGCATGACTAAAAGTGTCTGACACTAGGCCTGTACCTATGCCATGTTATTATTCATTCTGTTCCTTGTGGGATTCCATTGCATCCTAAAATTATTCAAACTTTGGAGATAACTCCACATATATTAGGTAAATTTTATATTCCAAAAATTGGTGACCTAATGTGTAATTTTCATTGTAGTTATAATATAACCCTTTTTCCTAATAGGCCTACATATTAACCTCACTTAAGAATTTAACTAGTGTTATTCTAGTGTTTTTTGTTTGACCCTATTATCCTTAGCCACTTACATTTAAAAAAAATACCTAGCAGTGGTATCCTATACACCCTAGAATGTCATGGTTATTAGAGTGAATGTTATCAAAGTGAAGGCTACTATAGGGTGTGTCTAGTCAGTCTAAGATCTCATAATTATATATATCATATTAATAAATAGTTTTGAGCCAATATTTGAGAGATTAAAACATGGAGGATTTAACCATCACATAAACCACTATCTCATATATGAATTAAAATGAAAATAAATTCTTGAGATAGTTAATTAATGGTGCATGATATATTACAAATGACCAAAGGTAGTTTAGGGCTCTATTTTGAAAAAACTTTAGGTTCTTATTATATACCTAAGTTATGTTAAATCTTGGGTCCATATAAACTTTGTCTATGGCACTTTGATGATGATTAAAATCCCATCTCACATCACACATGATTTTCATGTACTTAGCCAAAAATTAAAGATTTTTTAATGATATCTTAAAAACCCCAATATAGGTTTTATAGCCCACAAAAATGAATTACTTATAGCGAAAACAATTTGGGTAGATTTATATAAAAATGTCATAGTGTTTCCTCTTGTGTTACCTTTTTTTAATTACTAATATTTTAAATTATAAATGTGAGTGTATGGTGGATAGTCACATGAATCCTAAACTACTTTAAAGTGACTATGAAACATGACCCTAGAAAGAGTTTTGATACTAGATGATATTATAGTTCCGAAAAATATAGTAATACAATAATGAAACTTAGAGAATATGCACTATAATTAAAATAAAGAGAAAACTATTTTATTGAAAACATAGACTCAAATTAAAAATTATCGCTCCTTTTTTAACCTAAAATATATATTATGGAATCTAGGGTTGAAGGGGTTAGAGATAGCCTAGGGCAAAAAGATGGTAGAATATCTCTAAAATAGGCCAATTAATTTGAAAACTTAGATAAAAATATACTAAATTTATTATGCTAAGATATGATAAAAATAGAAAGTATAATTTTACTAGATATTGTAATGATAATGAAAAAAAGATACTAACCTAGTTCTTGTTGTTACTTACACAACATGCCCCATTTTCAAGCTAAAAATGGGGACCCTCTTTTTCTTGACTAATCTTAATATTGATACATACATTCTAAGGGTAGTTTCATGTTTGAAATTTTTATTAGGAGTGGGATTATAAATATTTTTGAAGGGTTAAATCGAGTAAGTGTTTTTGCGTACTATGGGATTCATCGCTAAATCTTGAGTTAAGATCTTTTAAATTACAAGCATATGATAATCAATTTTTATGTGTTAGATCTTAGTTTATTTTATCATTTGAATATCCCATCTATATTTATCCTTTTAGGAAAGAATTTATTTATAATTTATGTCAAAATAAACTTGAATGATCCCTTATCTATTGAGATCGAGTCCTTTGATCCCTCAAGCCTGAGTCAAGCTCTACCAAGTTCATGATCTACTTAGTCAAGTCGAGCATGATATAAATATGATAAATCCAAGATAATGTAGTCAAGTTAACCATGTATTTATAATATGATCTCATTTCCTTATCCTTTTATTTATTCCAAATTTGGGTTTTGATTCTTTAGATCCCCCCACACCTTTCTAATGTCACCATTAGATCACTTTGAAGTCCTAGTCCAAGAAAAAAATTATAAGTCCTTTTAATTACCTTAATCCCTAAGATCATTCCATATGGTATGATCTTGATAGCCTAAATTGGCAAGGAATTAATCAAAGGTTTAATGGTTCTATGGCCTTAAGGTCCCAAGAGGTTGTCATATGGTAATTTCGTAGGAGCCCAGGAGCTTGAATCAATAAAATAATCCAATAATAAGCTAATAGTGTAGTTACTTTGAGGTCTCGAGATACCACCACATGGTGATTTATTGGGATCTCAAGACTATGAAGACTAAACTAATATAAGGAGTGAGTCTAAAAGTTTGGCTCATCAGAAGGATGCCATATAACATCATCGTGTGTGCCTAGACTAAATACCCAACCCAATGAGAGACCATTACATGGCACCCTAATGACATCAAAATTCCTTTGAGCTTAATTTTTATTGGTTCTTGCCTACCACAAAGCCATAAACCATGAACCTCTAAGAAAATAAAGATGTGTTATATATCACTTAATAAACATAAAATTGGCAATCTTCTCAAACATCAAAAATAACAAAGGCCTAAGGAAAACTTTGATTGACTAAATGACAAATTTCCATTATATATGTGGGCTTCATAATAACTTTATTCCATTTGAAGGCTTGATATGAATTAATGATGGGCATGTATGTGATTTATGCATATAGAACGGCTTATGTTTGAATTAAAAGTTAATTAATATGAATGTCTATGTTTAAATAATAAATTGGTTCATTTCTTTCTTGTATTTAATATAAATTAGTTATGGCTCCTTTATTCATGATTATATTTTTTAAATTCTTGTGTCTCATCATTTATTCAAAAGATGTATGCTTGACCATTTCATTTGATCTAATATGGTTCATATTTGAATCTAGGTCATTAACCAAGATGTGTGTCCTTATCAAGGAATTTGAACCCTTATCCAAATCATAAAATAGAAAAGATAAACCTAGATGAAAGATCATTTTAAAATTAAGAAGTATAAAGTAAATGGGGTAAGTCAAGGTTTGTTTACAATGAGGAAGAATATTCATGAGATGACTCTGAACCAATGATAAAATGATAGATGGAAATTTTTGGATGGAATAGTGGATCCAAAAATAGTTAGCTATTGATCAAATAATAATGTCATGGCCTCTAAATTTAAATCATGGGCACACCTCCATATCTATTATAAAATCAAAACCCTAAACTAAATTTCCTCAATTAGTAATGAATATTTATAACTACCCCATTAGTGAGTTGAGCTAGCAATCGAGGAAGGGGATAACACCCTAGTGTATATATTATTTTTTAGAGGCCTTTCTCAAGGATTGATCCTTTTAGTTTTATCAGTTAAGTATTAGACCAAATTTTATGGTTTTCCATAGTTATTTGGCTAGACATTTTCATTTTTTTCTAGATTATTCTTTTTATTGAGGCTATACAAGTAAAGCTTGTAATGAATGACTACCATAAGTATCAATATTGATTAATCAAAGTGTAATATCTTGATAAATTAACTATTATAGAGTAGAGGGTTCATACCCTATGTGTTTTAGATAATTTTAGCTTATATTCCAAGAGAGGAAGAAGAAAAAAACTAGATGTGGGTATGGTTGAAAAACCTATTTGGTTGTGTACACATTGAATCAGATGATTATGAAGAGCTCTTCTTTTACTGGGAAGGGATGACATATAAATAAGACAATACTAAATCAAATGGTTGGTTACATATATAGTTGAATGGATTTCCTAGCACTAGTTAGATCCCAAAAGTAGGAGCTTCCTTAAGGGCTATCGATCCACACATTTTAAATAATTAAGTTTAGAAAATAAAATATAAAATACTTGCATAAATAATCAAAAGGTACTAAAATTAAATACAATAAATGCTTGATAAAGACATAGACTAAAATGGATAATATAGTAATAAGTGGGTCAAAACTAATGCTAATAGTTTGGGTGTGGTTTAGAAAATAGGTTAGGGGTCTATGAATAGGAAAACAAAAATAAAGTTACATTTGGTTGAGGGTAGGTGGGTGGAAATAACTTGTTGTTATTTCCTACCATAGCAACCATTGATAGTTAGTGTGACCGTCGATGGTTTAGGTAACCATCAACTATTGAGATGATCATCAATGGTTATTGTGTGTTGGGTTTAGCTAATAAGAGGTCAGATTGATGAGATTATAGAAGACAATTTTGGGAGATTGGTTTATGTTGGAAAAAAAGTAATTGATAGATTAAAAATAAAGACTTAGCTTACTGTAGGTTAGTTAGATTAATGGTTGTCTCATTGATAGAGTCTGGTGTGATTATGAAAGAGTAATGGTACCTGGTTTTTAGTTGAGGGGTGATGACAAGTTGGCTCTCTAATGTAATGGTTGGATCACTAGATTGATGAGAGAAGTAACCTACAAAGAAACTATAGATGTAAAGGCTCTT
Source organism: Torreya grandis (assembly GCA_037957365.1). Taxonomy (NCBI): domain Eukaryota; kingdom Viridiplantae; phylum Streptophyta; class Pinopsida; order Cupressales; family Taxaceae; genus Torreya; species Torreya grandis. Next base: position 401,807 of record JARHVA010001806.1, on the reverse strand, counting down.
GAAGTTATGAATTGATCCTGATACCTCTTACTCCTCTCCTTTTATAGGCAAGGAAAGAGAAGTGTAATAAGATGTTAAAAAGGGGTCCAAATTGCTATCTAATTTTAACTTCAATATGCATAGGCTCACACATGAATTGGATAATATAATTATAGAAAATCAAGGTGAAGTGATGGGTCAATTAATTTGGTTTAGGTAGTGGAACCTAAATGTTGATGGTTAAGGTGACCATCAATGGTCTAGGGTCAAAGTAGGTTGAGTTAAAAAGGTGGGTTAAGTCAGTACATCAAACTGACTAGCATTATGTAGGCTTGTTGGTCAAATGGTCTATGATGGGCCCAAGGGGGTCCTAAGGTAGTTTAGGGGAATTATGACATTTAAAACCATCATGTATGGATTTTTGGTGTCTATATTTTGCTATTTTTTATGTAGTTTGTGTCAACAAGCTAATAAGTAAAAAATGAATTGTGGGTATAAGGTTTAGTTTCCCCAAACATGGGAGGAGGTGTTCCCCCTTAAACTGATAGGTTTGATAAGTGGTAAAGGTGATGACAAAAATTTGGGTGATAGGTTGGGGCACTAAAGCACAAACATGTGCACAAAGTGTGATAAAAGTGCGATAGATAAGATTACACATTAACTAGGTTGCCACAGTTGGTAAAAAATAAGGTCAGTACTAGAAGGATAAGTGACAAGTGGACTGGGTGATAATATTTAGGTGTGGAAATTAGAAACACTCATAAATGGAATTATCCTAAGCAAGGTCTATTTTTCAATGGGTATCCAAGGTAGGAAGTGCCCCTAGGAAAAACACAATTTAGTCATGTGAAGTTATGGGTATATGAGGTATGAAGTACTCTCAATAAGACATAAATTAGGTTTGGTGTGTTCAAGATAACATAATTTAAAAAATTTGTCAACATGGAAATTGTTATCATTACGATCAAAAGGGCCAATCAAGATCATCATAAAACATGCATGAGCTGGGATGAAATGTACCAATGACAAGGTGATAAGGTGGTTGGTATGATAGGTAGAGAAGGTAGCCTCCATGGATGGGCACATGATGTTGGTGCCAAAAAGAGTTTGAAAATTTGGTTGGATAAAAATTTCCTTAGAGCCTAACCATTAGTGATCAGGGGCCTTAGGGTTGACCATCGATGGTCACCTTGATTATCGATGGTCATGGTATAAACCCTAGAAGGTTGAAATAAAAAGTGACTCAATGAGTCATTTTCATTTATTTATGATTTTAACTATTGTAACTCATTTGGTGTTTTGTGTAAAATCTTTGATGGTGAATTTTAGTTGGTGGGTTGCTAAGTAGATCATGAGGAGTTACTAGATAATGCTGAGACAGGTGATGTGGGATTTGTAGATGGTTACCCTACATGGTACCAAACACTATATGTAGTAGCAAATTTTGGTGGTGATGATGGTGGAAGGAAGCCTATAGATGTTAACCCAACTAGTAGAGGTTAATAAGTATATGTATAATGGGATACCTTAGGTGCATAGGTAGGAGTGGAGTCAACAACATCACAAACTCATGTGGTAGCTTTATAGGGTCAATTTGCTATAACATAGGGTCAGATAGCTATGATTATAGGTGAGATGGACTAGGCTAGAGCTACACTAGCCTTAGTTACCTAGGAGAATGAATCCCTCAAACACATTGAAGGAGAAGATGAAACATCTATAAGACTACTGGGCACTATCCATATGGCAAGGTATCTAGTCATAATGGAGGAGTTATGCTATTACAAGGCCATAGTCCTAATATATTGTCCAAATGAGCCTTGATGGGACAAGTATAGAACTAGTTTGGTAGGTGGTTCTATCATAGTGACACTAAGTAAATGGGTTACTTTTATAGGTGGATAGGCACTAGAAGGTATCGGTACTCTAGGACATAGTGGTTCCCTAGGGGCATAGTCATGATATAGTTATGGGATACTATTTTTTTATATATCATTTTGATACCAACCTATGAGTTGATGCAGTGAGATGTACATTTTGAGAGAGATACATGTATATTTTTGTATACATAAGGATATTATGGATGATAGACTCATGATTTATAGATATGATCCATGGTTATTGCTTATTGTGCATGGTTTGTGATTTGATGTTTATGTTCATGGTGTTGATTATAATTGTTTTGGTCATTAATGATGTTATATTTATTATGCTTATGTTATGGCTATGGATACTAATGTAGATGCACCTAGATATGCATGTGATGAGATGTATTTTGTTTTTATGTTAATATGATGTTCATGCGATAATGATGTTCATGCTAAAATTTAACAAGTATATGTTTTTGTAGTTAGATTTAGACATGTGGTAAAAATGGGTTTTTGATTATTTTCTCATAGATGCTATGATCATAATATGATGATGGATATGTTGATGATGTGTGATTTTGATTATGATACATGTTGACATGATGTCATGATTATCATTATTTTGCTTAAGATAAACTGCATAAAGTAAGTTGAATAATAACAATAGATGTGAGAAAAAATTATAATCAAGAGACAAATGTCTTAGTGAATATAACAGCTAGTCATAATAATATAAAAAGAGGGCACAATGCTCATTATTTGGAAAGGACTAATATAAAAATCAAATTTGGATTGGCTTAAGGAACATGAACCCTTTGAATTCTTTGCATTAGCATTTGTTAGTTGGCTAAATATTGTCAAGATCACATTATGTCAAGTGAGCTCAAAATCCCTTACTTATAGTGTAAAAAGGGGAGATGGATGAAAATAGATCCTTCTTGTGAGACTAGCATGCCTTTTCTAGAGTTTACCAAAGAGTTAGTATAAACAAGTTTATGTCATAAATTATAGACTGATCGATGTAGGAAGTCTACTCATGATATCAAATTATGGATTTAAAAATTATTGCTTATGAGAGTTGATTGTGGCTTTCAAAATTATTTTATTTTTGCTTTTTATTGATAATGGGTCTTTTTCTTATTTTATTGTTTCTTAGGAGGGTTGGGGGAAGTTGATTGATGTAGGAAGCTTCCAAGAAATTTCTTACTTTGACAAATGCTTTACTCAACCATCCTTTAAGGGAGTGGTCTAATTTTGTGTGCTTTGTTTAATTCCTATTAATATTTATCCTTCAAGGGAGAATTCCACCTTACTTTAAAAAAACTTAAATATGTTTTCAATAGCTATCCTTCGAGGGAGTAGTCTGCAAATGCTAAGGATGACCCATGATTATTTTTAGTTATGAATTTATTTTTTATTTTGATTTATATTGACATAGACTAGTTTATATAGGCTTAAAGGTTGACCTTTATGAAGGATAAAATAAAAGAACAAGAATTTTGATGAAGTGTAAAGAGGTTTAGGTGACAATGACCATGGGACTTCATCTTATGAAAAAGGGGGAAAATGTACCATGAGAATCATGCCATGAGTAGAGTTGTGGTACCCATTTTTTAATATTAGGCTATGATTGTGATGGATAATCACATGATTTAGTTTTAATTAGTTGCCCCTAAAATAGGGAGATGAATGTGGTTTGAAAGTAAGGGATGAGCTTAAGCTAGGCAAAAGGTGTGTTTGATCCCTTTTAAAAAAATAAATAATGTAGATGCAAAGCATTGAAGTGATCAAGTTGTAGTTTTCCTTAAGATAGGATAACCGATAATATCCTAATCGATACTTATGGGTTATGATAAAGTTCCAAGCCAATTGAAAGAAAACTTGTCATGCTTGATTTTTTCCATTTTGATGACATGTTGGTTTTCCTTTAAGATGAGGTATTTGATGTTAAATTATTTTACTTTAAGATGTTTGTTATAGGCTTTGATTCATTCTTGATAGACATGAAGGTGGGTAAGGGTGACTAAATAATATTTTTCAAGTAGTTCAAACTGGGCTAAATGATGTTGATGATAATCATGTTTAGAACTGAGCTCTTGCAAAGATATACAAAGAGAAGTAATTTAGAACTTGACAGGTAAGACAAACTCTACTTCAAACATAAGGTAAAATGGTTCAGCACCCATAGGGGTTTGAATGCTAGTATAATATACCCATAAGGCAAAGGGGATGTGCAAATGCTAATCCTGACTAGATGCATTGATTATTTTAGTTAGCATGTTGTTAAGATTTTGTTAGAGGCTTATGCTTGACCATTTATTTGAGGGTGATAGAGTGATGATAAAATTAAAATGATACCAAATAGATCACAAAGACACTATACTTTCTTATTTTTAAAATATTTTCCATTATTAGTGATAATTTTGTGAGGAACACCAAAATGGTAGATTATGTGATGGTTGATGATGTCAACAATATTTTCCACTTTGGTTGAGACTAGAGGGATAGCCTCCATCCATTTGGTAAAATATTTGGTCATGATGATGATAGAATGGTGTCATTGTCAATAATGGGGGTTAATTTCACTAATAAGGTCTAGACCCCATTATGAGAAGGGCTAGAAATCAGTTGATATGTGAAGACTATGGCTAGGTGTGTGATGCAAATTGGTATGTTGTTGACATTTAACACACTTTTTCACATAATCACAATAGTCTTGGTTGAGGATAGGCTAGTAATAGCCAAGGTAAAGGATACACTTAGATATGGTGAGGCAAATAAAGTGTCCCCTATAGATCCCATCATGTATTTCCTTGATAGCATGATAGGCTTTGTGACTACATACACAATAAAAGAGGAGACCATCGAAGCCATGTTTATGAATAATTCCCCCCATAATGGTATAATGTGAGGTAATATCGATAAACACTCTTTGAACATTCTTAGAAAGACCAGAGTGAATGATGGCAATATTAATATAGTTAAAGGTCTATTGATACCAAAGATTAGGATGGGTCTCCTCCACATTAAAGATGTTGGGAGAATTTGGTTTGACATAAGAGGTTTGGGTAAGTCTATGAATAATTACTTACAAATTTGATTCAAAGGGTGAAGATAGGATATAAAAATTGAGGGAAGCCATGGTGTTGGCAAACTTGTTGGTAGACCATAGGGTTGATTAGAATGGTAGTGTTTAAATGATGTTAAGAGTTCATTAACTAGTTATTTGTACTACTAAAAAAACATCATTCTTACACTAGTAAGATCCATTCATTTGATTAACCACTAGTTGAGAGTCACCAAAGATGTTTTCCATCTTAACTCCCAAGAATAATGTAGTTTGAAGGCCTATGACTAGGGATTTATACTAAGCCATATTATTGGTACATTTGAAATCTATCTTGAAAAATAAAAAAAGAGGTTTTCTATTAAGGGATATAAGCATGATGCTGACTCCCCCACCACACTCATAGTTTTATCCATAAAATAACATGGTTACTTGATAGGTGAAGTTTGCCAGATATAGGGTCATGATGGACTCATCGGGAAACTCAAGAAGAGGGTGTTGGTCATTTACTAATGGTTCTTTAACCAATTATTCAGTAATGACTTGCCCTTTAATTAACTTCTATTGAAGAAACATAATGTTAAACTTAGCTAAAAGCATAAGCCACTTGGCTATACATTGGTTTTGGTATGGCTTAGAGTGTATATACTTGAGTGGGTTTGGTTATGACATATGTTTTATTATTAAAAAGGTAGTGGTAGAGTTTGGTGGCCATGAAGACTAAATATAGGAAAATTTTATTAGTATGATTGTATCGAGTCTCATAATATACAAGCATGTAGTTGATGTAGTAGATGAATTTCTCTTTTTATTCTTCATATTGATGAGTAAGCATTACCCCTAGGGAATGGTTGGTGGTAGAGATATAAAAGTAGAAAGGTTAGTCATCCTTGGGAGAGGTGAGGATAGGTGGGGATAAAAGGTATCTTCTGAGTGAATCAAAGGCCTTTTGACAATTGTCACTCCACTTAAAAGATACATCATTCTTTAAGAGGTGGTGGAAGGGTTGGCATCAGTCTAAGAGCTGAGAGATAAAATGATGAATGGATTGGAGCCTCCCTTGTAAACTATGGATTTTATTTAGGTTGATTAGAGGAATAATTTCAAATATGGCCTTGATTTTGGTAGGATTGACTTTGATTCCCTGAAGGGAGATAATAAATCCAAGGATTTTTCCTAAAAAGACCCCAAAAATGCACTTTTTGGGGTTAAGGCAAACATGGTAATAGATGAGTCACTCAAAGATAATTTTGAGAATAGATAAATGATCCTTAAAATATTTAGACCTTCCAAGGTCATCCATGTAGTCCTCAACAATTTTGTGGATAAGGTCATGGAAGATGTAAGTCATAGCACATTGGTAGGTTACATTAGCATTATTTAGTCCAAAAGGCATGAACCTATAATAAAAGGTCCCCCATAGGGTGATAAATGTGGTTTTGTGCTGATATTTTGGGGTAATTAGGATCTAATTATAACCCAAGAATCTATCTATGAGAGATACCATCTCATAGCTAGCTATAAGATTAACTAGCTGGTCGATGCTTGGTAAAGGAAAGTCATCTTTTGGGAAAGCAAGGTTAAGGTCACTAAAGTCCACACAAATGCATAGTACCCATATGTTTTTAGTGATAGGAAAGAGATTTGAGACACATTAGAAATAGTCAATGGGTTAAATGAAATTGAAAGATAGGAGACATTGTAGCTCTTGTTTGACACGAAGGGCTATATGAGGGTGCATTCATCAAAATTTCTACTTGATGGGTTTGCCATCATGGTTGGTGATTATATTATGGGTAGCTATGGAGGGTTAAATTCCTAACATATCACAATAATACCAAACAAATGCTATGCTATGGTCTCATAAGAAGGAAGGAAGATCTTGAAGTTCTTTAGAATTTACTGATTAGTAAATTTTACAATATGTGGGTTGTTCAAAGTTCCCAAGTTGATATCTATGGGGGATTAATTCAACATGGTAGAAGTCTCAAGAGGAAGGGATTTATGGATGGAAGAATATGGTACACCAAGATAGGTTAGAATGGAATCATCATCCTGACACTGAATGGTATTAAGGGTAAGAGGGTCGTCTCCCATCATCTTAGGATAGGTCAAAGGGATGGTTATGGTTACCTCATCATTTTTGTAATTCAAGGGTTTGAGGCTGATCATGTTGATGAAAAAAAATTTAGGTGGGATGATGTCATCATCCTCACACTCAGGTGGAGAAGAGGTTAGTGAGGAAGGAATGTCCTCCTCAATAATGGTGGTGATAGGTAATTTGGTTTTCTTTGTGGGTGGAATGAAGCTAAGGTTATGTTTCTCATGAGTTTTTTTGGTTTCAAATGAAATCAACTCATCTAGCCTATGTTCATATTGTCTAAGACCAGATCCCTTCCAATCACATCAGTGGAGGTATGTCTTGGAAAAATCTAGTTTATCTAAATAGGAGAAGTTAGAGATGAATGGTTAAGGAAAAAAAGAGGTGACAAAAGTGTCAAGGGGTTTGTCAAGTCCTACATAGATGAAATGGGTTTGATAGTTTGAAGGCCCAAAATGGACAATGGTTCCAATATTAGGGTCATAACCAAGTTGGTGGTCAAGTTTCCCATACTCTTAGGGAGTAGGGAAAGCATCAAGGGTGAGGAGGTAATATTCCCCAAGTGAAATATGTTGGAATTTATATTATAAGTGGTCTATGGTCAAAATTTAGTTTGAGGGGATTAATGAGCTAGTAAATGCCTTATTGGTCAAAGGAGATATGGCTTCCTCCTTCCTAGGTGAGGGCTTGTCTTTAGTTGATGAGGGTGTGATAGATGGATGTAGGAGGACATCATTAGGTTGATAAGTCATGTTACATGGCAAAAAAGGGAATTGGGTTAGCTTATATAGTGATAGCCTAACCTTCATGCTCAAATTTGATGAAATGATGAGGGGCAGAGGAGACATAATCCATGGAGCAAATCCAAGGACATCCCAGAAAAACATTATAATATAACTCACCTTACACTATATAGAGAGTTTCATGAGTGGGCAAGGTCCTAAATGGATATGAAGGACAATAGTTGTTAAAGTAGTGGTCATGGTATCGTTGAAGGATCGAAGGATGGTTGAGGTTTTGGACATGACATTTTTTGGTAGTTTAAGTTGATCGTAAGAATGAGAGGAGATGCTATTAATGTTGGCTCCCCCATAAATCATGACCCATTTGATATGGTTTTAGTTGATGTAGGTAGTGATCAAAAGAGGGGGATCTGGTTATTAGGTTGGATATAAGGTATTTCTAAATCCTTCAAGGTGATAAGGTTGGAAATTTGAAGAGCACCAATAAAGTCTACTAGAGGTTGAGGGTCTTCAGGTTGGACCTCTATTAATTATAATGCCTCTATAATTTCTTGGAGATGATGATGTGATGTAGAAATGAACTCATATAAGCTCATCTTTGTCAGGGTTTGGTGAAGTTGTTTGAACACCACTCTCCTAATTGATTCAAAGGGGTTGGATTGAGAGGTACCCAAGATAGATACCTTGGGTTTGGCTAAAGTTAAAGGTGCCTAATTTTGACTTGGTTTGGAGGTGGAAGATGGGTATGTCCATGGGATGGATACTTTAGCCTTCCCCTTATCTTTTTGTTGAGTGTGTGATCATGTGACCACATGGATAGTATAGATAGAGGGAATAATTGGGGTAGGAGATTAGTTTGATTCCTCATCACTTTGAGGTGAGAGTGGGGGGGTAGGTAGGTGTTGAGTAGTGGTTATTGTTAGTTGGATGGGTATCAATCTAATGGGAGGTTCATTTGTTCATAGATCATCCTCATCATAGAGTTGATAGATTGTGGTTTAGAAAGCTTTACAATTCTACGTGTCATTCCTGGGTATCTTATGATAGACACATACTTGAAAGTCATTATAACATATGGGTTTTGGACCTATAGGGTAAAATTATTTTATAGGATGTAAGGTTAAGAAAGACGATTATAGTACCCTTTGGAAAATAGTTGAGTAAGACTCAAATAGAGGTGGTGAGGGTTTAGAGGTTCTAACTTTAGTTGGTGAGATGGAAGTCTTTATATAAGTGGGCTTGGTGATAGAAGGTTTACGTAAGGTGGTGTTATTAAATGATATTTTTGGTTTTGGTAAGTTAGAAGTTGATAATTTGGAGGTAGGAGGTTTTAGTGTAGGTAGTTTGGTTATTAATGGTTCGGTGAAGATGGGCATGCCAAAAAATAAGAGTGATGGGGTAAACAAAAGAGGTGGTTGGGTTTTGGTTGAAATAGTTGGATTAATAATCAAAGTATAAGGGTGAGGACCTAATATATAGGCAAGGTTGAGGGGGGAAAAATCTAGACTTTTATCTTTTTACTGCTTTTGCCTTAGTTTATTTGGTTTGGTGCTTGGTTGGTAGGTCTAGTGAGATTAGCTCTAGTTTAAAAGATAGATGATTAAGGATCTACGTAGGGAAGATAAAAAAGGTATTGGTTAGTTTGGTAAAATTAATATAGGATTATTTTGTTATTTTATATTTGGTTCCTTTGGATATTTGAGAAATGGCTAGGTTGGTAAAGGTTTTTATTGGTTCGGTTGATACGTAGTGGGTTGGATGATAGAAGTGGCAGGTTGGTCCATAAAAGTGATGGTTAGAGGTTCTTGTTTGGCAATTTAAGGGAGCCCAATTTTATTCCAAAAGGTGGTTTTATATATGTTAGGTTTGGAGACAAATTCAAATTTTTGAACTAATCTAGAGAATGGTTTATAGACCGGTCTTGTTCCCTAGATAGTGAGCTCAAAAGATAAACCCATAGGTTTAAAACAAGGAGTGGTGACCTCATCATTTACCTCAATAAAAGGATGAAGGTTTTGGATGGGTGTTTACTCTATATGAGGTATAGGTATGGTGATATCTTCCTTGGGAGTGATCTCCAAAAGGAGAGTAAATTGTTTGGTAGTTAAGGGAGGAGGTAAAGTGGTGGTGGTTGTTTGCTCTAGTATGCCAGTTGAAGGAGGGGTTGATGAATCCACTACCTCAACAAGTGGAGGAGGTGAAAACATTAATTATATGGTTTGGGTATCTAAAGGAAGAGAAGGTAATTATTTTATGTTGATAAGGGGAGATGGTGAAGAACAAGTATATTGGGTGGTAGGTTATTTATCAATGAGTGTGTTAAGAACCATATTGATAGTAAGGGCATCATGAGAAGACTCAACTCTATTGCTCTCATTTTTGGTAGGTACATGATTTAAAAAAGGTTGTCTCAAAATTTCAAGGGCTTGTTTTGGAGGTGCATTTTGTTTGTCCAATACAAGCTCCCCCTTGTTAATGAGGGTTTGGATAATGTTTTTGAAGGTAATACACTGACTAACATCATACCCCACTACTCAATGGAAAGTACATAGGTCATTTTCCTTGTACCATCTAGGTGAAGGATGAGAAGAATAAAATTATTGAGTGGGTTTTATTGGAAGAAGTTGTATGATATTAGCTTTCAATAACTTCTCTAGGATTGAAGCATAAGATTCCCCAAGTAGATCAAATCACTTCTAATTGTTTCAGTTTTGGTTTCTTGTGTTTTACTTTAAGATGTTTTTTATTGATAAATGGTGGAGGAGCGGTCTTAAGGACAACCATATTCATATTTACCTTGATTTTGGCATTGGTATTGGTTTGGTTGCTTGGTTTATAGGAAGAGGCCTCATTGGTTTTGTAGGTAGAACTTCTATTTTTTAACTTTAACTTTCCTTCATTAATGTCTATGTTTTCTAGCTTACACACCATGGTAAAATCTTTTTCAAAGGTTATGAAGCCTTATACATGAAATGTATAATAGATGTGCTTGGCACATGCCTAATAAAGAGTTCTATCATTTTAGGTTGGGGTAAAGAGAATGAATGTTGATTGATTAGGCTCCTCTAATGAGCTATAAAATTGATAATAGATTAACCATAAAACTACTAGATAGAGTAAAGGTCCATGATGGAAACTTTATTGGAGATGTTTATTGAAAATTGATCCAAAAAAATTTGGCCTAACTGGGTGAAAGAGAAGAGACAATGTTTGGTAATGGCACTATACCAGTCTAATGCTAGACCAAATAGGGATATAAGGAAGGCACAAAGAAGGAAGGCACCATCATAGGTAATCAAATAACATGCATGCTTAAATTCCCTAAGGTGTTATTGTTGATCTTCCTTACTTTGAAAATTAGAAAACTTGAGAAGTTCCCAGTAAGGGGGATATGGTCTAATAGAGATGGATGGGTAAATGGGTTTATTACAGATCTGATCATATGATAAGATGTTGTGACCACCAGAGATGGATGATTCTAAAGTGGTTATTTTATCCATTGGCATTTTTATTAGATCCATTTTGGGTTGTTCACTTAAAAGGTTAAGGTGGATTGGGTAGGAGCTATGGTTAAGTTTGTCACTAAAGAAAAGGTGGTGACCTTTATACTAATCGATGGTAAGGTAAAAGGCATAGACACCACAAGATTTTGAATTGGACCAGTGACTAATAGATTAGGGGTAGCTAAAGGAAGGTTATAAATTCTAGTAGTAGGTGATATCATGGTGAGGGGAATATAGGTGATTAATGGTTGGGTTGCTCCTAGGGTAGAGGAGTTATTGGTGTGGGTAGAAGGTGTAAGGGTGTTGGTTTGTTGGGAAGGTCAGTTTTCCATAGTAGTATCAAAGGGATTATTGGTGGATGAAGATGCTTGGGTAGTCAATGGTTAGGTGGTGATTTTGATAATAGAAAGGTTCTTAATAAGGTGGTAAGGCATGACATAAGGTGGGTCCATAAGTGGGACTAAAGTAGGGGTATATTGAGGCATGGTGCTAAGATAATGTTGAAGGGCCACATGATTGTTATCGAAGAAGGTGTAAAAGTTTGTATCTCTTTTGGGAACTACCCAAGGGTAAGAATGACTTCTCAAAGGGTGAAGAGAGTCTTCTAATTTAGATACATACTAAAAGGATGAAGAGGTAGGAGAGGTTGTTTAGTTTGGTGATGAGTTCTATTCTACTAGATTCTTTTGATATTGGTGAGTTAGAACCATATAAGATAAGGGAGAGAGAATAAAAATCCAATCTTACCCCTCAAATAGATATAAGACAAGAAATAAGCAAGGAAATAAAACACACACTAAAAATTACGTTAAGTCCTAAAGTCCTTTTTACTCTCTCTTTTGGATTATGCCTTAAGCTTTGTAATAAATTATATGACTAAAATTAGATTCTAAAGTTGGTACTATGAAAGAATTCTATGGTTGGTTTCAAGTTGTGTTTAGGCTCTCAAAAGGATTTGTAATGCAAACTAATATGTGGCTTTGTATTGGGGCCTACCCCCTCACTTCACACACCAAAAAGATAAGGGTGTCAGGTGCTTAGCCAATATATATTGATTTTTTATGTTTATACTCAACCAGAGAGATAAGTTGGTTCTCCCCTTGGTAATGACATTCAAGTAGGATTGTTTGGAAAGGGTATGATGATTACTAGGTGATGAAATCCTAGTTGGGACTTATGTTAAGTTGTTTAGATGATTGACTGATTTAGGGGGTTTGGTTTGTGTGTGTGATACAAGTGATGCTACAATTGAATTACTTTGATTTAATTTAACTAAGTGATCTAAAATTGCAAGCAACCAATGTATGTGGCTGATTTTAAACCAAAAAAAAATTAATTACATTTTAAGAGCATAGGATAGGGAGAAGAACATGTAGATGTAAACAAAATAAACCCAAGTAGAGACTCAAGGGTCCCACTGAGTGTGCCAAAATATTTCAAAGAATTTTATCTTATATTTCAAGAGATGAAGAAGAAAGAAAATATATATGGGTATGGTTAAAAAACATATTTAGTGGTACACATGTTGATTAAGATGATTATGAAGATTTCCTCTTTTAATAGGGAGGAATGACCTATAAATAAGACAACACTAAATCAAATGGTTGGTTAGATATATAGTTCAGTGGATTGCTTAGTGCTAGATAGATCTTGGAAGTAAGAGCTTCTTTAGGGGATGTCAATCCACGCATTTTAAACAATTATGTTTAGAAAATAGAAGATAAAATACTTGCATCAATAATCAAAAGGTATTGAAATTGAATACAATAAATTCTTGATAAAGAAATAAACTAAAATGGATAATATATCAATACATGGGTCAATACTAATGCTAAATAGTTTAGGTGTGGTTCAAAAAATAAGTTAGGAGTTTGTGAATAGGTAGACAAAAAGAAAGATAGATTTAGTTGAGGGTAGGTGGGTGTAAATAGCTTATTTTTATTTCTTACCATAGTGACCATTAGTAGTCAGTGTGACCATCGATGGTTGAGGTCACCATCAGTGGTTGAGATGACTATCAGTAGTTAGATAGACCATCAATAGTTAGGATGACCATTGGTGATTACTATGTGTTGGGCTTAACTAATAAGAGGTCATATTAAAAGGATTATAAAAGGCAATTCTAGGATATTGGTTTATGTGAGTTTGATTATGAAATGGAAACAAAATAATTGATAGATTGAAAAAAATACTTAACTTGATAGAGGCTGGTTAGATGAATGGTTGAGGTAGTTGACTCATTGATAGAGTCTAACATGCTTCTAGTAGAGTAACAATACTTGGTTATCGGCTGAGGGGTAGCAAAAAATCATCTCTTTGAATTGAGGGCTAGATCAATGGATTGATGGAATAAGTTACCTAAAAATAAACTTTAGATGCAAAGGCTTGTGATGTTGTGGATTAATACTAGCACCTTTTACTCCTCTCTTCTTATAGGAAAGGAAGGAGAGGTGCAACAAGATGTTAAAAAGGGGTCCAACTTGCTGTCTAATTTTAAATTTGACATACATGGGATGGTTAAAAAATTAGATAATCTAATTAAAAAAAAGTAAAGTGAAGTGATGGGTCAGTTAAGTTAGTTTAGGTAGTGTAACCTTACCATTGATTATTAGGGTGACTATCGATAGTTAAGGTGACCATCAATAGTAGAGGGTTAAGGTAGGTTGAGTTGAAAAGGTGTGTTAGGTTAGTAGGTCAAACTAACTAACGTTAGGTAGGTTTGTTCATTAAATGGTTTACATTGGGCCCAAGGGGGTCCTGAGGTCATTTAGGGGAATTATGACATTCAAAACCATCATGTGGGGATTTTTGGTCTCTACACTATGCATGTATATGCTGACTATGATATTCTTTCATCTCAATAGTTTTTCTTCAGAGTCTTATGATATCCTTTAGCTAGAGTTATACTAGGTCTAGATCAACTAAGGATTGATTTCATGGGATTTGATCAATCAAACAACTTAGTCTCATCTTCATTACAACATGACCTCTTTTCTCCTTTTCCCTATTTTCTTTTGCACCTTTTTTTGAATTTTATATTATAGATCTTAGGAATCAATGAATTCAATATGAATCTACATGTTTATCTTGATTACTCAATCTTTGTTTACTACTGCTATTGTACTATTATAATTTTTTTTGTAATAAACGTGTTTGAATTAGTTGTAGTTCATGTTTAATATGTATGTTGGTTCCTTAAGATTTAATTATTAGTTTAATACATATGGCTAGTTTGAAATAATCTAAACATTCCCCTTATATGAAATGGTCTACAATGAGCTAACTGAGTTACCATACTTACCAATACCTAGTAACCAAGACCTTAGGGATATTCGTTCACACAAATCTCATTTTAGAAGAGATAGGGAATAAAAACCCCTACCTAAGTTGGCATGTTAATAGACCCATAAACATTTTAGTGGTATAAGGAGGGCCTGAGATGAATTATTTCATACTTATTTTTTAAGAGATTTTCCTAGTAATATTTAAGGTTTTAAGATTGGAAGACTAATATTCTAATATACCAATACCCTTAGCTTGGCTTGGTAGAAGGTTTGCCCAGTTAACATTCTAGGTCCTTCCCATGACTTAACTAAAGATCCTCAATAATTTTGTCCAAAATATACACATGGTGGGATCTTGATAGCATAATAACACATTTAGGCATTCAAGGATGCCATCACTAGGACTCTCACCCAACATGAAGATGTAGCTTATCACTTGTTCCCTTATTATTTGGATAAGGATGTATATGACTAGTACATTGGAATTGTAGATGGGTACATAACCAAATGGTTACATTTAAATGTTTGTTCATAAGCCATTTTAGAGATCCCATCAATCCTAATTCCCTATACCACCATTTTTATATGGCTCGTAGGGAAGTTAGTGATTCTCTAAGTGATTTCAACTAATAATTTCATTAGTTGTATAAAGTTTGAAACACCCTTTCCTAAAAAAAAGAATTTTCTGTATAATTATACCTCATAAATATGTATCCCTTGACTCTTATGTTTTCTATAATAAACCCATCTTCTCTCACATTATTAGCATTGGTCTACCATGGTGTTGTTATTATAGAGAAAAAATTAATGAATCATGGATTTGATGCCTACCCTTCATATTCTTTGGAACAATAGGGTGTTATGCCTAAAATAATTCATTTTGTATGCCTATAAATCATTTGATGAATCAATGTGTGTCTCATAATAAATCATTAACCTAATCTTTCAACCAATAAATTTTCCATGTGAAAAATAAGAGACCTGCTTACTCTTTTAATGCATGTTATTCAATTATTCTATGTATAATCAATAGGATACTTCATATTATTTTAGTGATTCATTATCTTTTTATGTTATTACAAATCAAATACCATTTATTGTAGGATATAATCAATAGTAAAATCATAATTAAGGCTATGAGATTACATTCCCAAGTGCTCAATGTGGACTCTTCTTAAATGAAAATGGACCTAGTTTTAAAGCATTCCTACAAACTATAATTTCCCCATTAATTAAGTAAAAATAAATCCAAGAAATATGTAGTGATGAGTATGATTATGATGATGATGATGAGGTTGCAACAATATTTTTAGGAAAATTCATAGCACAAAACTTGAGTAACAAGGATCTTCCCATACTATAAAAGAAATCAAACATCTCTTGCAATTATCTAGAAGAACAGTTAGAAAAATTAGATAAGAAAGATACATGTTATTAATTTGAAACATTACTATCCTATGATCATGTTCCTACATTTTAAAATATGGTTCAAGGTGATAAAAAGTTCAATTACAACAAATGCATGATCTTCTCAGTAGTAAAGGAAGTCAAAAGGGAAGAACAACAACATAATGGTTTGAATGAAGAAGTCATGTTAAGGAAAATACAACCTAAACATGGTTTGATTCAACCCATATCTCAAAATAATTAAGTCACAAATGATAAAGATAAGAGGGATTTAACATAGGAAGAACCAATCCCATACCTTCTTGATAATGAAGATAGTAGCTCATAATTGATTTATCTATTGGTTGCAACAAAGAGGATACGCTTGACAAATTGGACATGAAATATATTATGGTATGTGTCATTAACCAGCCCTATTCCTTACCATATTTTAATTTTTAGGTTGAGGTATTTCTCACATATTATTGCTCATGATTTCTACAAATTAGATGTAAGCATACTGCATAATTTTATGATCATAATTTGCTTTATTTGCATAAAAATCACATAGATGAGTCTCTTTGAGATAGTGTGCATGAATGTAGAGGATAACATATCCATAAATACATGTCCTCTTAGCATTTTTAAAATCATAAAACATAGGTGTCTAACTAAATTCAGACATACTCTTACCTGAAAGGAACTTTGTAAATAACTTCTCATTTACTTTCTTGCATTATTTTTTACTTTTTTTCTTTGCATCCCTTGTTGTTAGTTAAGTTTCCCTTTCTATTTTTATTTTATCTGGGACTTCTCTTCTTGACTTTAGGTTCCCCTACTTTTTAAAATTTTGATAAAGGAATGGCATATATGTGAATAACACCAATTCACACTCCTACATATTAATGTGAAAATCCTGATCTAAATGCTTGCGTAAACTAATATATTTTGTTTATGTTTTTAAAATGTTGAAGGAAAATGATTTAAAATGTAACATATAGATTTAGAAAGTCTAATTTTCTTGTTTAAATACCATCAAATGCACTAAATGAAATATCTAAAGGAAGAATGCAACATTGATTTTATTTTGATTTGTCTTATTTCTCAAGAGCTTTCTGATTTTCCCTCTTAACCCATGGCCTAGTCCCCAACCCTCCATGCATGGAAAATTAAAATATATTTAAAAATATTTTTAATTAACATGGAAAAATTGAAAATTATTCTTGAAAGGGTAATCTTTGAAACCTCTACCATAAGCTTTCCATCCTAGTTAGTTATGGAGCAAGTCCTTCAAAAGGGACCAAAGGTATCTCTATTAGGGTTATGAATCCTATCTACTAGTAGATCAATGCCCATACCATTCCCTCCTTAATCCAAATTAAAAAAATTATTTCATTTCAAAAGTTCTTATCTTTGGGAAAATATGATTTATTATGTGTGAATGCAAAGTAATTTAAATAATCACATAACACACACATTGATGATATTTAGCAAAATTATAGCTTAGTATCTCATGTGTTGACACAAAAATATGTGCCTTTATGTTTTTATTTTTCCTTGGATGATAGCTTGTATCTAATGTATGTGTTTAAATGATAACTTAAGATTATGAGTTTTCTAGATATTCAGGAATGTCTCCCAATAGGATTCACCATTTGTTTCTGCTTAAACAACACACCCCATTTTTAAGTTAAAATGTGGACCCTCTTTTTCTTGACTAATTTGAAAATTACTACATCCAATCTAAATGGCCTTTCATGTTTGAGAGTATTATTGGGAGTGGGATTTTACATTTTTAAGAATGGTTAAATCTAAGAAGTGTCAATACTTACTATGCGCTTCATGGCTAAAGCTTGAGTTAAGAGATTTTCATTTGTAATCTTAGGCTAATCAATATCTATGTGTTAGGTCTTAGTTTATTTTATCATTTAAATAAGCCATCTATCTTTTGTATTTTAGGGTAGACTTGATTTCAATGTTTTGTTTAACTTATCTTGACCAAGCCTTTATCCATTGAGCTAGAGTCCCTCAATCTTAATTCACTCAAGTTAAACTCTAACAAGTTCCTAGTCTATCAAGTTGAGTCGAATGAGCTCAAAATATGTTAAGTCAAATCTAATTGAGTTAATTTGAACATGTATTTAAAATTTGAGATCGATGCCTTATCCATTTTTATTTATTATAAATCTAGGACTTAAGTCTTTTGATTCCTCCAAACCTTTCCATATATCACTATTAGATTACTTTGAAGTCCTTGGCTAGTCCAAAAAAATTCTAAGACAAAATGTTTCTAAGTCCTTTTAATTGCCCTGGGCCCTAAGATCATGTCACATGGAATGGTCATAGTAGACTAGGCTAATGAGGAATTAATCAAAGTTTTAATGGTTCTAGTGCCCTATGATCTTGAGAGGTCACCATGTGGTGATTTCTTGGGAGACCATGACCCTAAAGACTTATGTGAAATGGGGTAAGAATATTTTAGAGTGTCTCAGTGGGATCACCCACATCTATCAATGTCTAGTAGTATGCATGATAGGTAGATATATAATCATCAAGAATAATAGGGTTAGGATTAAAATTAAACATGGTAAGAAATAGATTTATTATGTAATAATTCATATTCTTGAATAAGGGTTTTAATTAAATCATATGTTTATTGTGATCCTTGATCTATAACTATTTCCATTGTAAATCCATACCTTGTGAAGATATCTTCATATAAGAATTCTACTATTTTCTCATCCCTTTCATGTGTTAAATTTATCACTTCTACCCATTTGGTGAGGTAAATATTACATACCAATATGTAGTTATTCTTATTAGATGTTGGATTGATAAAGAAAACAAAGTCAATTCCCCATTTTTGGAAATGTTCCAATATTTATTGGGGTTGGAGTTGATTTTTTTTAGAACATGTGGGATTTCCCATAAATTGACATCTATTACATTGATAGTTATATGTTACAACATACTTGTGTAAGGTTAGTGATTAATTGGCTATAGTAAGGATATTTGATGAATTACTCTTTTTTACAAAATTTCCCTCTCATGGTTAATCATGATATTCTTAGACAATGTCAACTACTTCATCCTCCCTTATACATTAGCAGATGACTAAGTTAAACCCAATGTAGAAGAGGTACCTTAATATCCATGAACATGGAATGATTATCTCCACCAATTGATGTTTCTATATTGGTGACAATTGTTATAGCATCTATCATGTGATTATATAGTTAGTGATATCTACAAACTAAGGAGTGTTAATGGACAAATAAAAAAATATTTCTATTAGGAAATCAATCATCTAGCAATGGAATATGTTATTTAGATGTTAATCTTGATAAAAAATCTACAACTAAATTATCCTTTCCTGATCTTTATACAATATTAATGTCAAATTATTATAGTAAAAACAACCATCTAATCATTATAACACTGATTGATAGTTTTTTTAATCTAATACCTAATTTCATAATGGTCAGTGTGAATAAAAATAGTATATCTAGTAGTATAATGTTTGAATTTATTGATGGAATACACTACCACAAGGAAAAAAATAATCATGATGTAATTAATATCTTATCCTTGAATATTATTAGTGAAAAAGTTTATAACATAGTTCATACATCCTTATTTTTTCCTAGGATAGCTCCTAGTGTTATATTCATAGCATATGTATGGATGTGGAAAGGTAATTTTGTGAGGATCCTTTTGAATAGATTTATGAACTAAAGAAAAGAAATGAAAAATGAAATGAACTTTGGAAAATAATCTAAAATAACCTTTAGATCAGAGTCCACTTCGAGGGGGAAACCTCCTTTGAACAATCTCAATACATTAATATTCATGGATGCCTTCATTAGGCCTCAACACTTACTTAAATACTAAATATATTATAACAACTACTACTTCTCATGTATGTGGGATAATTAAAATATTCTCAAGAGATTACTTACAAATCATGTGCATCTATAGAGACTAATACATTAATAATGCAAATAGAAGAGTAGGACATACGTTCCTAACATCCCTTCCCCCTTAGAAAAAGCTTTGTTCTAAAAGATTTAGATAGGGGAATCATTATTTAATTTGGAATAGTGGTTCCTATGTTACATCTTCTAGTTTCATGCCATGCCACTAGATTAAGACTATTGTGATTGAGTGGGAGTGAAGTTAACAGGTGAACCTATCAAAGACTACTTCTAGTTTGTGAGAGATGGGGCCTTTATTATCAAGCCCTAGTAAAAAAAAATCACTATGATGGTGGTTCCAAAAAAATTCTCCAAACATGAGACATGAAAGGCTAGGTGAAAAAAAGAAAAATGTGGAAGCTCTAACTTGTAAGTAGTGAACCCAATATGCTAGAGCACCTTATATTGACCATAAACATTCAGAGTAATCTTATGATCACCTTTTTGTTTCAAAGATGATTGATTATATGGTTGTAGATAAATAAAAACCATATTATCATGTTAAATTGTGTTATTAGAGTGGTGATGATCATCCTACTAATTCATTCAATTCTATGCTAGATGGATATTATCCCACAAGGTGTTGAGAATATGATCTTGATGTTGGAGAATAGTGTCAACTACTTGAACTAGTGAACTATCAGGAGTATACAAGAGAAGTGTTGGGATGGGTATAAGAGGTATAGGTATGGTGATATGTTCCTTAGGAGTGATCTCCAAAGGGAGAGTGAATATTTGGATAGTTAAGGAAGGAGGTAAAGTGGTGGTGGTTGCTTGCCCTAGTATGTCAATTGAAGGAGGGGTTGATGACTCCACTACCTCAATAAGTGGAGGAGGTGAAAAAGTTACTTCCATAGTTTACGTATCCAAAAGAAGAGAAGGTAATTATTCTATCTTGATAAGTGGAAAGGTTGAAGAATAGGTAGATTGGGTGGTAGGTTGTTCAACAATGAGTGTGTCAAGAACCATATTGATGGTGTGGGTGTCATGAAAAGACTTAGTTTTGTTTCTCTCATTTTTGGTTGGTGCATGATTAGGAAAAGGTTATCTCAAAATGTCAAGGACTTGGTTTAGAGGTACATTGGGGTTGTCCAACACAAGCTCTCCCTTGTCAATGAGGGTTTGGACAATGTTTGTGAAGGTATTACACCAACTAACATCATGCTCCACTGGTCGATGGAAAGCACATAGGTCATTCTCCTTGTACTAGCTAGGTGCAAGATGAGAAGAATAAAATTATTAAGGGGATTTGATGAGATAAATTTGTATGATATGAGATTTCAACAACTTCTCTAGGACTGAAGCATAAGATTCCCTAAGTGGAGTAAATTGCTTCTATTTGTTTTGGTTTTGGTTTATTGTGTTTCATTTTGAGGAGTTAGAGGAGTTTGGTTGATTGATATATGCTGGAGGAGTGGTATCAAGGACAACCATATTCATGGTTACCTTGATATTGGCATTCATATTGGTTTGGTTTCTTGGTTTAGAGGAAGAGGCCTCATTGGTTTTATAGGTAGAGTTTTTATTTTTTAACCTTAATTTTCCTTCATTGATGGCTATGTTTTCTAGCTTACATAGAATGGTAAAATATTTGTCAAAGGTTTTGAATATTTATACATGTAATGTAGAAGAGATGTGTTTGACACATGCCCAAGAAAAGATTTATATCAATTTAGGTTGGGGTAAAGAAAATGAAAGTTGATTGATTAGGCTCCTCCATGAGCTACAAAATTGATAATAGATTCGTCATCAAACTATTGGATAGAGTAAAGGTCTGTGATCAAAACTTTATTAGAGATGTTTATTGAAAAGTGATCCAAGAGAGTCTGGGCTAGTTGGGTGAAATAGAAGAGAGAATGTTTGGTTATGGCACTATACCAGTCTAATGTTGAACCAAATAGGGACATGGGGAAGGTATGAAGAAGGAGGGCACCATCATAGGTAATAAAATAACATGCACTCCTAAATGACCTAAGGTGATATTGTTAATCTTTCTTACTTTGAAATTTAGAAAACTTGGGAAGTTCCCACTAAGAGGGATATGGTCTGATAGGTACAAATGGGTGAATGGGTTTGTTGTAAATCTAGTCATATGATAAGATGTTATGAACACCAAAGATGGATGACTCTAAAGTTGTTATTTTATCTATTAGAATTTTCATTAGATCCATTTGGGGTTATGAAATTGAAAGGTTAAGTCAGGTTGGGTAGGAATTGTGGTTGGGTTTTTCACTAAAGGAAAGGTGGTGACCTTTGTAGTGATTAGTGGTAAGGTAAAAGGCATAGACACCACAAGATTTTGAAGTGGAGTAGTGACTAATAGATTAGGGTAGTTGAAGGAAGGTTAGTAATGATAGTAGTATGTGATCCTATGGTGAGGAGAGTATAGGTGAGTAATTTTTGGGTTGCTCTTAGGGTAGTGGAGTTGTTGGTGGGGGTGGAAGGTATAAGGGTATTAGTTTGTTGGGCAGGTTGGTTTTCCATAGTAGTATCAAAGGGATTATTCATGGATGAAGATGTTTGTGTATTTAATGGTTGGCTAGTGACTATGGAAATATAAGGGTTCCCCATAAGGTGGGAAGGCATGCCACAAGGTGGGTCCATAGGTGGGATGAAAGTAGGGGTATGGTGAGGCATGGTGTTAAGATAATACTGAGGGGCCACATGACTGTTATCTAAAAAGGTGTAAAAGTTTGTATCTCCTTGGGGAACTACCCAAGGGAAAGAAAGGTGGTAAAATTTGTATCATGTTGAGAGGTTAAGGTAGGTTGGGTTTGCCACTAAAGTAAAGGTTGTAACCTTTGTACTAATTAGTGGTAAGGTAAAAGACATAGACACCACAAATTTTGAAGTGGAGTAGTGACTAAATGATTTGGGGTAGTTGAAATAAGGTTGGAAATGATATTAGTAGGTGCTACCATGGTGAGGGGAATATAAGTGATTAATTTTTGGGTTGCTCCTAGGGTAGAGGAGTTGTTGGTGGGGGTGGAAGGTGTAAGGGTGTTGGTTTGTTGGGCAATTTGGTTTTCTATAGTAGTATCAAAGGGATTATTGATGGATGAAGATTCTTGGGTAGTCAATGGTTGGGTGGTGATTGTGTAAATAGAAGGGTTCCCCATAAAGTAGGAAGTCATGTCATAAGGTGGGTCCATAGGCGAGACCAAAGTAGGAGTATGGTGAGGCATGGTGCTAAGATAATGTTGAAGGGCCACAAGATTGTTATCTAAGAAGGTGTAAAAGTTTGTATCTCCTTGGGGAACTACCCAAGGTAAGAAGGACTTCCCAAAGGGTATGGAGAATCTTCTAATTTAGAGATGTACTCCATGGATGAAGAGGTATAAGAGGTTGATTAGTTTGGTGATGGGTTCTATTTTGCTAGATTCTTTTATTGCTAGTGAGTTAGAACCATACAAGATAAGGGAGAGATAATGCAAAAACAATCTCACCACTCAAATAGAGAGAAGAATAGAAATAAGCAATGAAATTAAACAAACACTAAAAATTACGTTAAGTCCTAAAGTCCTTTTTAATCTCTACTTTAGCTTATGCCTTAAGCTTTGTAATAAATTGTATGATTGAAATTAGATTATAAAGTGGGTACTATAAAATAAGTCTATGGTTGGTTTTAGGTTGTGTTTAGGATCTCAAAAGGATTTATATTGGAAATCAATATGTGGCTTGGTATTGGGGCGTACCCCCTCACTTCACACATCACAACAATAAGGGTGTTAGGTGCTTAGCCAATATATACTAATTTCTATATTTTATACTCAACTAGAGAGTTGAGTTGATTCTCCCCTTGGTAATGACCTCCAAGCAAGATTGCTAGGAAAGGGTAAGGTGAACGCTAGGTGATGAAATCTCAGTTGGGCATTATGTCAAGTTTTTTAAATTTTTGATTGATGTAGGTGGTTTAGTTTTTATGTGTGATATAGGTAATTCTAAGATCAAATTAATTTTATTTAATTTAAATAAGTGAGCTAAAATTTTAAGCAACCAATGTATGCAATTGATTTTAAACCCAAAAGAAATTTTAATTTCATTTTATGAGCACAAGATAGGGAGAAGAAAATGTAGATTTAAATAAAAGAAACATAATTAGAGACTCAAGGGTCCCATTAGGCATGTTAAAATGTTTCAAATAATTATAGCTTATATTCCAAGAGAGGAAGAAGAAAGAAACTAGATATGGGTGTGGTTGAAAAACTCGTTTGGTTGTGCACATGTTGAATCAGATGATTATGAAGAGTTCTTCTTTTTCTAGGGAGGAATTACCTATAAATAGTATAATAGTAAAGAAAATGGTTGGTTAGATAGATAGTTGAGTGGATTTCATAGTGCTAGCTAGATCTTGGAAATATGATCTTCCACAGGGGATGTTGATCCACACATTTTAAGCAATTTAGTTTAGAAAATAGAAAATAAAATACTTACATCAATAATCAAAAGGTATTGAAATTGAATACAAAAAATTATTGATAAAAAATTAAACTAAAATGGCTAATATATCAGTAAGTGGGTCAATACTAATGCTAATAGTTTATATGTGTTTTAAAAAATAAGTTTGGGGTCTGTGAATAGTTAGATGAAAAGAAAGTTAGATTTGGTTGAGGGTAAGTGGGTGGAAATAGATTTTTGCTATTTCCTAACACAGTGACCATCAGTGGTTGGTGTGAGCATTGATGGTTGAGGTGACCATCAATGGTTGATATAATTGTTGGTAGTTGGAAAGACTATTGGTATTGAAGATGACCATCGATGGTTACTATGTGTTGTGTTTGGTTGATAAGAGGTCATATTGATAGCATTATAAAATAAATTTTGAGAGATTGGTTTATGTTGGGTTGATTGTGAAATGGAAGAAAAATAATTGATAGATTGGAAATAAATACTTAGCTTTCTAGAGGTTGGTTAGATGAATGGTTGAGGTGGTTAGATCTTTGATGGAGTTTGGCATGATTCTAGTAGAGTAATAGTACTTGGTTGTTGACCGATGGGTGGTGGTAAGTTAGCTCTCTAACATAATGGATAGATAAATGAATTCATGGAAGAAGTGACCTACAAAGAAACTCTAGATGCAAAGGCTCTTGAAGTCGTGGATCAATCCTAGCACCTCTTGCTCCTCTCTTCTTATAAGCAAGGAAAGAGAGGTGAAACAAGATGTTAACAAAGGGTATAACTTGATATCTAATTTTAACTTTGACATGCATGGGATCATACATAAATTAGACAATCTAATTATATATAAGAAAGGCAAAGTGATGGGTCAATTAAGTTGGTTTAGGTGGTGTAACTTGACCATCGAGGGTTAGGGTGACTATTGATAGTTACGGTGACCATCGGTGGTTAAGGTTCAAAGTAGGTTGAGTTAAAAATGTGGGTTAAGTCAATAGGTCAAACTAACTAGTGTTAGGTATGTTTGTTGGTCGAATGGTCTAAATTGGGCCCAAGGGGGTCCTAAGGTGGATAAAGGGAGTTGTGACATTCAAAACTATCATGTGTGGATTTCTAGTGTCTACACTATGCATGTATATGTTGGTTATGATATTATTTCATCTCAATAGTTTGTCTTTAGAGTCTTATAACATCCTTTAATCAGATTTTTACTAGGTATAGATCAACTAAGGATTAATTTCATGTTATTTGATCAATTAGACAACTTTGTCTCATATTCATTATAACATGACCTCTTTTCTCCATTTCCCTCTTTTCTTTTGCACCTTTTTGTGAATTTTCTACTTTAAATCTTGGGTATTAATGAATTCAATATGAAACTACATGATTATTTTGAATACTCTATATTTGTTTACTATTGTTATTGTACTATTATATCTATGTGTGTAATAAACATGTTTAAATTAGTTGCAATTCATGTTAAATTTGTATGCTAGTTCCCTAAGCTTTAGTTATAAGTTTATTACATATGGTTAGTCTGAAATACTCCAAACATGAACCTTGTATGAAATGGTCTACAATGAGCAAATTGATTTACACTATGTACTAAGATTTGGTAACCAAGAACTTGAGGAGATTTGTTCACATAAATCTCCATTTAAAAGAGATAGGGAATAACAACCCCTACCTAATTTGGCATATTACTAGATCCATCAACATTTTGGTGATAGAGAGAGGGCCTAAGATGAATTATTTCATACTTATTATTTTTTAATGGATTTGCCTAGTAATATTTTAGGTTTTAATACTAGAAGACTAATATTTCAATACACCAATGGCCTTATCTTGGCTTGGTGGAAGGGTTTGCCTTGTTAACATTCTAGGTCCTTCCCATGACTTAACCAAAGATCCTCAAGAATTTTGTCCAAATCATACACATGGTGGGATCTTGATAGCATAATAACACATTAAGGAATTCAAGGATGACATCATTAGGACTCTCACCCACCATGAAGATGTAGCTTATCACTTATTCCCTTATTATTTGGATAAGGGTGTATATGACTAGTACATTGGAATTGTAGATGGGTACATAACCAAATGGTTACATTTGAATGTTTATTCATAAGCTATTTTAGAGATCCCATCAATCTTACTTCCCTATAACACCATTTTTCTATGGCTCATAGTGAACCTAGTGAGTCTCTGAGTGATTTCAACTAATACTTTCATTAGTTGTACAAAGGTTGAAACAACCTTTCCTAAAAAAAGAATTTTCTATATAATTCTACCTCAAACCTATGTATCCCTTGACTTTTATGTTTCTAGGATAAACCCATTTTCTCTCACATCATTAGCATCATTTTAGCATGAGGTTGTTAATATAGATTTAAAAAAATTAATGAATCATGGATTGGATGGATACCCTTCCTATTATTTGGAATAATAGGGTGTTTATTCCTAAAATAATTCATGTTTCATGCCTACAAGTCATCCTAGAAATCAATGTGTGTCTCATAATAAATCATTGACCTAATCCTAGAAATAATAAAATATCCATGTGAAAAATAAGAGACCTGCTTACTCTTTTAATGTATGTGATTAAATTATTCTATGTATAATCAATAGGATACTTCATATTATTTTAGTGATTCATTATCTTTGGGTGTTATTACTAATCAAACACCATTTTTTTAGGATATAATCAATAGGAAATTTACAATTATGGCTATGATATTAAAATTATGGCTATGATATTACATTCCCAAGTGCTCAATGTGGAGTCTTCTTGAATGAGAATGGACCTATTTTTAAAGCATTCTTATAGACTTTAAGTGTCCCATTCATTAAGCATAAACCAAAACAAGATAGAAGTAGTGATGAGGATGATTATGATGATTACGAGGTTGTAATAATATTTCCAATAAAATGCATAGCACAAAACTTGAGTAACAAGGATCTTCCCATACTATAAAAGAAATCAGACATCTCTTACAATTATCTAGAAGAAGAGTTAGAAAAATGAGATGACGAAGATGCATGTTATTCATTTGAAACATTATTATCATATGATCATGCTCCTACATTTTAAAATATGGTTTAAGGTGATTAGAAATTTAATTACAACAAACACATGATCCTCTTAGCAGTATATGAATTCAAAGGGGAAGAACAACAACATAATGGTTTGAAAGAAGTCATGCCAAAGGATATATGACCTAAACATGGTTTGATTCAACCCAGATCTTCAAATAATTTATCCACAAATGATAAAGATATGAGAGATTTAACAAAAGAAGAATCAATCCCATAACTTCTTAATAATGAAGATGACCAAAAGGATGCTACCAAAGCATCTATTGTAGTCCAAGAGTAGCTCATAGTTTATTTATCTAGTGGCTGTAATA
Source organism: Torreya grandis (assembly GCA_037957365.1). Taxonomy (NCBI): domain Eukaryota; kingdom Viridiplantae; phylum Streptophyta; class Pinopsida; order Cupressales; family Taxaceae; genus Torreya; species Torreya grandis. The sequence goes on along the minus strand of JARHVA010001806.1, from coordinate 374,100 downwards.
AATACGATACCCTTGCCAAATTACACATGAAAGATATTATGGTATGTTTCATTAACTAACCCTACTCCTTACCATAGTTTGATTTGTGGACTGAGTTATTTCTTAGATATTATCCCTCATGATTTCTATAAATTAGATGTAAACATAATGCATAATTGTATGGTCATAATTTGTTTTATTTGTATGGAAATCACATATATTAATCTCTTTGGGATAGTGTGCATGAACGTAGAGGATAACATAGGCATACATACATGTCCTCTTATCCTTCTTAAAATCCTATAACATTGGTGTCTAACTAAATTTAGACATACTCTTACATGAAAGAAACTCTATAAATAACTTCTCATTTACTTTCTTGCATTATTTTTTGCTTTTTTTCTTCTCATCCCTCATAGTTAGTTTAGTTTCCCTTTCTCTTTTTATTTTATCTAGTCCTTATCTTCTTTACTTGAAGGTTCCCTTACTTTTAAAAAAATTGATAAAATAGTAGCTTCTATGTGAGTAGCACCAAATGACACTCCTACATGTTAATGTGAAAATCCTCAAATAAATCCTTGCATAAACTAATATATTTTCTTTGTATTTTTAGATTGTTGAAGGCCAATGATTTAAAATGGAACACATGGATTTATAAAGGCCAATTTTTATGTTTAAATACAATAAAATTCTCTAAATGAAATATCTAAAGGAAAAATGCAACATTTCTTTAATTCTTATTTGTCTTATTTATCAAGAGCTTTTTGATTTTCCCTTAAACCCATGGCTTGGTACCCAACACTTCACACATGGAAAAGTAAAATAAATTTAAAAATAAGTTGAATTAACATGGAAAAAATGAAAATTATTCTTGAAAGGTTGTTCTTTGAAACCTCTACCATAGCCTTTCCATCTTATTTGGTAGTGGAGCAAGTCCTTCGAAAGGGACCAAAGGTATCTATATCAGGGTTATGAATGCCTAGCTAAAAATAGATAAATGCCCATACCATTCCACCTTTAAGCCAAATTATAAAATCTATTTCTTTTCAAAAGTTCTTATCATTGGTAAAATATGATTTATTATGTGTGCATGCAAAGTAATTGAAATAATCACATAACACACACATTGATGATATTTAGGCAGAATTATAGCTTAGTGTCTCATGTGTTGAAGCATAATTTTGTTCCTTTATGTTTTTATTTTTCCCTGGATGATTTCTTGTATCTAATGTATGTGTTTAAATGATAACTTAAGATTATGAATTTTCTAGATATTTAGGAGTGTCTCCCAACAAGATTCATCATTTTTTGTTGCTTGAACAACATGCTCCATTTTCAAGTTGAAAATGTAGACCCTCTTTTTCTTCACTAATTTGAATTTTACTACATCTATTCTAAAGGGCCTTTCATGTTTTAGAGTTTTATTGGGAGTGGGATTCTACATTTTTATGAATGATTAAATCTAAGAAGTGTTAGTACTTACTATGGGATTTATGGCTAAATCTTGAGTTAAGATCTTTTCAATTGCAATCTTAGGATAATCAATATCTATGTGCTAGGTCTTAGTTTATTTTATGATTTAAATAACCCATTATATCTTTAGTATTTTAGGGTATACTTGATTTAAATGTTGTGTTGAACTTAGATAGACCAAGCCCTTATCCATTGAGCTCAAGTCCCTCATTCTTGATTTACTTGAGTTAAACTCTACAAGGTTCCTAGTCTATGAAGTCGAGTTGAACAAGCTCAAAATATGCTAATTCAAAGCTAACTGAGTTGATTTGAACATGTATTTAAAATTTAAGATTGATGCCTTAGTCATTTTTATTTATTCTAAATCTAGGCCTTGAGTCTTTTGATTCCCCCAAACCTTTCCACATGTCACCATCAGATTACTTTGAAGTCCTTTGCTAGTCCAAAAAAATTCTAAGAAAAATTTTTCTAAGTCTTTTTAATTGCCTTAGGCCCTAAGATCATGTTACATGGAATTGTCCTAGTAGCCTAGGCTAATGAGGAATTAATCAAAGTATTAATGGTTATATGGCCCTATGATCTTGATAGGTCACCATGTGGTGATTTTTTGGGAGACTGAGACCATAAAGACTTATGTACAAGGGGGTAAGAATATTTTAGAGTGCTTCAGTGGGATCACCCACATCTATCAATGTTTAATATTATGCATAATACATAGATATATAATCATCAAGAATAATAGGTTTAGGATTAAAATTAAACATGGTTAGAAATAGATTTATTATGTAATATTTCATATTCTTGAATAAGGGATTTAATTAAATCATATGTTGATTGTGATCCTTGATCTATAACCATTTCTCTTGAAAATACATATGTTGTGAAGATATATTCATATAATAATTCTACTATTTTCTCATCCTGTGCTTGTGTTAAGGTTCTCACTTCTACCCATTTGGTGAGGTAATCAGTACATACCAATATATACTTCTTCTTATTAGATGTTGGATCTATCAAGAAAACAGAGTCAATTCCCCATTTTTGAAAAATTTCCAATACCTATTGGGGTTAGAGTATATGTTTTTTAATACATATGGGCTTTCCCATAAATTGACATCTATTTCACTGATAGTTATATATTATAACATACTTGTGTAAGGTCAATGATTAATTAGCTATAGTAAGGATATTTTATGAAATACTCTTTACTATAAAATTTACCTCTCAAGGTTAATCATGATATTCTTAGATAAAGTCAACTACTTCATCCTCCCTTACACACTAGCACGTGAATAAGTTAAACCCACTATAAAAGAGGTACCTTGATATCCATGACTATGGAAGGATTATTTCCACCAATTGGTGTTTCTCTATTGGTGACAATTGTTATAGCATCTATCATGTGATTAGATAGTTAGTGATATCTATAAACCAAGAAATGTTAACGGAGAAATAAAAAAATATTTTCATTAAGAAATCAATCATCTAGCAATGGACTATGTTCTTTAGATGTTAGTCTTCATATAAAAAATTTAACTACATTATCTTTTCCTAGTCTATCTACAATAGTAATGTCAAATTATTATAGTAGCATCAAGCATCTAATTATTATAACACTAATTTATTGTTTTTTAATTTAATACCTAATTTCATAATGGTTAGTGTGAATACAAATAATATATCTAGTAGTATAATGTGTGAATTTATTGATGGCATACACTACCACAAGGAAACAAATTATCATGATGTAATTAATATCTTATCCTTAGATATTATTAGTTAAAAAGTATATAACATAGTTCATATATCTTTATTTTTTCCTATGATAGCTCCTAGTGTTGTATTCAAAGAATATGTATGGATGTGGAAAGGCAATTTTGTGAGGATCCTTCTGTACAGATTTATGAACTATAAAAAATAAATTAACAATGAAATGAAATTTGGGAAATAATCCAAAATAACCATTAGATCATAGTCCACTTTGAGAGGGAAACCTCCTTTGAGTAAGATAAATATAATAATATTTGTGGATGCCTTCATTAGGCCTCAATACTTACTTAAATACTAAATATATTCTAACAACTAATACTTCCCATGTATGTGGGATACTTCAAATATGCTCAAGGGATGACTTTCCAAGCTTATGTAACTATAATGACTAATACATTAATAATTCAAACAGAAGGGTAGGACATGGGTTCCTAACATCCCCTCCCCCTTAAAAAAATCTTTATTCTAAAAGATTTAGATGTGGGAATCATTTTTGAATTTGGAATAGTGGTTCTTATGTTGCATCTTTTAGTTTCATGCTATGCACTAGATTAAAATTTTTGTGATTGAGTGGGAATGAAGTTATTGGTTGTGTTTATCCAAGACTACTTCTAGTTTAGAAGGATGGAACCTTTATTATCAAGCCCTGGTAAAATTGTTTTCACTATGATGGTGGTTCTAAAAACTTTCTTCAAACATGAGACATGAAAGATTCGGTGAACTCAAAAAAAAGGTGAAATCTCCAACTTGTAAGCAATAGACCCACTATGCTAGAGAACCTTATATGGACCATAAAACTTAAGAGTAAGCTTATGACTACCTTTTTGTTTTAGGGATGATTGATTGTATGGTTGTAGATAAAGTAAAACCATATTTTCTTGTTAAAATTTGTGTTCATATTGGTGTTGATCATCTTACTGATTCATTCAATTATATGCTAGAAAGATATTATCCCCCAAGGTTTTTATAATATAATCTTGATGTTGGAGAGTAGCGGTGACTACCTAAACTAGTAAACTATCAGGGGTATATGAGATAAGTATTGGGGTGATTGACCATAAATGGCTTCATATGGAGTCATTTTAGTAGAAGTGTGGTAGGAGGAATTGGCTGCTTTTCCCACTATTATGATTGTTTCAAAGTAAATCGATGAAGGAATGTTTTCAAACATTTATTGATAATTTTTATTTGGCCATATGTTTAGGGGTGAAACACAGAGCTCATCTTCATTTGTGTGTCTATGCACTAGAATAACTACATCCAGAAATGGTTGGTGAAAGTTACATCTAATCAAAGAAGATTGAAGAATGGATGTCATGAAGATGGAAGATCTAATACAATAAAACTTATGCGATCATGGAGGCTATATATGGATAGTTGAGGGCAAAAAATGACCATATTTAGAGAGGTGATCTACCATGACTAGGATCACTATTTTTCCTCTAGATTTAGGAGCACCTTAATGAAATCGATAAAAATATCTATCTAGTTCATATTAGGAATGGTAAAGGTATCAATAAAATTAGGAATCATTGTTGTTTCACCTTTATTACATTGGCAGGTATCACATTCAACCACCATTTTTAAAATTTCCCCTTTCATCCCCTTCCAAAAGAAGCTTCAATGTGCATGCTCATATGTTTTTATAAATCTTGAGTGCCTTGCTAATGGGGAAGCATGAATTTAATATAATACAACTTGATGAAGGTTTATGTTATGTGGAAGTACCAAATAACCCTTGTATCATAGAGAAGCGTCATCCTATGAATAATGTGGTACTACAAAGGGGTTAGTGGCTATTTATTGAATGAGGTGGTTTAAGGAGAGATCATTTGCATACCCTTGGTGTACATATTCCAACCATCTCAAAATTGGCATGGAGATGGAATAAAGGGAAGTGTGGTCCTAAAATGTGCATGAGACAACATCTACCATGACATAGTCTTTACTCTTCCTATAAGTGATTTTATAATAATATCCCATGAGTTTGATGACCCATTTATGTTATGTTGATGATGATATCCATTTTTAAAGGAAATGTTTCAAACTCTAGTGTTTTGTTTTGATGCAAAAATGATTCCCAAATAAGTATGGCTTCCATTTTTGTATTACATGCATAATTTACATCATTTCCTTTTTGTATGTAGACAAAGCCAAATTTCATCCATAAAAATATTTTCTATTGAAAGCAATGATATGACCCTCTTGGATAATAAAAACACTTGAGACATTACCAAAGGCATCACTTTCAAAGGTGAAAGTCTTGGTAAAGTCTAGCATGGCCAAAACTAGTGTGCTACACATAGCCTATTTTAGGGCCACAAATGCTTGGTCAGGTACAACATCCCATGTGAATGTATCATTAATCAATAATAAAATCAAGGGAGACATGATCCTTCCATAATCCTTGATGAACTTATGATAGTATCTTGTAAGGCATATGAAGCCACAAAGGCTCTTGAGTGTTGTTGGTTAAGGCCAATGCTTCATAGCACTAATGTTTTTTGGATCCACATAGAGCCCATTGGCTAAAACAATGTGCCATAGATATTTAACTTCTTCTTGACCAAAGGAACACTTGGACTACTTGGCACATAATTTATTATCTTCTAGAAGTTATAATGCCTTCTTAATATGCTAGAGATGCTCATCCCATGTGTGACTATAGATCAAAATATTATCAAAGAAAACCAAAGAAAATTGATAGAGGAAATGTCAAAAGATTTTATTTATTAGTACTTAAAATGTTTAAGGGGAATTTATAAGTCCAAATGGCATGAACAAGAATTGATAATGACCATCATGAGTATAGAATAATTTCTCTAGAATGTCATGAGCATGCATGTGGATTTGATGATATCATGAACATAGATTTAATTTGGAGAAAAGGTTTACCCCATGGATCTTATCGATGACCAAAATTGGGAATTAATATATGATAGTGAGGTGGTTAAGGGCATAGAAGTTAATGTAGAGGCACCAAAACCCATAATTTTTGTGGAAAATAATCACTAGGGAGGAGTATGGGCTAGCATTGGGGTGAATAACTCTAGATTTCAATACTTCTCCTATTAACTACTCAATCTTAGTCTTTTATATATGGGGATAGAGGTATGGCTAGATGTTGGGCGGGATGCTTCTTAAAAGGAATATAATGTTATGACCTTTAGGGAATAAAGGGGTAAAATCCATTGTATCTATAAAATTAGCTGTGTGTTTATCGAGGATGGCTTGTAAATAAATAGGGTAGTTAGTAGAAATGGAGAGTTAGAAATGGATGGAGTGTAGCTAGTCAATAACCGCATGTAAGCCTTTCTTCAAAAAAATTTCCCTACAGTGGGAACTGATGATGTGAGAATATCTAAAAAATAACCCTATTAAGGTGTGCTTATGGCCAATATCTATGAATTACATCCAAATCTCAGATGGTTCCCATAGAATAGGTCCTAATGTGTGGATCCACTAAGCCCCTAAAACCACATCATAACCTCCTAAGGGTAGGGTAAACATAACTCAGTGAAGAGTGTAATTTCCTATTGTGATACATATATTATGACACTTCCCTTTAAATGGTAGTTTTCCCCCATTATCAATCATGAATTAGAATTTATAACAAGGGTGTACAAATTAGTCTACTTAGTAATCCATGGATCGATGAAATTGTGAGTGTTGTGAGAGTCCATGAAGATTGTGAGAGGAATATTTTTCATGAACCCCATGAACATTATTTTATGGGTGGTAATGCCTGATGTCATCATAGTAATTTGACATAGAGAGGAGGTTACTCTTGTGTTAATCCATAAAACAATGAAATGAACACACTAACATGATAACATCTCTAGCCTAGATAATAGGGGGAGCTTAATGAACTAAATCAAATTAAAAACACAACTAAAATACAAAAGAAAAATAATCTCTTACCTTCTTTGAATTATCCAAATGATTCATTATGTGGCTTGATCATTTTCTACTCAAAGAGTCTTTGGCAATGGAGTTTGTGTAGCTCCCTCTCTCCTTGGCACCATTGTGGCTTGTGTTGGATTGGCTCAATATTTTGGCATTATAACATTATTGATATGGATCTTTAAAAAAAACTTTCATTATAACTCTACAATGTCCAAGCTCTCTTTTCAATAAACAATGACTTGTATTTATAGGCTTATGAACTAACCCCAACTCAAGGTGAGTTAAAGTATAGTTTAAATATAGAATAGATTCAAACGTAACTTAAGTGAGTCAATATAAACCTCATGGAGTTAAAAGGTGTCAAATGTTCATGATTTTCAATGAATAGGCATGGGTCTCCAAAAAAGAGATATTTTGAGATATTCTCCATAGGCTTGACAACTTGCAAAGGTAATCATGAAAAGATAGGATATTTCATATTTTTGAATTTTTTTAATTTATTTATTAATTTCACATTGATAATTAAACTATGAATTTAATTTGTTTTATATTTTTTAATTAATTATGATTATCCATTTAACTCTTTTAATATTTGAATTTATGTTTGCAAGTGCCCCACTTATTAGGTCAATATGCCAAAGTGCATGTTGTGATGCCACAAGATGATTAGGGATGAATGCATGAGAGGTTATAATTTCATATGATAGGATACCCCAATTAGGGATATCTCAATGTCGTTCTAAGCTTTGAAAAATGATACAAGAAAATTTGTGATGTTTATTAATTATTAGGATTAATTTTTAATGGTTAATAAGAATCAGTTAGAAGTCCAGTCAAAATCCATTGGTGGCTAGTTTTAGGTGTCTATAGTTTACCCTTGTTTGGGAAGGCATTACAAGATATAAGCATAGTAATGTCTTCTCAAAGAATGAAAAGTTACTATATGTTTATGACTTTAATGGCAATGGATGAACTATAGGTTCTCCTCAAGGGAATAATTAACAAAGGGGTCAACAATTGATCCCTTGAAAGGAATAAATGATTGGACTAATAATATAAAATGTGGTGAAAAAGATCAATTTTCCCATAGGTGGTTATAATCAGTGCCATATGGAGTTTCCCTAGTTGGTCAGATAAATAAGATGATTCTCCCATAGGTAGTTATAATCATAAAAAGGTAGGGGACGGGGTAGGGTAACAAGAGAATGATTTTCCCAAAGGAGGTTATAATCGTCAAAAAGAAAAACAATGATTTACCCATAAGTGGTTAGAACCATTGGTAGGATAAAAATATGACCCAATTGGCTAGATAGAGATAATGGTTTTCTGAAAGGTGGTTATAAACATTATCACAATGAAAATGTTCCCCATTTGGGTAAAAAAAGATAATGATTCACTCAAAGTTGGTTATAATCATCAACTCTCTAAATAGATGGAAACACAATGATTTTCCCAAAGGCAATTATAATCATTGGTAATGTAAGTGGGATGGAATATAATGAGTTGCCCAAAGGTATCTATAATCATTGTACCCCAATTATGGAAAATATTATATGGAATATGATGGAAAAGTGTTATAGAGGATAAAGATGAACTTGGGAAACCTGTGAGTAGGGAGATGCTTATCCAAACTAGCAAGTAGGAAAAATATTTCATTGTTTAATTACTCTATGTAGGATATGATTTGGATTAGATCAGGAATTTTGATGGTGCCAAGGAGATATCATTGCGTCATTTTTGTGTAGAATCCTAGAGATGATTTTTGTTGTAGCACATGATGGTAGGAATCATGGTAGGACACTAGATAACCTGGCTGACATATGTATATGAACTGACACATGATCCAATACTCAATTGAAAACAATGCACCAATAATAAAAACTATGATGTAAATGTTCACATATGAATATGGATGGATTCAAAAATAATGTGAAAGGAATCACCTAATGAATGCACATAGATTGAATAATGTCACAATAATAAAGCAAACAAATAAACAAAAAAAACACCAAGAAAATAAAAAACAAAATGAAATGAAACAAAAACAAACAATGGTTAATCACAATGTTAGTACAAATAGAGAACAAACAAAATGATGAACATTGCCCTTAGGCTCTAGGAGATAATGAAACAAACAAGTAATAAGGGGGAATAGAATAAAAGGGATTGGGTGGCCAAGTTGTCTCCAGATGCACTAGGTAAGCAGATGCTACCTACATAGTTCCATAGATGTGAGATCCAACAAAACTTTAGAACAAATGTAGTTCTCCCAAGAAATAGGATTTAAAAAAAATGATGGGAAGAAAAACATGATGAAGGTTATATAATAATTTGGGAAGGGGCTCATAAAATGGTGAGAGCATGGGATACTATGCTAATAAATATGGGGAAACTAAATGACAAGTGGTTGCTTGTGAAATAGCTAGGGATCCCAGAATCCTAAAGGCAAAAAAGCGGTCAATGTTTAGGATTTTATAAAACTTTTACAAATCTTTTTATAATTTTCTATGTATCTCAACTCAATTGAGAAAAATGAGATACAAAATAGTGTAATCTCAAAAAATGGTGTGAGATTAAAAATTAAAATGTTCACAAAATGGTGAGAGAATTCAAAAGGTGACTTAGAAGACCTCAACATGAATTGAGATTTACCTACATAATTTTAGGATGGGACCTCAACTCACTGTAGTTATACTTTTCAATGGAGGAATCTAGCTAGTGTAGCAACCAATTCAAATAAAATAGGCAAAATTGGTAAAGGACATAGTATGGCATAGGTAGGGCAAGGTGGTATTTTAAGGAATGAGAAATAATTATTGCCCTTAACTAGCCCAGAGGTGGTTATAATTAGGAAACAATGACATAGGTTAATAATACTAATTTTCCCATAGGTAGTTATAATTTTTAGAGAAACACGAGGTTTATATTAGGGGCCCCAACCTAAAGGAGAAGAGTTTTACAATATCTAGCCTATAGGCACATACTTGAATATGTAAAAACTATCAAAATGCCATCAATAATTAGCCAAAAAAAAGACCCCAAAAAACAAGGGTTTACAAGAGACCAAAAACAATAAATAGAAACCAAAAAAGATCATACCATGGGTCAAACCAAACAAGTGGGCATGAACCAACTTCAAAATTTGACACCAATATGAATCTCATCATTTGTATCCTCTAGGAAGATGATCTCACATCCTTGATATACATTATCATTTGTTTCACCCAAGACTTCACATTCCACTTATTTCCTTGGGGATTTACTTTCAAAAATAGACACTAATAAGGTGATGGTGACTACAGGTGTGTCTAACCCAGACTACTCAAATAAATATTTGTTATACCAATGGGGTCTAATCATGTTCTACCTAGAAATCCATTTGACCATTTTCTTCACCACCTCAACTTGCCTCTTTTCATGGTGGCATGCACACATCTATGTTATTTATGGGATTTGGCTTTAAAGATGTGTCATGGGAGGTAAAGAAAGAAACTTCCCTCCCTTAGGATTATGTGAATTTAAATTCTTATTCAAGTCTTCTATAAACCCTAAAAGGATCATATACTACATTTTTAGTGCTTTGAATGTCATATCCAAAACCAAACCCAATCCATCCTTTCTTAAAAATAAAAAATTAGGGATTGGAGACAAGTCATGCAATAAAATTTTCTTAACTAACCCAATGCAAAGTTCTCGGTACACGTATAAATCTACCACCCATGCAACCATCTCTAAGTATGAGACTAAAAACATTAGGCTTGAATTAAAGACAACTATGATCTCTAAATTGAACTTGAAATGAGATCCCTATGATAGAAACTCCTACCCAATAATATCTTTGATAGTACTAAAAACCTCCTTTGATGGCAACCATAAAATATGTTTAAGCCATGTGTACAAAATTTGTCCATCAAATTCCATCTCTCATGTTTGGATACCACTGTAGATGTAAGGTGTCACTAAGGCAATTTCATTAATACTCTCCATAAGAAGCTTTGAGAATCTCAATCTCCATAGACACCAATAAAGGCAAAGTAGTGGAAGAACATTCTCCTCAAACTACTAAAAAGAGATAGGGATGCCAAGAAATAATGATGCATGAGGGAAGTCTCACAACTCCCTCATGTCATAGGCCACCTCTATCCCTTCCAATAATACCATCCCTACATCTTTAATGCAATCCTTCCCAAGAGAATGACACATCATGAGTGAGTTTGGCCAGGGCATGATGAGGTGACAATGGACAAAAGCCACCAAACTAGATTTCATCGATGACAAATCCACCAAACAAGATCCTCTCTAAAATATCTATTAACTTTTTAAATTTATTTGTAAAAAAAAAGTACAAAAGGAAATAATAGAGATAAGGGGTTAGCTAAAATCAATTGAAGATATGGATGGGAAGTTTTCCCAAGCTTCTTGCACATTGTCAACCCTATAAGCTTCCACTTGATCTATGCCATAATTCACCAGGAAGTCAATAGTTGTATTAGCTTCTTGGAAGTAGTGATTAAAATCAAAAGAAGAAAAATCCTCTAATTTCATCTAGGTGTTCACTAAGATTTTCTCTAAGTGCCAAGATGTGGCTGATTTCTTTTTCAAAGCTGATATAATGACCTATGAGTCACCTTTCATGATTAACTTTAGAATATCACACTAGATTACAAGATTGATCCCATTCACAAGTTCTTGAGCTTCTACTTCATTATTTTTTCCATCCTAGATCTTCTTGGACATAGCTCGAATGAGGGATCTACTTCAATCTTAGATGATCTAACCTATTCCTAAAGCTCCTCAATTTCCCCAAGAATCTCCATCAAAATTGAGCTTGAACTAGATTATAGGGGGAGGAATCCAATCCTTATTTCTAATCTTGCACTTATTATGAACTAAGGTTGACTCATTATAGGGGGTAGAGAGATTAGGTTCCATAGTGCATCCATATTCATATCCCAACTTGTAAGATAACCTTTTCATCTTTTGACCTAAGAAGAGATGACTTTAGAGATCAAAACTTCAATTTCTTTAAAAAACTTATGAAGGGGCTTCTTTTGACCCTCAAAGATGTGCTTATTTATTTACTTCTAGAGTGATCAAATAAAAATTACAAGGCTAACCCACCGTAAGCTAAAAATAGATTTTTTTCAATCGTTAATGGGCTAAGAGGAGAAGGTAGAAAGAAGAGTCAAAGGCCAAGCCTAGGACCATTTTAGTATGTCACATATCCAATTCAAACACCAAGTCATGAAAGGGCAAGCAAAGAGTAGGTGGTTTGTTGTTTACTCATTGTTTTTGAAAAAATAGCACCATGACAGACTAATAAAACCTTTTTTTAATAGTCTATATTGGGATAAGATCTAAACCTATACCACAAGCCATGTAAAGGCCCCAACTTTTTGAAGTCCATTTTTGTCCCAACACAAAAAATGTGCTTAGTACATTAAGTCTTCACTTGTATCAAAATTTGGTTCTTGATATTTAATTTATAAATTCCTATTTTAGCCCCAATCCAATACAAGGAGTCTACTTTATCATTTGGAAAAAAATTCCTCAACTTCAGATAATCAAATAGGCATTCCACTTGGTCTATTTGAATATTTAGCCCCTAAAAATATTTCCAACCCTAGAAGCTTAGTCCTAAGTTGACTTGAAGTTAAAAATAATTTGATATTAAAGAGCCCTAGGTTGAAGTGAAGATATGCTTGTCATCTCTTAAGTATTGATTCTTAGTAAGAGGTTTGTGTCCATTCCATGAGTCCTCCCAAAATTTAGGAATCCTACTATTGTTAATGGTCCATGAGACATGTTCAAAAATAATGGGTTTACATTTTAGGAGAAAATTCCAAAAATGAGAGCCTTTTGGAGGATTTACCAAAAAAATGATACTCCAAGGATCATCCAATGAAAGATATTTACTATGTATCACCTTTTCCCATAAATAGTCTAGTTTTAACACCATGTTCTAGAACAAATTTGCTCCCAATTCTTGGTTTGAGAGGATTATAACCTTGACCCCCACTCCTCCTATTTTCTTGATTTTACAAACCCTTTCCCATTTAAAAAGTGGAATTTTCCTTTGATTATAAGATCCTTACCACAAGAAGTTCTTCATAATTTTATTAAGCTACTTGGCAATATGATTGGGAGGTTGAAGGATCAAAAGGCAATATATTGGGATAACTCTCAAAATAAATTTAATGAGCGTAATACGACCAACTAGAGTTAACCATTTACATTGCCAAGAGGCAAGAAAATTATTGAAATATTGAATTAGACTCTCCCAATGAATTTAGTGGGAGAAACAAGAGAAGAGAGGTACCCCCAAGGTATTTGGAGTGAAGCTTTCCAATATTAAATCCCAACACGAGAGAGATCACTTGCTAAGCCTACTTAGATCAATTTAAGAAGAAAATTTTAGATTTTATAATATTTACCATTTTACCAGAGGCCACTTCATATCTGGTGAGAATATATTTGAAAATTTGAGCCTCCCTTATTGAAGTTTGACAAAAAAAATAATGTATTATTATCAAACTACTGGTGCGTTAGATTAGCCAAGCCTATGGACACCTAAATTCCACACTACAGGGATGCCTCCTTAGCATCTATCACTACTCTACCTAAATATTTGGCTAAAAATATGAAAAGAAAGGATGATAAATTTTCTCCTTGGTGAATGTATCTAGAGGCTTGGAATAAACTAGCGAGCCTTCTATTTACTAGGATGGAATATCTTAGATTAGATATATATCTAAAAATATAGTTACAGAATGGTTTGCTGAAAGCAAATTTCTCCAAAACTTTTGAAAGGAAATGCCAATTAACCTTGCCATATGCTTTGTAGATGTCAAGTTTTAAAATCACACCTTTTTTATGTGAAACTGATAGGGAATGAATTATTTCATGAGAAATAATGATGCCTTCTTAGACATTCCTACTAGGGACAAACCTAGCCTACTCCTCTAAGATCAAGAACATTATAATCTTTCTCAATCTTAAGGCCATTTAATTTGAAATAATATTATAAATTGTAATACACAAAAAATAGGCCTAAAATCAAAAAAATATTCTTGATAATCCCCCTTGAGAAAGAGGGAGATAAAGGTGGCATTCAGATCTATAAAGACTTTAGATTTATTTCTAGATTTTTCCAACATCTGTAGAACTTCCACACCCACAATATCTTATAAAGCCTAGAATAAATCCATTGGGAAGCCATCTAGACTAGTTGTCTTATCCTTTTCCATAGTAAAAACAACATCTTTTACTTCTTGAAGAGAAAATGGTGCCATGAGATTTTCATTTTGAGCTAGAGTGACCAAAATAGGAATGTGAGGTTGTGATTCTAGGCCTACAAGTCAGAGAAATTAACACTATTAAGAAGATCAAAAAAGAAAGTGACCACCTCATTTATAATATCAAGATAATTGGTCAAGAGGGATCCATCTGACAATTAAATTTGGGAGATTTGTGTGAATTTTATTTTAATCTTTACTAAATTGTGAAAAAATACAAGTTCATGTCACCTTCTTTTAACCAATCCGTCCTAGATTTTTGCTTCCAAAAAATTTCTTCCCTTTGAATAAATTTCTCATATTCTTCAAGGAGAGTTTTTTCTTTCTTGAAAGAGGCTTGATCCATACCATATTGAAAAATAGATTGAGAATATCTAGATCATCTTCCACTCTCACTTTCTCTTGAAAAATATTTTTGAAATTGTTGATGTTCCACTATCTAAGTTGTCCTTTGATGAGCCAAAGTTTTTTAGCTATACAAAACATGGGAGCATGGGAATTGATATGGAAATTCTTCAACTATTTATCCATGACCTCATATAAGGATCAATCCCTAAGCCACATCTTTTCCCATTTAAAGGGACAATGTGGGGGAGTTTGATTAATACTAATGAATAAAGCAATTGGTAGATAGTCTAAGCTAGAAAAAGATAAGATGAAAGATTTTCTGAACCAATTTTGAGCCATCTAGGAATTAAAAGAAAATGAATCTATGAAGGCATTCTAGAATATTTTTATTACCACATATTTTATTGCTCTAGGTGAAAAAACCCACTTTGGGTAGTAAATCCATAAGCACATTTCTTGTAGAAAATTGAGAAAAATCAATATTACCTAAAGACCTATGATGTTTTCCACCGAATTTTTTAGAATGATGAAAAATGACATTAAAATCCCCATCAATAATAATTTTAGAATTATCAAACTAGTCACAAATATCAGTTAGCTTAGCTGACAGATTCATCTTAACATGAGGATCATTAGGACCATAGACATTACATAAGAAAAAAGTCAAATCAAACTTTAGGCAAGAGATTTTACAAAATTTCCAATGATTTTTCAATTCAACCAAATCAACCTTAACTCTATAAGGGACCCAAATAATTTTGAGACCTCCCAAAACCTTAGCCCCTTCCATAAAGGAACCATTCCATCTTTTCCAACCAAAATATAGTAAAGAGATATCATCCTCATAACTTAATTTGGTTTCTTAAATCATCAAAACATTAAGACATTTAGAGGATAATAGACATCTGACCAAACATCTTTTGTTATGGGAGTTAAGGCCTCTAACATTCCAAGATAGGATCTTTATGATTTTTGTGAGAGGACTTTCACCTCCCATTTATTAGGGATAAAAAATTTAGACAAATTACCTTTTTTTCCACACGAGACTTCCTCAGTAGCATGAATATGTTTTTTTCCTACCTTGCTTCAAAATTACACTACAATATAGCTTCAACAAAGAATTTTGAGTCCACATAATGGTTAGATATTCTTTATAATTTAGTTCCCCTTTTGAGTCCAATTCTTCAACCTCTGAATCATTTTATAATGCCTCAATCATAGGATTCTCCTCTTGAATAAGACACTCCTTATTAGGGGACACATTTTTTTTCTCTAAATTTCCATCAAAGTGATAACTAAAATTCTTGATGACTTTGGTTAGATCTAAGAATAAATTATACCCTTTAATCAAAGTATTTGAGGAGAGAAAATATGGCTTACCAAGCTTCTCCAATAGCGCTTCCATCTTTGGGATATTCACCCTTTGGTTTTTAGGGGGTGAACGATCCACCAAGGAAGAAATCAAAGGAGAGGGTGAGACTTCCTCCTATGATCAAGAGGAGGATGGTACCTCTTTATCTCAATTCCAAGAGCATATTTTCCCTTTATTTTTCATTCGATCATGTTGCTTATTAGACCAAAAAGTCCAAGAATTATTCCAATGAAAGGATGAAGAGGATAGGACTAATTTTTAGTGATGACAGAAGGAAGCTAATGGTATCTTAGATTCCTTACCTAGGTAATGTTTCTAAATATGCCCAATGTTTATATACTTAAAACATCTAAAATTGATGTTTTCAAAATCCACTGGTTGGCTCCATACTTGACCTTGGGATTTGATCCAATTTTCTCTTGGGATTACTTTTGAGATATTCACCAAAACCCTAATATTGGCATAAGAAAATAAGTATTCCTTCTCTATTTTTAAGTCAATTACCACACAAGAGATGATTAGATTACACAAAGCTAATAGACACTCTCGAATCTAGTATTCAATTGAAATACCATAGAGTCATACCAAAGTGACAATATTATGTGGGTACTTCAAGGTCACATCAAAGTTAGGTTTCCAAGGTTGAAGCCAAAGATGAGCTCTATACAAGGCCCAAAAGGGTTTTAGGAGGATTAGATCATGACTATATTTGTAAGGGAAAACCACTATGAAAAACACTTTAGGTAATAATTTAATCTCAACATTCTTACCCTAGTTTACAACTATCCAAGGTTTGATTTCCCCAATAACTAGCCATTTTATATCAAACTTACCAATTAGAGCTTGTGATTCTAGGTGAGATACTACTTGAGTGAGCTCTATAGTCTCCTAGACAAACTCCTTATCTTTAACAATATTTATAACCTCCTAATTATAGTGGACTTCATTTTCATGCCCACACTTATCAGTTGACAAATGACCTTCCTTACAAGGAGCGGATTTGGAACTTGAAGAGTAGCTCCCACTTGCCAAGTTTTTGAGAGGTTTAGGAGAAGAAATGATAGATTGAGCCTCTGAAGCCACCCCTATGTCAAATTGTAATTGACCTTCCATCTCTTTTGATCCTGCATTAGAATAAAAATTAATCAACTTTTATATAAGGCACACATCTTGATCTAAAACTTGGGTACTTATACTGGATTGTCGGTGACCTAGGCCCATAAAGAAGGTTAGGGTTTTTATTTTTTCTTCATACTCTTAAATTCCTTTTGATTCATCTCTTCCAAAGATAGTTATTTATAATTAGTAATGCAATGGTAAGACACTTATTTTCTCAAAGGTGGTTATAATCATGCCCACATGGTATAGAATAAAATAATAAATGAAGGATGCAACTACCAAACAACTATTAGATGGATCCAAAATATGACCTCTATTTGGAATGATGAAACAACTACTAAAAATGGATCTAAATCTTCATGATAAGGTTGTTTATGGAACCGATATAATGAAATCAAGGCCAATGGGTAGGGGAGGGAGGGTGAAAATAAATTGGTGGATAGGAAAGGTATGGTATAATAGTTCATGATAAAATGGTATGGTACAAAGAAGATTGTCAATATTATGGTACAACTAAAAAAAGACTTAGAGATAATATAATAGGTCTCTAGAAAAATAACACTTGAGGTGTATAATGTTCATCAACTCATCATGTTCATACCCATATGGTAAAATGAACCTATATGCTCTAACACCATAGTTTATAATAATGATGAAAGGGCCTATCTAATTGGATTTGAACTTTCCTTTGTGTTTCTTCTTAATCATGGTATTTAACTAGTGTTCTTTAAGAATAAGATCACCAAGCTCAAATTCTCTATGTTTAATGTGATAATTATAATAGCCGTGGAGTGGGTTATGGTATGCTTATAGGTTATTAACTATGGACATGTGTTTCTCATCAAGTAAATCCATCTCTTATAGGTTAGCTACTCAATAGTATTTATCATCCAGGACATGATTCAAAGAGATACACAAATAAGGTAACTTGACCTCAATGGGAAGAATGGCTTCAATGCCATAAACAAGTGAATATAGAATGGATCTTATTGGATTAAAGTGGTTGGCATGATATGCTCAGAGGCCATAGAATATTTGAAGGTGCCAATCATAGCCAACATCATTGATAATGCTTTTATTAGATGCTTCTGCTTGGCCATTTTCTTGTGATTAATATGTTGTGGAAAATTTTTGATTAATTTTGTACTTGGCACATAGTGATTTGACATCCTTATTATTTAATGAGATATCATTATTAGATATAATGTTAGAGGGGATACCGTAGAAGCAAATGAGGTGGTTAAAGATGAATATGGAAATTTTCTTTCCAATCATGTAAGTGAGGGGTATAACTTTGACCCATTTAGTGAAATATTCTCTGGTGGTAAGGATATATTTATGGCCATTAGATGAGGTAGGGTTTATATTCCCAATGAGATTTAGGTCCTATGTATAAAATGGCCATGGTATAAGCATTGGTTTCAAATTCTTGGATAGGGCATGAATTAGATTGGCGTGCCTTTGACATTTATCATACATTTTCACATGCATAGTTACATTTGCATCCATCATTAGCCAATAATACCTAGTATGAAAGAGCTTTTTAGATAGGATGGCCACACTAGTGTGGGATCCACATACTCATTCATAAACTTCCCATAATGCTAATATTAATTATGCTAAAGTTAAATAACAAGTCAAATTTTCGTCAAAACTACAATGGTATAGGGTTGATTTTAGTAAGGTATAACATGTGGCATGATAGATAAAGGCTTTGGATTGTTTGTAGAATAGGTCTAGTGGAATTATTTGGTAATGAAGGTACGTGTAAAGGTTTGAATACCATATAGAGTTGGGACAAATAATATCATAGATCATTATGATGGTTGAAGATTTATGAGTTGGCATTGGCATATTTTTAATGAGGAATTGATATTATTTGGTCGTGTTCATATGTGAAATCTAAGATACAATGGTGGTTATGGCATCTATTTTTTTATTACTAGCCTTTGGTATATGTTTAAACTTGACATCAATAATCTACTATTTCAGAGTTTCAACTATGGCCTTGTATGGTACCAACTTGTCACCCTTGGTCTCAAAATGGTTTGTAACCTAATTGATGATTAACTAAGAATCACCATAAACCTTGAGATGTTATGTGTTCCATTGTATTTCCTGTTAAAGTCCTACAACAAGTGCTTCATATTTAGGAATGTTATTGGTACAAGGAAAGCTAATCTTAAATTATTTAGGGATTAGATCCCCATATGGTATAATTAATAAAGGGATGGCCCTCAATCCATATGTGGTAAATGTGATATCAATATATAGATTCTAGTGATGCTCCTTAAGTGGTGTCAATAATGGTCATAATGGATTCATCTCGAAATTGAAATGTTAGTAGATTTGTATCTGCAAGGGGTGATTCATCAAGCTAATCTATGAGAAATTTCCCTTTCATGGATTTTTGGTTAACATATTCTATCTCAAACTCATTGAGAAACATGCTTCATTTGTCCATGCAGCCTTGTAAAGATATTTTTAATAGTAGATACTTGAGAAAATCTAATTTTGAAATAACCATGGTCTTGTTATTTAACATGTAATGTCATAGTTTTTGATATGTGAAGACCATAGATAAATAAGATTTTTCAATGGGAGTATAATTATGTTCATATGTGACCAATGTATGGATTAGATAGTACATGGAATGATCCTTTACATTATCATCATGTTAATCTATTAGTGCTCTAAGGCTTTGTTTATAATGGATTTCTTAGCATAGGAGGCAATAAAATAGGTGGATTTACTAGATAGTCCTTTAGATTTTGGAAAGCTTGCTGGCATTCATCATCCCAATGGAATGTGACACCCTTCTTCAAAAAATATGTAAAAGGATGGCACTTTTTGGCTAATTGAGATATGAATTCTCAGATAGATTAGATATTTCCCTAAAAACTATAGAGCTACTTCTAATTGATTGATAATGAGATTTGAGTTATGGTTTATACATTGGATGGATAAACTTCAATGCCTCTTCAAGGCATAATGAATCCAATAAATTTACTTGAAGTAACCCCTAAAACACACTTATTAAGATTGAGCATGACTTTGTATTCACATAGTCTTTCAAATATCCTTCATAGTGTTATTGGATGATTGGTCATGGTCATTGATTTTCCTAATATGTCATCGATGTAGTCTTTGATAATGTTATGAATCATATCATGAAATATGATAGTCATGGCTCTTTGGTATGTGGCCCTAGAAATTTTAAGACCAAATGGCATATCCTAATATCAGAACATTACATATAGAGTGGTGAATGTTGTTTCATGTTGGTCTTCTAGTGTAATTTGGATCTAGTTGTATCCTAAAAACCCATGCATCAATGAAATCATTTCATAACCCATTATGGAGTTGACTATCATGTTAATGTTCAGTAGAGGAAAGTCATCCTTTGGTTGAGGCTTATTCATGTCTCTAAAATTATTGCATATTTTGATTCCTTCTATTTTTTTACAGATTGGTACAACATTGGAGATCCACTCTAAGTAGTCGATCGATCAAATACATCCTGCTTCCAAAAGTTTTCCAACTGTTTCTTCACTAATACAACAATTAAAGGATGCATCTTGTGTAATTTTTATTTTATAGGTTTGGCATTAGGATGTACAACAATGTAGTGTATAACCAAAGTGAGGTCCAAACATAGCATGTCTGAGTAGTCCCAAGAAAATATGTCAACAAATTCCCTCAAAAGAGTTGTAAATATTTCACATTCCTCCTTAGTGAGAGACATGCCTAATTTGATCCATTTCAAGTCATCTAGAGTCTCAATGTTAAATTCTATAGTAGCCTTCACAATAAGAGTTGAACCATATTTTAGAATTATTGGCAAAGATTTAAATTAGTATATAATTTTAAAGTCCTCTATTAGGATTGTCTCTTCATGTTATCCTAGGCATGATGAATCAAAATCTCCCAATGGTAGGGATGTCCATGTGACAAATACTATAGGTAACTCTTGTGTGATTTGATCAAAATACTACTACTCTTCAAGACTAAACTCAGACCCATAAGCAAGTTCATAATTATTGGTCTCCTAAGTTATGTTTGGGGAAGGTTGAAAACCCCATATAATGGTGCCTAAACTAGGTTTTCACCCCTAGACTAGCTTTTCTCTTTACTATTTCCCTAGTCCAAAAGTGCCTCAAAGAGGTTTTCACTTTGGGACCTTAATGTCTTATTTATTTATTTTTAGCTAAGGGTGTTCACCCAATATCTAAAATAGGCTTCAGGATCTAACTTGATTAAAAACCCTTGTTTATGGTCTCCCAATGGAACATTATCCCTTAGGCCTAGAAAATTGTAGAAGGCCTCATCATTCTGAAACTCATCGACTAGCAGTATTGATTTTTGTTGGTCCCAGTCTATTAGTTGAAGATAATATAAAGGTAGTGGATTGTCGTCAATAATTAGTCAAAGGGTACAAATGTCATTGGTATCAAATAAATTAGTATTGGTTAGGTTATCAAAAGGTCTATGATCATACTTTGCTTTGTTTTCAACATCATCATCACTATTCATTAGTGTTAGAACATGAATAAGGTGCATGGGATCACCCCTAGGCAATTTAAATCAAGGACCATATGTTTCTTTACACCAAGTGGAAAAAATTAGCTCAAGCAAACCTTGTTGATTTATCCCAAGGCCTCCTCCCTCATAGGCATGTCTTTCCATGATTTTTTTTGAAATGGGATAGTTGGAATTTATGTAACAATAAGCTAGGTTATCATTATACAACCAAGATTCATCATTTTCAAGTGGTTCATGTTCTTGGCTAGTGGTTGGTATGAAAATAATAGATTTTGGACTACATAGTTAGCCTTTTCCATTTTGTTGTAATTCTATGCAAGGTAGTTATGATTTTTTTTATTCCAAAGGACTTTGGGTTCTATGGAATATTGGAAATTTGGAATGTATCATGGGTCAAATATTTTCCTAGGCTATTATCTGAGATGGTATAATGATTAGATATGTTAGGAGGTGGCATGTGGGAAAGTGAATCAAGGGTATCTAGGTCAATGTAATTGGCCTCTAGTGAATCACAAAGTATTTATTTCCCCTTGTATTTATTAAGAACCAAAACAATATTTATAGCTTTTAGACTTAGCCCCTAAATTCTTACAATGTTTATATGGATGCAAATCTCCACTAATGGTGACCTCCATACCCAAATGGGAGAATTTTATACACTAGTGCAATGTTAATGGGATTGCATGAATTTCATGTATCTAAGGTCCACCCAAAAATATATTGTATGACAAATCGAGGTCTAACACATGGTATAGTGTATCATGGGTCAAAGGCCCAACAATAATTGACAAGTTGATAGTGCCATGTGCTTCCAATTTCTCATTATATTAGGTCTTGATTGTGATTATTTATAGATAGATATTAGTCATGGTGTACTTGAGAAGCTTGATGAGCTTTAGAGACACAATATTTAGACATGATCCATTATCTATGAGGACATGCTTCACTTTATAGTACATTATGATAACTTTGATGTACAATGGATTGTTATGTAATGGGCTAAGGGATGATATATCACTTTGGTCGAAGGTTAATTTTTAACCTAGGGTTGAATGTTCAACCAAAGCTTGGAATTTATTTGGAGATTTATCATTAGTAACTTTAGATTGGCCAAGGAACTCTATTAATACATTCTTGTGGATTTTAGACATACAAAACAAATTCAAAATAGATATTTATCTAGGTTCCTTATGTAATTGTTCCATAATATCAAATTTATTTTCTTGTACAATGGTAAATGGCTTATTCCTAACCATAACGATTGGTTAGATGGATGAAGTGGCAGATGGTTGTGGGCTTGGTATTGAGTTATTTGACCACAGGGATATGATTTCATAGTTGGGATTAGATAGGACCATTGTTGCTAACAAATGATGGTAGTGGGGGACTAGATAGGATAAGTCTTGATTGTTATTAAACTTATGTATGGTCATGAACCAATGATGAGTTATTGATATAGGGTACAAAAGTGGGAATCCATACTTGCTAGTATGCCTATATGCAGTACCAAGTTAAGGAAAGATCACTAACATCGGTTGGTTGATTAGAATTAATTAGCCATGGTCTCGTTTGATTGGTACTTGGTCTCAAATTGATGGAGATAGTGAAAATGTGACCTCCTACAATATGACCTAAAAATGTGTTGTAGTCATGTGAAATTACATGGTAAGTCTATTGGTTATTTTTATCTTTATAGCCTTGGTTCTATACATTCATTTAACATTGGTTCTATTGATCTTAGTTTTGTTAGTTTTGTCTCAGCTATTGATACTATTATCATTGTTGTGATGGATGTTGTTGTTTCTGGTTGTTATGTTGTGGAAAGTGGTTTTGAAAAATACCAAGGTTATGATTGGATGTGGAAGTTTTATTATCTAATGTTATCTCTACATTTTACAACAATTTTTCAATCCAATGTTTAATTTACACATAACAATGAAAATTATGTCCATTAACTTGATGATACTTGTGGAATTCATTTTATTAGTACTAAATTGGCTAAGGAATGCCCTTAGGATAATGTTTCAAAATAGACTAGCTAATCAAATTAACATTGGTGAGCTTATGAAGCACATATTAAATGGGTTCTCTAAGGTCACTAAATACATCATGAGTAGGCACAATTTTCCTTAGAAGAGGGGTTTTCAAAGGCAAAGTGTATTTATTTCATTGGTCTACATTGTTGTACTTACTATTCTTGTTGAATACGTTATTAGTTAGGAGTTATTTGCATATGTAGCATAGGACAAGAAAATGGTGTTTTCACCATTTGGACATATCACAACTTGGTTACCCCATTCCCAACAACATTATTATTGAGATTGAATGTCTTGGACTTTTCATAATTGTTGGCCTATGTTGGTTGAAACACATACACTTGAACTTCATTTTGATTTTGGTTTTATCCATTTCCTTAGTCTGTAGTTTGTTTTTAATTTGATGAAGTAATTTTATTGATTCCTTTGTTAATAAGGGCTCACCTTTGTCAATGATTTCCTTAAAAGTGTGTGTACACTATAGTTCCATATGGTAAGATATCTCACTATGAAAATTCTTGGTAAACACAATGGATAATTTCTTATCTAGTAAATTATGGGTGAATCTACTGGAAAGTGTTTTCCATAATTGTAAATAATTTTAAAATATTTCACCAACCTTCTACTTGTATTGCATTAAATCTACCAATCAAATCTCATGTTTGAGATTATAGAAGTGTTATACAAAATTATTTGAAAGATCATCAAAGTTAGAAACTGAATTCTTGGGTAATTTTAGAGACTAATCCAATGCTTGTCTTTTTCAGTTCCTTAGAAACAATAGTAAGAGGTATATATCATTGTAGTCTAATAGTTGAAAATCAATAAATAATTCTATCAAATGGGCCTTAGGGTCTCTTTTCCTCTTGTATTTGTCAAATTGTGGTGGTTCATACCTTAAAGGAAATGTTTTTACAAATACTCCATGTTGAAAGGGTAGGAACACACATCATCCAAATTAATTTTTTTTGTTTGTTTCCTAGCTTGGATGGTGTTAATTGTATAGTTCATTTATTTTAGTTTTTGGGCTACCAAACTAGAGGGAACATTGATTTGAGGCGGAGGTTGGGCAATCAAAAGTGGATTAATTTGACTAGGATATATTAGAGGCATGGTTAGTTTTGAAATGTTGGTTTAGTTTATGAATTGACCAAGAATATACATGCATGGATTAGGATGTGATTGTTGGAATTGCACATGCTTTGGTGTCATATTATAGTTAGGATTTGGTATATGGGATTGGTTTTGTGGAAATTATGGTTGATATGGAAGGATATGGCTTAAAGTGAAATAACGTTCATATCGAGGTTAATTAAAAAATTTATAATGAGTAATTAAACTTTATTGATTAAGGGGAACTTGTGAACAAATGCGATATCATTGTGTTTGTGGTACACTAGCAATAAAAGGCAATTATTGTCTAATCAGTACTTGAGGAACATTAGAACCTATTGGTTGTATGAATCCTTATTAAGAAGTAGATGCATGTTGAATGTTAGACATTTGTCACTAACTAATACTTATATGATATTTATTAGACATAATTTGTGATTTTAATGGTATTTGTTTTGTGACTAAAGAGGTATGTTCATCACTACATGGTGACGTATAACATTGGTTGCCCCCTATTGAGGTGGCAAGATGCTTTGTCTTCGTTATGTGGGTATGTTGGATTGTTCCAATTATTGTGGAACATTATCAATCACCTATTGTGGTAGGTTAACATTCATCACATTTTTTTAAGACATGACACTAGTCATTGTTTGACTACTTAATCTTTACAATTGGGTTCTTGAAGAAGTAGCTAGCTGAGAATTAAAGGTAGTTGTTTGAGTTTGGGAGGTAGAAGTTCCTTCCCCTAAATTTTCAAACCACTCATGGTGTTAAATAAAGGCACATTTTTTTTTGTACTATCATTTTATGCATTTACACCACTTTGGTCTGAATTAGATGACACTTGCATGTTGTTCACTATGTTTGGCTCACTAATCTCTATGGAAGTTAAAGATACTTCCTCGATAGTTGGGGTATTAAACATGTTTTCCACTAAAGTTATTTGCAGAAATGGGTCTATACACTATTTTTATTAGCCTCTAAATTTTATTAAAACTCTTGTTTAATAAACTAAATCAATAAGAGGAGCATTTGACATGGTCAGGTTATTGAAGTTACGTGCTAAGTCAGGTATGTTGTCTGAATTTATATGAAGTGGTCCTTCATTTGTTATTTTCCTATGATAATCATATGAGGGTCATGATATGGCATCAAAATTATAACTTGATGGTTGATAGAAGAGGCATATTCAATTTTTTGATTATAAGAAATATTGTAAGGCCCTCTTACTAAACTTGGAAATTTTTTATGGGGAAAGTCTACTAGAAATTGAGCCCCTACCTTCACATCTTTGATTAAGAATTCATCCTTATTTGCAATCAAGTGACAATCAAAAAAATAAGGCTCACAAGATGATGACATGGTAACATAGTAAGGTTGTTGTTGTACTTATTCTATAACCAATGGTATGCTAGCTAATTATTGTGTTATTTGTTTTCAGTCTTGCTCTGAGTATGGAGGCATGTTGACCAAATAGTGTACCAAAGTATCTTGTAATTGTTAACCCATTTAAGTGTTATAAGGTGGATAAATATCCATATCACAAATGACATCATCTCCATAGGGGTCTTAAACAAAGACCACTTATGATACCACATTAATATACCATAGATATTACATGATGCCACTAGAAGTATAGTGAGACATGTTCAAATCAATGGTGAATGTTTCAAAATAAAAGTGGTTAGAGTTATACAAACTCTAAAAAATAATGTCTAAAATAAAAATGGTTCAACTTGATCTAACTTGGTCAAAGGGATGGAGTTGTATCTCCATAAAGAGTCTATGCTAAAACTTATTATAAAATAGTCTAATGTCAAATGTCTAATGTTAAATTCCTCACACAAAGAGGTCAAGTGGATGAAATAAAACTATAATGCCCAACTCAAGGTTCAAAGTGTTCTAAACAAGTCTAATCTAGGAGAATAAAGGTTGCTAGGTCTTTTGGACAAATGTGACATAAAAAACTAGGCTAAAAAAAAATACATGTGCCAGGACTTTTGGCCAAACGTAATGTCAAAATTTAGAATTTAAACAAACCTAAAATACTTTGGCATAGACTAGGCACTTGACTTTAGACTTAAACTTAGTTAATTTGATATGATGCATGAAATAAAAGGCACTTGGAGATAGACTATTTTATCCCAAATAAAGGCACAAATTATAGTTTTCAAATTTGGATAAATAATTAACCTAAGTTACACAACCCAAAAAATGAAAATTTGTGTCTAAGCTGAAATTAGACAAGGTATAAATAAAAATCAATCAATGTTTGGATTTGAAATTGTCAGGGTTAATTAGAAACTCAATTTAGGAAAACTAGGCTTCTTTGATCAATAAGATAGACAAAGGTCAATGTTATTATGGTACTATACAAATACCCAAAATGCACACATGGTTTGGTTCAAAACTTAGACTTAAAGTAAAATAAGTCTATAAAATGATTTGAGTAGCATAATGGTGTTATCAGTCTCTAAAGTTATGATCGATGGTTTGTTTCAATACTCCAAAGAACAAAACTTTAAATGATTTGGGTAGCGTAACTTTACCCATTTCAATCAAGTGACACATACAATGGTTTTGATAAAAATTTCAAGGCAAATATATGGTGTTAAATGGATGGCATAATACCTCCTCAAAATATTGAGTGATGTGGACATAAAAATCATTTTGACATGGCATAAATAAACAAATGGTTTTATAATAAAAGACCAAAAAAGTAAATGAAAAGATAAATATAACTCAATACAACATCCTGAGCCCTAAACTGATAAGGTTGCTTCATATTGATGAAATATGTCTATATATCTGCTCTAGGGAGGATTTTCAATTGTTAATCCAAAAATTAAAGTGCATGAAGTAGTAGGGTTTTTACACCCCCTTCACCCAATATATTTTATGGTGACATGGACCTTTGGGCTACTCACCCTTCATCAACAATATATTTAAAACAAGTGGGGTTTTTCTAAAACTTAAATTTTTGATCGTCTAGATGGTCCCAAGTGTGATTAACACTAGAGATGCTTCACATCAATTGAGTTCATAATGATTAACTTAATATGCAAAGGTTTATAACTTTGCATATATATTCCATCCATGTACCACTTCATAGAATCCCCTAGTTAATTAGACCTAACTTGAGTTTTCATTACGAAAGGAGAGGTTAGCCACTTAACCCCTTAGCTCTTATAGTATACATGATATGATTTATATACCCCACTATAGAGTAGGGTTGAAATATTTTCAAAAGATGAAACCTTGGGTAAAATCTTCCTTGAAAAACTTATGAACAAGCTATGAAATCCTCTTCATAAGCCAAGTTGCATAAAATAGAACTAAGTGAGAAGACTTTAGAGGTTCCCTTTAGATCACCCAAATCATATAGGTTTTAGGGAAAACCTCAATAAAATTATTTTCATTCCTTGGATAAAGGCACAAATTGCAAGGAAAAGGAACTTTTGGTCACCCAAGTTCCCTATAGAGGATAGGAGGAGAGCATAAATGCACTCTTCATTTTTTTAAAAATAAACAAGTATAAAACACACACTTTTAAGAATTTTTAATCTAAGTGAATGTTAATTTTAAGAACCAAATTAAGTATTTTGATGAATTTTTTGGACCCTTGGCTTAAATTTGCAAAAAATTTAATAATTTTCACAAAAAAACTTAACACAACACACGTAGGTTCCTTTTAAGCACTAAAACCAAATGGTCAAGACATAACCATTCTTTTTAGGCACCAAAATGAAGTGTTCAAGAGTTAGCATTTACACATTTAGTTCCTTTTCCCACCTTTTTCCTAAAAATTTCAGAGATTTTCCTTATACTTTGAAGCATAATTATGGATGAAAAAATAAGATTTGAAAACATAAATCTTAGGTATTTTTTTTCTTTTTTTTTGACACAGAGACCAATATCGATCACCTATGATCAATATTAGTTGTAAGTGACTGATGAAAATTGGAAATGAATTGATATTAATCAATAAATATTGATGTCTATTACCTATGAACATAAAATCAAAATAAAATATTTCCAAAAAACCTTGGTTAGCTCAAGTTAGTATGAAAACTCCACAAAACCTACAATAGAATGATTATATAGGGAAAATAAAAGTCAATGAAACAAAGAAATAACAACTAAGAGTGTTAACAAGATTCAAAATCCAAGTTTTTAGGACATGTTTTACCATACACCCTAACCAATGATGTTTATCCAAAACTGATGATAGTTAAACATAACTTATGCTAGTTAGGCAAAATTGATATCAGCTATGCCAAATTGATGTCAATGTTTGTGTAATTCTAAGTGACATAAAAAACAAAATATGATAAAGACAAAGTAAAAAACTCAAAATTTTAAGATATTCAAGAATTCACTTGAAAATTTAGGAGTTGAATTTTCATATTCTTTCTACATGGGATGTTTTAGGGTCCCACCAAGCATGCCATTTGTGATCATTAGAATTTGACATAGAGAGGAGGTTAGTATTGTGTTAGTCCATAAAATAATGAAATGAACACACTAACATGCTAAAATATCTATCTTATATCATAGGGGGAGATTAATGAACAAAATCAAATGAAAAGAACAACTAAAATTCAAAATACAAACAATATCTTACCTTCCTTGAATGCTCCAAATGATTTGTTGTGTGCCTTGCTCAGTTTGTACTCAAAGAGTATTTGACAATGGAGTTTATGTAATTCCCTCTCCCCTTAGCACCATTGTGGCTTGTGTTATCTTGATGTGGCTTAGATAAATATTTTGACATTATCACATTATTGATATTAATCTTACAATAAAACCTATATTATAACTCTATAATTTCTAAGCCTTATTTTTAGTAGGTAATGGCTTATATTTATAGGCTTAAGAACTAACCCCAAATCAAGATAAGTTAAAGTGTAGTTTAAACATGGAATGGGTTAAAACCTATCATAAGTGAGTCAACATAACCCTAGTGGAGTTAAAATGAGTTAAATGGTCATGATTTGTAATGAATAGGCATGGGTCTCCAAAAAGAGATATTTTTAAAAGATTTTTTCCAAAGGCTTGACAATTTGCAAAGGTAATCATGAAAAGTTAAGATATTTAATATTTTTGAATTTCCTTTTTATTTATTAATTAATTGCACATGGATAATTCAACTAGGAATTAGATTTGGTTTAGCTTTTCAATTAATTTTGATTAACCATTTAGCTCTTTCAATAATTGATTTTATTGTGCAAGTGTCCCACTTAATAGGTCCATAATCCAAATTGCATGTTGTGATGCCACAAGATGATTAGGGATGAATTAATGAGAGGTTATGATTTCATATGGTAGGATACCCCAATTATGGATGTCTCAATGTGATTATGAGATTTGATGAATGATGCAAAATAAAATTTGAGATGTTCAGTGATTATTAGGATTAATTTAAAATGGTTGGTAGGAATCGATCTGAAGTCTAGTCAAAATCTATTGGTTGCTAATTTTAGATGTATACACTTACTATTGCACATATAGAGATCTTGGGTTTAGTTTCCTAAGCCATTGAGTCTTTTGAGGGGCTTTGTTCTAATTGAGCATCCTAAAATTCTTAGATATCAATCTTGTTGTCCTGCTCTAGTGGTGATTCCACATATAGCAAGTGGAGATTTTATGTGATGTAACAATGAACCTTAACCCATTTATAATCATAATTATAACATAATCATTTTTCATCACAAGCCCACACCCACATATCTCCATCAAAAAGGAACTTGATTAGTGTGGTTTTGGTTAGATTTTGGTTCATTGTGTTCTTTATGGGTAGGAAAGTGGGAGGTTAATGTTGCATTGAGAATTTATCTTCTACTAACTTAGCTAGACCCAAGGCATCCATCATGTTATTTGGATAAAACATTTTCACATCTGAGCATATTATATCTTTGAGGCTACTAATAAAATAAGTCTTGAAGAAGTCATCTAATAACCCTCTAGTGTGATTATCCAATTTTTCAAATTCAATCTGTTAATCTTGAATAGTGCCTATTTGGTAGAGTTTGATGATAGATCCTATAAAGTACTCAAATGCAAAGGGAAAAAACCTACCAAAAAGTAAGGATGCAAGGGTTTTCTAATTGGGTTCATCATTCAACTTAAGATACCAATATTACTATTGGAGTTATTTTTGTTCCAAGTGGGAGGAAGCAATTGGGACTTTGTTGAAAGAATAAGTATTATGAAGGTTGAAGAATTACTCAGCTTGATATACCCATCTTGTAAAATCTATACCATTAAACTTTGAAAAGTCTATCTTGGGCCCACATGTTGTTTGGGGATAATAGAAACTATTATATAAATAAGAATCTTATAATTTTTTGTGTAAAATGCTATTTTGTTGATTCAATCCATGCATCATATTGGTTAACGTAGTGACCTGAGTTTTCAATGTTACGATATCTTCCTCCATGATCTTTGTGCCTATATGGATGGATACCATAACCAATGCTTTTTTTAATGGATTTCCATATAAGATATGGTCAATAATGAAAAAATTAATTTGGGTTCAATCAATAGGGGTAAATGTACTTTTGCTAGTTTTTTGGCACCTCATGGTTAGGATTGATGAAGGTAAGGGAAATTTCAACATCATAATGGAAAATTAGTCCAAGATGGATAGAGGAGTATAAAATGGAAAGGAACATTGTGAGAATGTTTCAAAGTAAGAGGGAAACAACTAAGTTATGGAAAAACCCAAAAAAATTAAAATTTGAGATTTTTAGCTAATAGAAGTGGAGTTTGGATATGGACCCTTGATGAAAAAATTTGCATAATAGAATTTTGGGTGTTCTAAGATTTTTTGAGAGTCAATGGAAATATATGCTGAAAAAATGGAATTTTTTTTACTTAAACAAAATTGATTGATGATTGGTTATTCCTATCAAAACCTTGTCTACAAGTGTGTGGTTACCAATTGTTCTCAACTATGATCACTTTATTTTTGGTTTTATAAAATTATTATGTTGGATATGGGACCCAAGTATGTTTGGATGCCTAAGGATTTTAAGGGGTCTCTTTGACCACCAATGTTGTCTAAATGAGTATCACTCTATAGAATAGTTTTGGGCATAGCTTTACCCCTAAGTGATAGCTCTTAATTTACCTCATAGTTGGAAACTTTCAATTAGGATGGGTTCATTTCCCTTTTTGTTGGTAGGTCCTCTCAATGGGATTACTACTTTGGGGTTCGTATGGTAGTCCTCATAATGATTTTTGGGGATTGTTCCCAAGTACTTCCCATAGTCATTTAGAGGGTTATTTACCCTTACCTGAACCTGTAATGAATATGTAGAAAATAGGGGAAAGGAAAAATACTTTTGTAAATGGTGCATATCTTACAAATCCAATACTAAAAAAATCTACAAAATCAACTTATAAGCTAAGAAAGTGCTCTAATACCAGATGTGAGGAATCTTATACATAAATTTATGAACTATAAAAAACAAATGAACAATGAAATGAGATTTATAAATAACCTAAAATATCATTTATATCATCAGCCACTTCGAGGGGAAAACCTCCTTTGAGTAATCTCAATACAATAATATTCATGGATGCCTTAATTGGGTCTCAACACTTACTCAAATACTAAATCTATTCTAAGAACTACTAATTCCCATATATATGAAATAATTCAAATATGTTAAAGGGATAATTACAAATCATATGCATCCATAGTGATTAATACACTAATAATTAAAAGATAAGGGTAGGACATGGGTTTATGATAATTTTCCAATCTATTCCCTATAACACTATAGTTAATAGTAGTAAATCTTTCAAGTCTTAGAATTCTCTTTGACACATATCAATCCATATAAATTTGACATATTTATATAATAAAAAATAGAGGTGCTACTATTTTATTGAAGTCTTAAATAAATCTATAGTAATATCCACCATGTCCTAAGAAACTTTGAACATCTTTTCGTTTATGTGGCATTGGTAGGTGTAGACACCTAAATCTCATTTAGTGTCAAAATCTACCTAAATCCATTTAATAATTCTTCTTAAAATAATTCATCATATTTCTCTCCATATTAAAAAATTTGAATAGGTCAAATTAGTTAATTATACACACTTTAAATCCTTATTTTAAATATAAAATCTAGATTTTACATCTCATTCAACATCTTCCACCTTTTTCTCCCTCATCCCACTAAACCCACAACTTTCTCAACCTCTTATGACTCATTCCTTGAGTTGTCAAGAAGTTTGACTTATTCCTAGTGACTCAACTAACCAATACCATGTTTTTCTCAACCATTTGAAATGGTATTCATCCTAATGTGTGAGGACTCATTAGTCACCATTGATTATTTAGATCATTTAATAAATCTAAATAATCCTACACCATTTGATCTTCCTTCAAAAATCCATAAATAAACTTGAAAGCATTCATTTTTAAGGGTCGTAAAATCAAATCCTGAAGAATCTAAATTTATTTATGCTAATGAAGTTATATTCATAAGTGAATCCAAGAGAATCAAAATGAATCAAAGCATACAAAAAATCTTTTTGCACCAAAACACTGCTTGTTTTCCTTTGCATTGGAAATGTGAGCACCACATTTTTGAAGATCATATCAAGTTTACATCACAATGGAGAAATCTTACACATTTAAAGTGTATGTTTTCTATTTTATTTTATTTTTGAACTATATTAGGTTGAATTTATCTTAGGTTAGGATTGGGTCATTTCTTAGCATTTCTAAATTTAGTTCACAAATTTTTGGCATGCTAGGTTAGACCTTCCCTCATCTTTTTCATCTTTTGATCATTATATTTGCATTAGGGAGCATTTTTAATTCAATTTTTTTTTTAATATTTTCATATGCATTCGATCTTTTCTTTTTGAGTGCTGGTATAAGGTACAAGTAGTTATCAAGCATTTTCTATTCGGCTATGTACTCCCACTATGCAACATTGAATTCAAAAGTATTAATAGAGAAATTATAGTTCTTAGTAGCGAAATTATTTAACTGCATAGTAAAATCATTTTTTTAGTCTTGTGTTTTTTGTTATATGTTTACAGGTTCAAAAATGAATTTGTTTTGAAACAGTCCAATCATCATCTAAAGCAGTGAATTCATTATTCTTAGTAGCGAATTCATCTTCTTGTGTAGTGAAATCATCATTTTTTATAGAAAAATCATCATTTTCAACAAAAAATTCATTATTCCTAGCAGCGAATTCATCTTTGTGATTAGTGAATTCATCATTCCTAGCAACAAATTCATTCTATAAGCATGAGTTTATTTTTTTCTATTTTTGGGTTTGTCTTTTTCCTATGTTTTTTTATCATAATTTTACTTCCTTTTCTTTCTACATACCTATGAATTTGTTACATAGAGGTGGTTTTCATTTGTTTTATTTTAGGTTGCCTTACTCCAAGTCTAAGTAAAAATTCAAGCAACTTATTTTCATAACGCTTGTCAAAGATAATAATAAAAAAGGATAAACAAAAGCCAATTCCTTTACTAATGATTTCAATTTTGGTTTCAAAAGTTTTTAATTTTTACATCACATTTCATTTTAGCATTCTATTTGTCATTGTGAAAATTGTGTATGCTCTTCCCTTAGCATCACATTGGTGATTATACTCAAGAATTAGAAACATTTCCTTAATTTTTTGTGTTACCTAAGTAGTGTCTGCATATGCGCTTTCATTATTGTCACATTGGTGATGATAATAGAAAAAAATGGATAATTAATGTTTATTTTTTTAGGGGATTTATTGACCATGAATTTCACCACCACTAGTAGGACAAACCCCATTTACCAGTGGGGTATATAAATTGAGATCCAACTATTCCAATTACTTAAGTAGTTATGTGTTTTCAGCTCACTATGATATGAGGGGATTTCATGCTCCAATACTTAGGGTTTCAATAACTACCTTGAAATACAAAATCATCACTTGTCAACACATTGATATCCCTATGATTGTGTTGATAAATTTGGGACAAGATCGAATAGTATGTGTCTATTTTATCTATTTTTTCCATAATTTCTCTCTAGATAATCTTGTTTAAACCTTAAACCTAAAATAACCTCTTTTTCCATTTGACTTTGGTGCATCAATTATCAGTTAGAACCAATAATATACCTTCCTCACACCCTTAAAATTAGACTCAGTGGGCCATAGAAATGATAAGATCCTCCATGTTTAGTACCTTAAAATATTAAGCTACAGTTGAGAGTATAAATGAATCAATGACATTAGAAGGCTCAATAGTTGTTCACAAGCCTCAACCTAATCTTTCACCTTTTATGTGAAATTTATTAACTCTTTATAATATAAATTTTGTTTATTGTTTATTTTTATCTACAATGTGATGAAAATCCTTGTTTGAAAACTAGTTATTTTATATTCAAAATCACATCCTGAAATCAAGTCTTTATATCAAAAACTTAAAATAATTGGTTCAAGAATTAAATTTTTTCAATCAACATTTTGATTAGTATTTTTAAATTAGAACATTATTTCTATTTTAGACCTTTTTTATTTTCTTAACCATGCCTATTACTTGGAAAATGACCATGTTAAATCCTCCTAACTCAAGTGAAGAGCCTTTTGGTAATGATCCATTTCAATTCTCTAGTCAAGATCATCATGCAGAGATATATAAAATCATTGAGAAAGAATAAGACAAAGGAGGAACTTACAAAGATGAGGGTAGCCCTAAAGTTGTCTAACCTCCACCTTTTGATGAGTATATCATGTACAAAAGAATTAATTATTACTTTGAGCTTTGGGCTTTAGAGTAAATTTTGAATCTAATTTTGATGTACATAATTACTAATGTCTAATTAAAAACAAGGAACCTTCATCTTCCAATCCCAATAAAAAAAATCATATGGTTATTTAGAGGGTAGTAATGATCCCTTTCCTTCCTCATAACCTCATCCCAAGTCTCTCAAGACAAAGAGAAATTTATTTCATGTGTGGAGTCATCCCAGAATAGTAATGATTTTTCCAAAGAAATCCATGCAACTCAAGGAAATCAAGAGATTATGAACTTTCAATATCATTAATCAATCAATCCCTTTGGTAAACCCAATATGAATGTAAATAATTTACCTTCACAACATCATACAAATAATCCAAGTTCTAATATACCTTCAAACTCATCAATTATGCAACCCACCAATAAAAACTTGAATCTTACTTTAAGTTTACCCATCATGCAATTAAATAAGCTAAATTTGAATAGTGGGTTCCCTTCTAATTCAAATTTAATCAATCAAAATTTTATTACACCAAATTTGAGTATGCACCCAAGTCTACAAGGTTATAATAAAATTAATCTGAGTTTGAATCTTCATTCAAACTCATTAATCAATACTAATTAGAGCTTCCAAATATTACTAATCATATCCAATCAAAATCAAAGATTGAATACATATTCTATCTTTCCCAATAAATCATCAAATACTAGTTTGAATTATACTTCACGAACATTCAACAATCTAAATTTAAATCATAGTCTACCACATTAGTTTTTACTAGGATCAGTTCTATCCAATCCAAATCCCAATTCAACCCCGAATCAATTTAACTATATTCCAAATCTTTCATTTAATTCTACCCCAAATCCCAACACCAACTCAAACCAAGGTTTCAATGATTTTAACTCAAACTCCAACATGCTTCCACAACAAAATAATTCAAGTTTCTTTAACCAAATAGGTTTTTGTCAAAACACCAATCCTAATCCCATGAACTTTAATGCAAATATACAAAATAATTCAAGTTTCAACCAAAATCCAAATCAAACAAATTCAAAATTTACACAAAACCCCAAACTTGGTTTGAATCTAAACCCAAATCAAACCAATTCTGGTTTTAATCCAAATCCAAATTAAATGAATTTTGGTTCCAATACTAATCAAAACCTTGGTTATAACTATAATACCTTTTCAAATCATCAAAACATAAATTTCAACAATCAAAATACAAACAATTTTAATCAACACATTCCCTTAAGCACAAACCAATTCATAATTCAGATACCTAATTCATTAATTCAAATGGACCAACTATCCCCATACCTTAGGCAATAATTTTAGATCATAAAGGATAGAGTTAAAGGCTTTCAAGAATGTGCTTATAATTGACAAAAAAATTAAGTTTAAGGAAATTGTCTCATATCCATATGATTTGAGTAAAATGACTACACCTTTTCCCAAATACTTTAAACTTCTAAAATTTGATAAGTATAAAAGTAAAAGAGATCCTAAATGACATCTAACTATATTCTATCACACATGTGTAGATCTTGATTATAGTAATGAATTCATGTTGCATTTATTTCCATGAAATCTTGGGGGCCACGCCCTTAAATACTTCTCATGATTTTTGAAAGTATTTATCTTCACTTTTGAAAACTTATCTTAAATATTTGTTCATCACTTCTCTTTTAATATTGAAAAAGACTTAACCACTCTAGACTTGCACAACACCAAATAAAAAACTGATGAAACTTTTGGCTCCTTCCTTTAGACATGGTGAATAATGGTAAGTCATTTTACATGGTCATTTCCTCAAACAAAGCTAGTGGACATTTCTATGAACAACTTAAACTCAGATTTAGGACATCACTTATTACTTCTTTACCCAAGATATTTTAATGACATTATTAAATAGGTAATTCAAGTGGAAATAACCTTGATCAATGGAGGTGTAATCAAAATATTTAAACCATATAATAATAATTCCTCAAAACTAATAGACAAACTAAATTTTTTTGCCAAAAATAAAAATCTTGTTGGGGATGGTGTAACTAATGTAAAATAGACTCAAAATGCATAAACATAAACATGCAGCCAATCAACACATAACATTATAATTCTTGGTGGGTAACTAAAACAAGGGAGACCTAAATGTAAAATCACCCAATTGGGTGAGACTCAGGAGAATGTTTTTTTAAATTTGGACCATGTGAACATGATAATATGTCAAAACACAAAACCCTTTGAATAAAATTTTCCCAAACCCTATTGTTACAAATAATATTAATAAAATGAATACCATTAGATTAAAGAACATTCAACAAATTGGTGTATACACCTAAAACACTATGTTTAAGACCTCATTGATAGAGGTGACATAAAAGTTTAAAACCCATCATATAAATAATATAATAATCATGAATTAGGTATATATCAAGACCCATTACTTAATCATGAGTAAGGTAAGGGCAAGAAAAAAAAGAACTAGAATCAAGTAATGTTAATCAAACTAGTTATCCATTTGATTCCATAATCAATAGCATTGATATGGTTCATAGACATGTTAACATTATCACTTTAAAAAAATATAAATGTTTCATCACCACAATATGTATAGAGATTACCCTACCAAGTGCATCTCCCTCTAATGTTGAATGTTAATACAATATTATTGACCATATTAAGAAAACACTAGCCAATATCTCAATTTTAGACCTTCTCAAGACATCCCATGTGTATAAAGATATTTTGTATAAAGTTCTCTAATATTATAATGTCCCTTAAAATATTAATAATATAAATTTCCAAGTTTTAATAGGTTCTTTGGAAATAAATAATCAAGAAACATTTGATCATTTAGATGTTTCTCCTTTAGGTTTAGATCATAACCTCCCATTGTATATAGAGGTTATTATTTATAAGCACAAATTAAAAAGGGTTTTTAAAGATAATGGTTTGGCCCTTAATATATGTATACTAAGACTCATAAATCATCTTGAGTATCCAATAATAGCATTGTAAGAAATTATCATTACTTTAAATGCATACAATAATAATGAGCATCAGTCTATCAGCACAATCCATTTTCCTCTGATGGTAGGATGTATCATTAAGGAAACTCTTATTAATGTTTTCAATATTGATTTACCATAAAATATACTCCTTATACATCCATGGATTCATTTTATGAATGTTATTCCATCCATTCTTCACCAATGTTTTAAATTCTCCCATGTAGGAATGAAAGTAATTATACAAGGTGATCTTCATTCCTTCCAATATTGCAAGCTATTGGAAGGTAAATATCATAAATAAAACTATCTACCATTTATAGATGATAATTTTGGCCCTTTGAGGATTATCCTTCTCTTGAAAACTATCTCAATCCTCAAATCTTATTTCAAACACCTCCCCTTAGTTGATGGATTAATACACCAAATCCCTCTATATCCATTGAAAAGTCATTAACCAATGAAACATATAACCAACCATACAAAAAATATTCAAATACATTATCTAAGAAAGCTTTGAATCAATCATTTATTGAGAAAGCTTCCAATAATTCTTCTATTGAATCCACCATCTACCAACAAAACATCCTCCTCTACCTCTTCCCATTTTAAAATCATTGATCGAGGCATGAGTGAGTATATCATCTAGGATTTTTACACAAGTACAATACATGCTGATCCAAATGACTATGGTCAACCACACCATATAAAGGATAAAATAATGGTTAAGAATATCAGTTAGACAAAATTTCTAGGAGGCCTTCTTTTTTATGAACATATTGATGATTCAAATTCTTCCTATCTTTATTCTAGTGAATTAGCTACTTGCTTTTACACCAATAAATATCATGTTGAAAAATCTATCATGTGAAAGATAAGGAAATATAAAGGAAAAGGTCTTGGCCTCCATGAACAAGGTTCCATTTAACCTATCACACTAAAATCAAATGAGGTGAAGTATAATCTAGGATTTAGCCCACCCAATGTGCGTCTTACACTCTCCCATAGTGACTCTTCTAGTGAGTCATAAGATGATTCTTTAAATAATGAGATGGGTTACATAATTAGTTATCTTGAATATCTATCCCTTACTATACTATTAGATGAAATTTCCATCCTTACACTTAACCTTACATATCCATATCTCATACAATGGGACCAACTATCTAGACCTCAACTTGATCATTTTGAAAATGATGAAGCTATATTTGAATTCTTGAGAATAAGAGATCAAATTTGGGTAGGTGACCACAAGAGAAGATTTCTAATACAATTGGTAGATTCAACATACTTTGGGGAATAGAGATTACATCACTTTATCAGTTCTTCCTCCACATCCAAACAAGAAGAATTTGAGGAAGACTTCCATCTTCCTACACCACCCCTAGATTATAAGGATGAATCAAATATACTTATTGAACAAACCATTCCTGTAAACATCGGCACCAAAAAAGATCAAAAAATTATAAAACTTGTTATATCACTTAATCAAGAAGAAAGGGATAAATTTACACTATTATTTCATGAGTTCTATAACATGTTTACATGGTCTTATGTAGATATGTTAGGACTAGTTCAAGAGTTAATAGTTCACCATCTTGTGATGCATACAAATGTAAAAATAGTAAAACTAAACTCTGTAAGATGCATACCAAGATTTCACTACTCTTAAAGGAAGAACTAAAGAAGTAGTTGGCTATTAGTTTCATACATCCAATTGACAACTTAGACTAGATATCAAACATTGTACTGATGTCAAATAAACCTGAAGGGATTAGAGTATGCACAAACTTATGTGATATAATAAAGCATACTCAAAGGATTATTTTCCATTGCCGAACATGGATATGACTATCAATTCAATTGTAGGCCATGAGATGTTATATTTAGTGGATGTTTTTTAAGGTTATAATTGGATAAGAATTACTATCAAAGATTAATAACAAAATGACATTTATGAATCCATAAGGGACATTCTTTTATTATTAGGTGATGCCTTTTTTTAATAAAATGTTGGGTTACATATCAGTAGGTAATGGCTATTATTTTTTATGACATGCTTAATCACATTATGGAAGACTATGTAGATTATATTCTAGCTAAGTCTAAATCTAGGAACAATCACCCTAAAGTGATTCACCATATTTTTGAGTGCATGAGAGAGTAAAATATGAGTTTGAATCTAAATAAATGCATGTTTGGTGTAATAACCAAGAATTTTCTTAGGATTCACTATTTCATAACATAGCATTGAAGTTGATCTTTGAAAGGTTTCATCTATCATGTATATGCCTCCACCTAAAAATCTTAAACAACTTATAAGCCTATAATGAAAAATATAGGCAATCAAAA
Source organism: Torreya grandis (assembly GCA_037957365.1). NCBI lineage: Eukaryota > Viridiplantae > Streptophyta > Pinopsida > Cupressales > Taxaceae > Torreya > Torreya grandis. Next base: position 333,021 of record JARHVA010001806.1, on the reverse strand, counting down.
TATTCATATCCCAACTTGTAGATATCTTTCACCCATTCACATTTTTGATAAAAAAGGATACTCATTTTACATGGACAGTAAAATTATGAAAAGGCATTTAACAATGTCAAATAATATCTTTCAAACTCACTAGTGTTGATAACACCTATTGTGGGTAAACCTTTTTTGTCTTATAGTTCAGCTACTCAATATGCACTTGGAGCATTATTAGCACAACATGATGATCATGGGAAAGAATGAACAATTTAGTAATTGAGTAGAATATTTATATCCTATTAGATAAATTAATTTCAAATATAGAAACCATATCTTGTAGTTGTTTTGCTTCCCAAAAACTATGGCATTACATTCTTAACAATCAAAAAAATATTATTTCCAAGATTAATCATATTAAATATTTCCTATCCAAAACCTTTCTAACAAGTAGGATGGCTCAATGGGTTATGATTATTAGTGAGTTTGATTTAGAGTATGTTAGCCAAAAATCAATCAAAGGACAAGTTATAGTAGATATATTGTCAGAAGCACTATTCAACATCAAACCATCTCTCATAATAGAATATCCAAATGATGCAATCATGTCTATAGATGAATCCCTAGTTTAGTATATTTTCTTTGATGTTTCTTTTATGAACCACGTCTCGGGAGAAGGTATATTATTGGTAACACCTGATGGGGATTACATTCCTAAATAATTATGAAATGAATTCACTTGAACTAATAACATATCATAATATGAAGGTCTCATTGTAGGCCTTAAGATGTCAATCTAGTGCAAAATCTAACATCTCCTTATTTTTGGTGATTTCAATCTTATCATCAACCAAGTCATTAATGCATTCCAAGCCCGTGATGTTAAACTAGTCCCTTACAAGAGGATAGTAGAGAGCTTGAAATCATATTTGGAGTACATCCAATTTGAACAAGTACCAAGAATAAACAATTGAGTAGTAGATGTTATGGAAACAATTGGATCCCTGTATATTTAAGCACAAAACATAACAAAAATTTGGTTGAGTACTTATAGATACCTAATTATGATACACCTAATTTATAAATGGTTTGTGAGGTGGTTGGTCCTATTTATACATGGTACTTTGATATTTATACAAACCTTCATAACCATACAATCCCATATAACCTTTCCTCTAACTAACACAAATCCTTTATTCAATACACATCTCACTATACAATCCTTGGCAACACCCTATATCATCAAGGCTATGATAGAATCCTTATACACTATTTGAATTCTGAAGAGTCTACACAGGCAATTAGAAAAGTTCATGAGAGAAGTTTTGGATCACATTCAATTGGTATGCTCCTTTTGAAAAAGCTTCTCCAAGTAGGTTATAATTGGCCAATAATGTAATATGATTCATTCACCTATATCAAAAAGTGTGTACCCTATCAAAAACATGGAGATCTTATCCATACACCCTCAAAATATTTACAACCTATCACAACACCTTGTTTATTTTACACATGGAGGTTAGACTTCATTGGGAAAATAAATCTTAGTTATTCTGATGGACATAAGCATATTATAATCACAATCAATATTCTACCAAGTGGGTTTAGGTAATGCCACTTACATATGCCATTGGAAAGTAAATTTCCATGGTTATCCTTAATCACATTATCTCTCATTTTGGTAATCCTTCCACTCTCATTTTTGACAATGGTAATTCCTTAAAAAATAAAGATGTTAAGAGTCTTTGCCAAACCTATCATATCAAACATAGATGGTCCACTCCTTATTACCAATAAGGAAATTACCAAGTTAATGCAACCAAATAAAATATTTTTCACATCCTTAAGAGAGTTGTCAATGAATTTTATCATGAATTTAATACTTAGTTATATCCTACCCTTTGGGCATATTGCACTAGTATCCACACACCCACATGGGCAACCTTTTATTTCCTCATTTATGGTAGTGAGTCTATTATTCCCATTGAGTTTAAGATTCCATTTTTATGAATATCATTACAAAAAATCATGGATGAATAATTATATCTTACTTCACACCTGAGTGAACTTGACCTCTTAGATGAGAAATGACTCAATGCTCTCAACCTTCTAAATGTTTACCATAATCACCTTTATCATAGCTATAAAAAGTAGATTAAATCTAGGGAATTTACAATTAGAGATCTTGTTCTCAAAGAGAACCAATGAAACACTAAGGATGAGAGATAGAAGAAGGAGAAATTTGAACCTATTTAGTTAGGCCCATATATTGTCACTACCAAGTATGGGTCAGGAGATTACAAACAATCCATAGAAGATGGAGAGGAGCTTGACGAACCTATGAACATCATGTACCTTATAGTATTTTATGCCTAAAATTGTTTTATATGTTGTTATTGTTATATCAAAAGTCAAAAAATCAAATACACACACACACACACACACACACACACACACACACACACACACACACACACACACACACACATAAAAATAAAGAAAAAGTCAAAAAAAAATGTGTACATAGATTGTACAAATGTTTTATTCCTAATATTATTTTATATGTTGTTATTTTTATATCAAAAGTCAAAAAATCAAAAAAACACACACACACACACACACACACACACACACACACACACACACACACACACATCAAAAAAAATAAAAAGTCAAAAAAAATGTGTACATAGATTGTCCAAATGTGAAAACTAGTTTATTGGCACTTTGGATAAATACCATGGTAAAAAACAAGATATTGGTACTATGTGTAAACCATTTATTTATCCTAGTTACTTGGGGGCATCACTTTTCATTAATCCACTATATATTCCCAAGTTTTTCATTTTATCAAATTTAAGTCATTTTTCCTATAACATGATAAGTTTAGGGTTGTTATTCCTATATGTGAACCTAAATTCCTGCTCATGATAGTGGAAAAACATCTATTATATTCCTTATTTAATAAATCCCAAAATACAAAAAAATAAAATAATAGAAAAACATTCCAAAAACATAAATCTCAATACATCTAACATTCTACAATATCTTCCGCATCCTTCACTCAATCTTAGGTGAGTCATTGGTGTATCCTTTTCATCAAACATTCAAAATGCTTCATCCGTCATCCACTTTATTATCATTTCCCATATTGGGAGAACTACATCTGGCCTGATATCCCCACATAGATTTTTTCTAAGGTGGATCATGTAGGAAACACTTATAGAGATGGTGTCTATAGGGTTAGCTCAGCTGACGTCTTCTTCTTCATCCATTTCCCCAACCATGGATTATCTTATCCTTACGCTTCCACCTCAAATTTTCACTACCTATCCTCCCTCTTGGATACAATTTTCTAGTCCTTATTTAGATTGTTATTGTTTACAACTTTTATTTTTACATCCTTTTTTTGTTTTTATTATTATATTGATTTTTTTCTACCTCTAACCATTCACTTGGTTATTTCCCTTAATTTTATTTGTATCCATTCAAATCATTATTTTCCTTTACTTTTTCAATTATGACCATTTTTTTTCTTTTATTAGAGTTACTCTTTATTTATTTGTGTGTTATTATTTTTCCATTATCATTTTTTGTGTGTTATAATCATTTAGATTTTTTTTCCACATCTTGTTTTTAATTATTATCTTTTTTATGTTTACAAAGATTATTTTCTGAAATACATATATAATATAGTTATGGTTTTACTATATCATGATGTACTTTATTTTTACACAATTTATTCTTTATTTTTGTTTTTATGCTAAGAACATCAACATTCATCATGATTATTCAATATCATTAGTGGTAATGTGTTTTATGATATATTAAAAATCAAGTTTCTCAAAGTTCGAAATTGTTGGAAATCCAATTCAAAGGACAAAAACACAATGCATCTATGTCACATTCTAAATTTGTATGCACTTAAATTATCGCTTGCCTATATTATTATCACTAATATTCTTATTAGTCAACACTAATTACATTAATCTCATTTATTATAATTTTTCATACTAATTTATCCCCCTCTTAATCCTTTATCTAATGTCCTCCCTCAATATTTCTTCATTTACTAACCCTATTCATCCCCACCAATCAATTAATTTATCCTAAATCCCCATTATGCCATTCTAATCCTATCCTATCTATTATTTGAGAATTTTAAATTCCCAATAATCCACCTACCCACTTACTAACCTATCCCTAGGATCTTCTACACACCTAGTCTCTAATCACTCACCTAATCCCTATTTAATCCCCCTTCTAATCATTATTAATCGTAATAAGGTTTCTAGACTCCTCCAAATCTAAAACCTTCTCTAAACTTCCCTCTCCTCTCTATAATCCTCCAAATCTAGAGGCTTCCAAGGAATTTTAAATTCCTTAGATAATTCCCATCCATTGATCTCCTTAAACCAAGTTTAAAACTCAACCATTTATTTTTTCCCTCCAAATCTATTTAACCAATCTCTCCCTCCTCCTCTAAAATAACTTGGAAATCCATAGAGACATCATATTGATACTATATTGCATCAACAAAGCTCTCTTTCATCCATCCATAACCATTATCAAATCTCATTCAATCATTTGGAAGCCATTGTTGATTGTTAGCAATTAATCCAATATTTTCAAATTCGGGCATCAACAATTCATTTTCAAATCCTCAAGTGGAACCATAAAGAGGTAAAAGTAATGGTAAGAATGTTCTTATTATTTTGATTTGCCTATTTTATCCATTTCTATTGGTGTGATTAAGTTTTAGGTTTTTATTACTAGAATTAGTAATATAACTTGGATCTAAAATTCAGTGCATATTTTGGCGACCATGGTAGGAGATGTTCCCAACTTAAATTTTTTCTTATAATAGTGTTTTTACTAGCTTACAAAGTGAATTGGGCAAAGAAAATCTCTATTTTTTTGACATTTTACACTTGCATGTGGAATTCATGGTTTTGAAATGGTATTCATGATTGTGTACTCATGATATTATCTCAAGAGTCATGAAATTTTGACTAACCATTTGACTTGACCACTAACAATTTTATATTTTATAGGTTTTTAGCCTTTTGATAAAACCATAACTCATGACTTATGACCTTGCCTAGTGAGTAGTGATTTTTATGAGAGTTTTATGATTTTTATCAAAAAATGCTAATGGTTTGTGCTATAAGTTTTTGAATTTAATAAAAATCATGAACTCATAAATCATGACTTTGCTCTAGTAGTTATGACTTTGCATTATGGAGTCAAAATTTTGTAGTTCCTAAATGCAATCATAAAATCATTTATTTTACCATTCAATTTCCATTTTGACTAACCCTTGCTTAACCATCCTAATCATACTATATGTGTTTCGAGGTCTTTTAGCCTCTGTGTGTAGGATCTTGGTCGAAACGAGCATCAAGAAGGAATCTAGACTATCATCCCCAAATCACAAAACCATAACTTTCAACATATTTAAACTCACAAATTTATCCTATGAAGTACAATATTATAGCCATAGTAGCAAATTTGTGAATCATTTTATTTTTTTCATTCTATTTATTGGTTATCATGTTTGAGATATACAAGGTATATTTAGGACAAAGTTTAACTAGAAATATTATCTTTTAAAGTCTTAGATTTTGTCCAATTATAAATTTTTTGATACATCAGAAACATCAATTTTAATCCATCATAATAATCTCTACATAAACATCCCTAGCATCAAAAAAATATGTAATTAATAATTATTAGGCCTTTAAAATAATCTAACATAACCTGGTAAGGGAGATTTCTATGTCAAATATCTAAATCTAGAGGTTTTGTCATTTATAACAAAATTGTAACTATTGATTTATAGCAAATAGAAATATTATCAGTTTCAATCATGATTTTGAAGCTAATTATCATAGTTTTTTAGGTTAACCAATGTATTAGCTAACCACTATAAAATAATAACTCACAATCTATGATTTTGCCTTAGAGTTGTAGTTTTGCACTCTCTGGTTGTAATGTTACACTATGTAATCATAATTTTGTATTAATGTTAGCCTTCAATTTGATATTTTTAATTGAATTTTTATGGTCATTTTTTATGAATTTTGAGTCATTTCAAGCTTCCCACAATGATCCGTAAACACGAGTAGGAACTTCACTACTTTTTATAAATGTTTAAATGGATTTTTTAAGTTCTCAATTCAAAAATTTAAACTAAATTGGAAGTGAAAATTTCTCAACTTTTAAAATGTTGGAATGATTATAAACTAATGAAAATCTGATCCAAATCAAGTTTCAAAACTGAAATAAAGGTGAAATGAAAGTTCACATCCATCATCCATAGAAACCCTCAGCTTTTCCATTGAAACAATTTTATCCAATTTCCTGTAAACCAATTTGTTAGTGTAATAATTTTACCCACTATTTGTAACCACAATTGATAGTTACAATAAAATGCCCAAAATAAATAAGGGACTTATAGAATGTGTAAATATCATGTATGGCTACAAATAGTTTGTATAATTAGTACAATTACAAACAGTGCCCATAAAGGGTCTTATAAGCCTCTATTTTCACAATATAAAAGACAACATATAAACTGAAATGCAAATTTCTTAGAATAGACATATTTCTCATGCCCATATAACTACATATACTATTTTCAAGGTTTAAAAATGAAGTATTAAAATCCCAAACATGAGAAAATAATCCAAGTATGTTAAACCTGTCCCTTGGTTTTTCTCTATGCACCACTCCAATAAACCATATCAACATTCCAAGCATGGTAAATGTCCTTTATGCATTGTCAATCCATTAATCATGAAAACATGAAAGTTAAAAATTGTTTACCAACCCTCTTAATCATATTTTCTTGATTAGTTGGTGATATTTCTTTAGTGGATTTAGTAACATTTGTATGGGTTGATTTAACTTCATTAATTGCCCTTTTGATAGGTTTATAAACCATCTTAATCTTACCATTACCAGGATGTTGTGATGGTTGAAGTCTCCAACACTTTTCAACTTGATGTCCACTTCTGTTATAATGAGTATAAAACCTTTTGTCCACTCTTTTGGAAAACATATTCTTATTTCTACTCTCAGAACTCTATCTAGGAAAATAGTCTTTCAAAATCTTTCCTAACAAAGATTTACATTTCCAACACTTGGATACACAATGATTAGATGATCCACAAAAACTACATGTCTAAATGTGCCATAAATTTTGTGTACCATAATCAAAAGGAACATTGGAATATTTATGTTGTCTGGTAGAATTAGAATCAACATTATTGCAAGTGTGACAAAAGGAATATGTTTTACCTTTCATCCAAGATGGTTTACACTTCTCCATAGCACATCTTGCTTCTACATTCTTGGAGCATTTACTTCTTTCATTTTGAATACCATATTTGTATCCTAACCCTAAATGATTAGGCTTATTCCCTACCTAAATGGGGTTAGTATCACCTTGACCATCTTTTCCCAGGCCTTTTCCATTAAATCCCATTTTAAAAAGTAATTTTGAACCTATTCCTTTTGTTTATTGTTCAAATTTACCAAAATCATTGTTACTAGATTCTTCATGTGAAGGAAAATCAATTGATGACTTACATTCACTTACAATGTTTTCATCCATCATAGTGCCTGCATCTACAATAGAAGGCAAATCCTTCACTTTTCCACCATTCTATAGTTTTTCCATGAGCTCATCCTTCACTCATATCTTATTTTTCAACTAGGCAATCTCTTCATCTAAGGAGTACAATCTTGCTCTCAAAAAAGCATTCTCTTCTTGGATCTATTGGTTATATGCTTCAAGCTCATCAAGCTTGGCTCTATTTGACAACTTTCCCATTGCACAAACACAAAAATTGAACCAAATGCTGAAATAGAAGCAAAAACAAGCAACTGTTAAATCCCATTGATCAACTGCTCTGATACCAAAATTTGATTCGTAAACACCAATAAGAACTTCACTAATTTTTATAAATGTTTAAATGGATCATTTAAGTTCTCAATTCAAAAATTTAAACTGAATTGGAAGTGGAAATTTCTCAACTTTTAAGATGTTGGAATGATTATAAACTAATGAAAATCTGATCCAAATCAAGTTTCAAAACTGAAATAAAGGTGAAATGAAAGTTCACATCCATTATTCATAGAAACCCTCAAATTTTCCATTGAAACAATTTTATCCAATTTCTCATAAATGATCAAATGATTAAATTTTTCATTCTGATTTAAATCTGAATTATAATCTACAATTAAACTAAAACTAAAATGCAAAAATGAAACCAAAGATCAAAACATAGAAATTGTTTACGGGGTTCAGAATTCCTACATCCCTGGGTTCTTATTGAACCGATCCATTAATGCTTCTAAATTTTCAAGCTAAAATAATACTTAAAAACAATAAAATATCATATCCCTCTAAAAAAATAGTGTTTCAGACCTTCGAAAGACCTTGGCTGACTCAGCACATCCTTCACCTTCCTGAATTACACGTAGAGACTTCTCCAAATCAAAATTGGCAACTTCTATATCTCAAAATGGCATCAAAAATTATTCAAAATGGGAAAATGGATATACTACATAGAGTTTATTATAATTACAAACAAGTTTGTAGTTTACTCTGAGCTTTGGTTCAGCCTCTAAGGGCTCCAAAATGACCAAATACAGTAAACTAGTCTATAATTGCCATACATAGTCAGCTGAATGGCCTTGTGTAAATACAAATTCGTGGGTTTAATCTTATCTTGGCTCCCATGGGAGAGTTGGTCAGGCTCTTAACCTTTTACATGGTCAGTCATGAATTCCAAACCCATCAACTTTGGCATAGAGATTATTCTTAGCCATTTAGTCCCACATTGGGCAAACTTAAATGACTTTTATTCCTTTAATAGCCTTATCTCCAAGGCTTTAGTCATGGCATCAGCCACGCTTCACCCTTTTGCTTGGGTCTTACCCATCTTAGGCATCCTCAAGCCTATCCAGTCCTTGAACTTAGCATTAACGCCAAATTTCATGGATATGGCTCATAATTATAACATAATCCTTTCTCATCATAAGCCCACACCCACATATCTACCTCAATAAGGCACTTGATTGGTGTGGCTCTAGTTGGATGTTGGTTCATTGTGTTCTTTATGGGTAGGAAAGTGGGAGGTCGATGTTGCATTGAGAGTTTATCTTATACTAACTTAGGTAGACCCAAGGCCTCCATCATTTTATTGGAATAAAACATTTTCACATCCAAGCATATTGGATCTTTGAGACCACGAATAAAATAAGTCTTGAAGAAGTCATCTAATAACCCTTTAGTGTGATTATCCAATTTCTCAAATTCAATCTGATAATCATGAATGGTGCCTATTTTCTAGAGTTTGATGAGAGCTCCTGTAAAGTACTCAAATGCAGAGGGACTATACCTAGAAAAAAGTAAGGATTCAAGGGTTTTCTAATTAGGTTCATCATCCAACTTAAGATACCAATAATACTATTGTAGTTATTTTTGTTCCAAGTGGGAAGAAGCAATTGGGATTTTGTTGATAGAATAGTTATTATGAAGGTTGAATAATTACTTAGCTCGATATATCCATCTTGTAAAATATGTACCATTGAACTGTGGAAAGTCTAGCTTGGGCCCACATGTTGTGTGGGGATAATATAAACTATTATCTAAATAAGACTCTTATAATTTTTTGAGCAAAAGGATATTTTGTTGATTCAATCCATGCATCATATTGGTTAATGTAGTGACCTAAGTTTTCAATGTTATGATCTCTTCCTCTATGAACTTTGTGCCTACATGGATGGCTACCATAACTAGTGGTTTTTTTCAAGGGATATAAAAATGCTTTATAATACATGGTCAATAATGAGAAAAATAATTTGGGCTCAATCAAAAGGGTTAAATTTACTTTTACTAGTTTTTTGGCACCTCATGGTTGGGATTGATGAAGGCAAGGCCAATTTCAAGATCATAATGGAAAAATTGGAAAGTTAGTCCAAGATGGATAGAGGAGTAGAAAAGGGAAAGGAAAATTGTGGGAATGTTTCAAAGTAAGTGGGAAAAAACTAAATAAGCTGTGGTAAAAACCCAAAAAATTTAAAATTTGAGATTTTTGGCTAATAGAAGTGGAATTTCGATATGGACCCTTAATGAAAAAATGTGCATAATAGAATTTTGGGTGTTCTATGTAATTTTTTTAGGGTTAATGGAAATATAGAGGGAGAAATATGGTGAAAAAATGGATTTTTTTTACTTAAATAAAAATTGATTGCTACTTGGTTACTCCTATCAAAAGCTTGTCTAAAATTGTGTGGTTACCAACTATTCTCAACTATGATCACTTTGTTGTTGGTATTCTAAAATTGTTATGTTAGATATGGGACCCAAGTATGTTTGGATGCCTAAGGGTTTTAATGGGTCTCTTTGACCACCAATGTTGTCTAAATGAGTATCACTCTCTAGAAATGTTCTAGGCATAGATTTACCCCTAAGCAACAACTCTTAATTTACCTCATAGTTGGAAACTATTCAATCAGGATGGGTTCATTGCCCTTTTTTCAAGTCGGTACTCTCAATGGCATTTCTACTTTGGGGTTTGTATGGTAGTCCTCATAATGAGTTTTAGGTCTTATTCCTAAGTACTTCACATAGTTATGCGAAGGGCTATTTACCCTTATCTAAACTTATAATGAATATGTAGAAAATAGAGGCAAGGAAATATACTTCTATAAATGGTGCATCTCTTAGAAATACGCTACTAAAAAAAATACAAAATCTACTCATAGGATAAGAAAGTTCTCTAATACCAGATGTGAGGTTCCTTCTACACAAATTTATGAACTATAAAAAATAAATGAACAATGAAATGAGTTTTAGAAATAACCCAAAATAACATTTATAGCACTAACCACTTTGAGGGGGAAACCTCCTTTGAGTAATCTCAATAGAATAATATTCATGGATGCCTTCAGTGGACCTCAACACTTACTCCAATACTAAATCTATTCTAACAACCACTAATTTCCATGTATATGAAATAATTCAAATATGTTAAAGGTATAATTACAAATCATGTGCATCCATAGAGAATAATACACTAATAATGAAAATATAAGGGTAGGACATGGGTTCACGATAAATTTCTAATCTATGCCTTATAACATTGTAGTTATTAGTAGTAAATCTTTCAGGTCTTAGAATTCTCTCTGACATGCATCAATACATATAAATTAAACATATTTAGATAATTAAAAATAGAGGTGCTAGTATTTTATTGAAGTCTTAAATAAATATATAGTAATATCCACCATGTCCTAAAAAACTTTAAACATACTTTTGTTTATGTGGGGTTGGCAGGTGTAGACACCTAAATCTCATTTAGTGTCAAAATACACCTAAATCCATTTAATAATTCTTCTTAAAATAATTCATCATATTTCCCTCCATATTCAAATAATTATATAAGTCAACTTAGTTAATTATTCACACTTTAAATCCTTATTTTAAATATAAAATCCATATTTTACACCTCATTCAACATCTTCCACCATTTTCTCTCTCATCCTACTAAACCCACAACTTTCTCAACCTCTTATAACTCATTCCCTAAGTTGTCAAGAAGTTTTACTTATTCCTAGTGACTCAACTAACCAATACCATGTTTTTCTCAACCATTTTAAATGGTATTCATCCTAATAGGTGAGGACTCATTAGCCACCCTTGATTATTTGGATCATTCAATAAATCTAAATAATATTACACCATTTGATCTTCCTTCAAAAATCTATAAATAAACCTAAAAACATTCATTTTTAAGGGTCCTAAAATTGAGTCCTAAACAATCTAGACTTATGCTAATGAAGTTATATTCATAAGTGAATCTAAGAGAATCAAAATGAATCAAAGCATACAAAAAATCTTTTTTCACCAAAACACTGTCTGTTTTCCTTTGCATTGGAAATGTGAGAACCACATTTTTGAAGTGCAAATAAAGTTTACATCACAATGGAGAAAGCTTACACATTTGAAGTTTATGTTTTCTATTTTATTTGTTTTTGGAACTATATTAGGTTGAATTTATCTTAGGTTAGGATTGGGTCATTTCTTAGCATTTCTAAATTTAGTTCACAAATTTTTGGCATGCTTGGTGAGACCGTCCCTTATTTTTTGTCATCTTTTGATCATCATATTTGCATTTAAGGAGAATTTTTAATTTTAGTTTGTTGTTTGTATTTTCATATGCATTTGATCTTATCTTTTTGATTGCTGGTACAAGTTATGGGTAGTTATAAATAATTTTTTATTCAGCTATATACACCCACTACATAACAGTGAATTCAAAAGTATTAATAGAGAAATTATAGTTCTTAGGAGTGAAATTTTTCAACTACATAGTAAAATAATTTTGTTAGTCTCATGTTTTTTGTTCTATGTTTATAGGGTCAAAAATTAATTTGTTTTGAAATAGTCAAATCATCATCTAAAGCAGTGAATTCATCATTCTTAGTAGCAAATTCATCTTCTTGTGTAGTGAAATCATCATTTTTCATAGAAAAATCAGCATCTTCAATAGCAAATTCATTATTCCTAGTAGTGAATTCATCTTTTTGATTACTGAATTCATCATTCCTAGCAACAAATTCATTTTTTAAGCATGAGTTTGTTTGTTTTCTATTTTTAGGTTTGTCTTTTTCCTATGTGTTTTTTCATAATTTTACTTTCTTTTCTTTATACATAACTATGAATTTGTTACATAGAGGTGGTTTTCCCTTTGTTTTTGTGGTTTTCATTTGTTTTATTATAGTTTGCCTTACTCCAAGTCTAAGTAAAAATTTAAACGACTTATTTTCATAACGCTTGTCAAAGATAATCAGTAAAAAGGATAAACAAAAAAGCCAATTTCATTTACTAATGCTTTCAATTTTGGTTTCAAAAGTCTTTAATTTTTACATCACATTTCATTTTAGCATTCTATTTGTCATTGTGAAAATTGTGTATACTCTTTCCTTGGCATCACATTGGTGATTATACTCAAGAATAAGAAACATTTCCTTAATTTTTTGTGTTACCTAAGTAGTGTCTGTTTATGCCCTTTTCTTAGTGTCACATTGGTGATGATAACCGAAAATAAAAAATGGATAATTATTTTTAGTTTTTTAGGGGATCTATTGACCATGTATTTGACCACCACTAGTAAGACAAACCCCATTTACCAGTGGGTTATATAAATTGAGATCCAACTATATCAATTACTTTAGTAGTTGTGTGTTTTCAACTCACTATGATATGAGGGGATTTCTTGCTCCAATACTTAGGGTTTCGACATCTACCTCAAAATAAAAAATCATCATTTGTCAACACACTGATACCTATACAAATGTTTTGAGATATTTGGGACAAGATCCAATAGTATGTGTCCACTTTATCTATTTTTTTCATAACTTCTCCCTAGATAATCTTGTTTAAACCTTAAGCCTAAAATGATCTCTTTTGTCATTTGACTTTGGTGGATCGATTAATGGTTAGCACCAATAATATACCTTCTACACACACTCAAAATTAGAATTAGTGGGCCATATAAATGATAGGATCCTCCATGGTTAGTACCTTAAAATATTAAGCTATAGTTGAGAGTATAAATGAATCAATGACATTAGAAGATCCAATAGTTGTTCACAATCCTCATCCTAATTTTTCACCTTTTATGTGCAATTTTTTGACTATTTAGAATATAATTTTTTTTTACACTTGTGTCTACCACGTGATGAAAATACTAGTTTGAAAACTAATTATTTTATATTCAAAATCACATCCTAGAATCAAGTCTTTATATCAAAAAATTAAAATAATTAGTTCAAGAATTACAGTTTTTTAGTCGACGTTTTGATTAGTATTGTTAAATTAGAGCATCATTTATCTATTAGAACTTTTTTATTTTCTTAACCATTCTTATTACTTGGAAAATGGCCATGTTAAATCATCCTAACTCAAGTGAAGAGCCTTTTGGTAATGACCCCTTTCAATTCTCTAGTCAAGACCATTATGTAGAGATATATGAAATAACTTAGCAAGAAGAAGACGAAGGAAGAGCTTACCAAGATGATGGTAGCCCTAAATTTTTCTAACCTCCACCCTCTTTTTATGATTTTATCATGTATAAAAAATTGAATTATTGCTTTGAGCTTCAGGCTTTAGAGTAAATTTTACATCCAATTTTGATATAAATAATTTGTAATGTCTAATTGCAAACAAAGAACCTTCATCTTCCAATCCCAATAAGAAAAATTCATAATGTTATTTAGAGGGTAGTAATGCTCATGTTCCTTCCTCACAACCTCATCCCCAAGTCTCTCAAGATAAAGAGAAATATATTTCATATGAGGATTCATCCCAAAATAGTAATGGCTTTTTCAAATAAATCCATGCAACTCAAGGAAATCAAGAGATTATGAACTTTGAATATCATTAATAAATTAATCCCTTTAGTAATCCCAATATGAATTTAAATAATTTACCTTCAAAAAATCATCTAAATAATCCAAGGTTTAATATACCTTAAAACTCATCAATTATGCACCCCACCAATCAAAACTTGAATCTTACTTCAAGTTTACCCATCATGTAATGAAATAATCCAAATTTTAATATTGAGTTCCCATCTAATTCAAATTTAATCAATAAAAATTTTATTACAACAAATTTGAGTATGCACCCAAGTTTGCAAGGTTATAATTAAATTAATGTAGTTTCAAATCTTCATTCAAACTCATTAATCAATCCTAATCAAAGCTTCCAAATCTCACTAATCATATCCAATCAAAATTAAAACTTGAATATATATTCTATCCTGCCCAATAAATCATCAAATACTAGTTTTGAATTATTCTTCACTCACATTCAACAATCTAAATTTAAATCATAGTGTACCAAATTAGTTTTTACTTGGATCAGTTCTATCCAATCCAAATCCCAATTCAACTCCAAATCAATTTAACTCTATTCCAAATCTTTCATTTAATTCTACCTGAAATCCCAACACCAACTCAAAACAAAACCGAACACAATCTAATGCCAACCTGAAATTAAATAATCCAAACACAAATTCTAACTCAAAATTCAACTAAAACCAAAATAACCAAATCCAAAATCAAACCCAAACTAATTCAAACCTAGGTTTTAATGATTTTAACTCAAACTCCAACATGCTTCCACAATAAAATTATTCAAGTTTGTTTAACCAAACAGGTTTTCCTCAAATCACCAATCCTAATCCCAAGAACTTTAATGCCAATATACAAAATAATTCAAGTTTCAACCCAAATCCAAATCAAACAAATTCAAACTTTACACAAAACCCCAACCTTGGTTTTAATCTAAACCCAAATCAAACCAATTTTGATTTTAATGCAAATACAAATTAACTAAATTTTGGTTCCAATACAAATCAAAATCTTGGTTATAACTCTAATACCTTTTTAAATCCTCAAAACATAAACTTCAACAATCAAACTCTAAAAAAATTTAATCAACACATTCACAAAAACACAAATCAATTGATAAGTTAGCCACCTAATTCACTAAGTCAAATGGACCAACTATCCCCATACCTCATGCAATAATTTTAAAGCATAAAGGATAGAGTTCAGGGCTTGCAAGATGGTGCTTATAATTGACAAAAAAAAATTAAGTTTAAGGAAATTTTCTCATATCCATATGATTTGAGTAAAATGACTACACCTTTTCCCAAATAATTTAAACTTCTAAAATTTGATAAGTATAAAGGTAAAAGCAATCCTAAATGACATCTAACTATATTTTATCACACATGTGTAGATCTTGATTATAACAATGAATATATGTTGCATTTATTACCATGAAATATTGGGGTCCAAGCCCTTAAATGCTTCTCATGATTTTTTAAAGGATTTATCTTCACTTTTGAAGACTTATCTAAAAATGTTGTTCGGCACTTCTCTTACAATATTGAAAAAGACTTAAACACTCTATACGTGCACAACACCAAACAAAAAATTGATGAAACTTTTGCCTCCTTCCTTTAGACATGGTGAATAATGGTAAGTCATTTTACATGGTAATTTCCTCAAATAGAGCTAGTGGACACTTTTATGAACAACTTAAATTCATATTTAGGACATCACTTGTTACTTCTTTACCCAATATATTTTGATGAGATTATTAAATAGGTAATTCAAGTGGAAATAACCTTGATCAATGGAGGTGTAATCAAAATATTTAAACCATATAATAACAATTCCTAAAAACTAATAGACAAACCAAAATTCTTTACCAAAAATAAAAACTTGTTGGGGATGGTGTAACTGATGTAAAATAGATTCAAAATGCATAAACATAACATGTAGCAAATCAACTTATAACATTACAATTCTTGGTGAGTAACTAAAACAAGGGAGACCTAAATGTAAGTTCACTCAATTGGGTGACACAAGATTTTTTTTTTAATATAATTTTGGACCATGTGAACATGATAATATGAACAAACACTAAAACCTTTGAATAATATGTTCCCAAACCCTATTATTACAAATAAGATTAATATAATGAATACCATCAGATTAAAGAACATTCAACAAATTGGTGTATGCACCTAAAACACTATGTTCAAGACCTTATTGATATAGGTGACATAGTGGTTTAAAACCCATCATATAAATAATATAACAATCATAAATTAGATATATACAAAGACCCATTGCTTAATCATGAGCAAGGTAAGGGCAAGAAAAAATAAGAATAGGTAGAATCAAGTAATGTTAATCAAACTAGTCATCCATTTGATTCCATAATTAATAGCATTGATATGGTACATAGACATGTTAACATTAGCACTTTACAAAAAAATGAATGTGTCATGACCATAAGATTTGTAGAGATTACCCTAACAAGTGTATCTCCCTCTAATGTTGAATGTTAATACAATATTATTAACTGTATTAAGAAAACACCAACCAATATCTCAATTTTAGACCATTTCAAGACATCCCATGTGTATAAAGATATTTTGTATAAAGTTATCTAAGATTCCAATGTCCCTTAAAAAATTAATCATATAAATTTCCAAGTTTCAATAGGTTCTTTGGTAATAAATAATCAAGAAACATTTGATCATTTAGATGTTTCTCCTTTAGGTTTAGATCATAACCTCCCATTGTATATAGAGGTTACTATTTATAGGCACAAAGTAAAAATGTTTTTTATAGATAATATTTTGGCCCTTAATATATGTATAATAAGGCTCATAAATCATCTCGAGTATCCAATAATAGCATTATAAGAAAATATCATTACGATAAATGTATACGATAATAATGAGCATCAGTCTATTAGTATAATCCATTTTCCTTTGATGGTAGGATCTATCATTAAGGAAACTCTTGTTAATGTTATCAATCTTTATTCACCATAAAATATACTCCTTATACATCAATGGATTCATTCTATGAATGTTATTCTGTCCACTCTTCACCAATGTTTTAAATTCTCCCATGCAAGAATAAAAGTAACTATACGAGGTGATCTTCATTCCTTCCAATATTGTAAGCTATTGGAAAGTAAATATCATAAATAAAACTATCTAAAATTCATAGATGATAATTTTATCCCTGTTGAGGATTATACTTCACTTGAAAACTATGTCAATCCTCAAATCTTATTTCAAACACTTGCCCTTGGTGGATGGATTAATACACCAAATCCATTTGTATCCATTGAAAAGGAATTAACCAATGAAAAATATAACCAACCATACAAAAAATATTCAAATATATTATCTAAACAAGATTTTAATCAACCATCTATTGAGCAATCTTCCAATAATCCTTCTATTGAATACACAATCTACCAACAAAGCATCCTCATCTACCTCTTCCCATTTTAAAATCATTGATCATGCTACGGCCCTAGCCTATCACATGTATGAGGATAGGAATATCTGACTTGTGGCTTACTTATCCATCTTTTATGCTATATCACATTCATCTATGCATTCATTTGGTTAGTAGGTTGGCCTATGGAGTAACCATGGCCTAGATAGACTATATATAGAAGGTAGAGGGTAATTGTTTATCATCATATTGTGAATTTTGCTATTATTGATGCTTGTGGAGGTTGCCCCCTCAAAGTGGCTTGTCTATTATCATATATTATGATATATTTCAGTCATATTTGGATATATTTCTACTATTCTACTTTATTGTTGAAGTAATTTCATTACAAGTGGTATCAGAGCTGCGATTTGGGCAATCTTGTGGGTGAAAACCTTTTTTTAAAAATTTGGCTATATATGAAAAAAGATAAATTATCTGGAAGTTTTTTCCTATAGGTGAGAAATAATTAAATTAAGCTTCCATTAAAATTTCATATTATTCGGATCTTTTTTACAAAAGTTATATCTAATTTAGTGTTTTTCATAAAATTGCTCTATATTGCACAATGCAAAGATTTTTTTAGAGTTATTTACATTTTTGGAAAGTTTATAAAAATTTGGATATGGTATGTTCTTTCTATATTTTGATTTAAGTTTGACATAATTCCAAAATTGCTTGGTCAACTTGGGTCAAAAAGTGTCAATCAGGGTTGACATCATAAAGCCCTTTTATGGTAGGTCCACAAACTTGGGGCCAAGGAAAGGGTGTTGAAACTCCAAGTAAAACTCCTAACAAGGAAGAGATGGAGTCAGAAGGGGGATGTACTAGACCCTTTTTACCAGGTTTCTCTGATATAGATCATAAAGTGAGCCAGCTTGACTATAGTGTGCAAGGCATTCAGAGTAAGGTGCAAGGAATAAAATCTAATATGAAATCTAGATGGTTTGGTAGATATCATATCAAATTTGAAAAATAATCAGTTAAATCATCTAGCTAACACTATTGCATAACCCCACCAGGGTGGTTCTCCCAGCTAGACTAGTTCAAATCTAACTACAATGCCACAAAGGAACTTGTTACCAAAGGTGGATATGCACAAATTTGATGGAAAAGATCCACTCAATTGGATCAACAAAATGGAGAATTTTTTTGATCTGCATCAGATCCTAGGTGGACAAAAGGTTACCAAGGAATCCTTGTATCTTGAACTTGATCAATTCATTTGGTATTGATGGTTGTGTGCTCAAAATAAAAAGATGACTCTCAATGTCACTTGGTCAATTTTTACAAAGGAGTTTTAATTACACTGTGGCAATAATGTGACAGATAATTACTACAGCCAACTAGCAAAATTGTGACAAACTAGCTCTGTCAAGGATTATATTCATCATTTTCAGAACCTATCCTTACAGGTGGAGAAAATTTCTAAAGAGAACTTGAATGACCTATTTTTGGGTGGACTCAAGGACCACATTCAACATGAGGTACGGATGTTTAATCCACTTAAGATTTATGATTTTATTATCATGGCATGCAGAGCTAAGGAAACATTTTTAGCCAATAAGAAGCAACCATTCACTCACTTCAAATATCATAGTATATTGACACCAACATTTCCTCCACCTACCAGATTGACCCCACAACAAATTGAAGAGAAGTGTGCAAAAGGATTATGTTTTAGTTGTTATAGCAAGTGGAACAAAGGACATAGATGTGTTGAGAATAATTTATTCTACATTGAGGGATCCAATGAAGATGAAGAAGATGATGATGCCTCCAATGATGATGAGGAAGAGATAGAGGAGGTACCTAAAAATTCCCAACCTACAATCTCTTGTCATGCACTTTCAAGTATTATCACTCCACAAACTCTTAAGGTGGTGGGTTTCCTCAAGAAATAGAAGGTGACAGTGTTGATTGATTTAGGGAGCACACATAACTTCATCAACCATAAGCTGGCCACTCAATTAAACTATTTCATCTACCCAGCACCAAAATTTTAAGTCATGATTAAAGATGGTGGCACAATTAATTATTCAAGAAAATGCCATAGTATTAAGCTTGTTATGGGTAAGTATAATCTTGATTTTCCTATGTTTGCTATTCCCATGGGTAACACAGACATTGTTTTGGGAGTCTAATGCCTCACAACCTTGGGTACCTTTGAGATGAACTTCTAAGAACTATTCATGTGCTTTCATTCTAAAGGTAGGAAAATTGAACTACATGGATTATAGTCAAAATCTCCATAATTAGTTAGTTAACATCAAATGACCAAGATACTAAAAAAGGGGATAAGGGAATTATTGCATGATTATGTTCCATAGAAGTTCAACGCACACAAGCATCTACACATCTTGATCTATAGATGATTCTTGATGACCACCCATCTATTTTTGGGGCCATGCCAGAAGGACTACCACTAATAAGAGAACATGATCATGCCATTCAAATACTTTTAGGGAGTCAACCACCAAATATCAGACCATATAGATATCCGTATGCACAAAAGATTGAAATCAAAAAAATGGTCCATGAGATGTTGGAGGTAGGGATCATTAGGCATAGCCAAAGTACATATTCATCACCAGTGGTCATGGTGCGAAAGAAGGATGACACATAGAGGATGTGCCCAGATTATAGGGAACTCAACAAGTACACCATCAAAGATAAGTTTCATATTCCAGTAATTGATGATTTACTTGATGAGTTGCATGGTGCTAATTATTTCATAAAATTAGACCTTCGCTCAGGGTACCATCAAATTAGAATCAAGGATGAAATGTTCATAAAAATTCTTTTAGAATGCATGAGGGCCATTATCAATTTTTGGTAATGCCCTTTAGTCTTACAAATGCAACATCTATTTTTTAGAGCTTGATGAACACTATTTTTAGGCCTTTTTAAAGGAGGTTTGTGTTGGTTTTCTTTGATGACATATTGATTTATATTCAAACATGGGAAGCACATTTGCAACATGTGAAATAGGTGTTGATAGTTTTGGAAAAGCATCAACTTTATGTGAAGCCATCTAAATGTGATTTTAGAGTACAAGAGGTAGAGTACTTAGGTCACATTGTTTCCCATGAAGGTGTCAAAGTTGATCCCCTAAAGATCAAAGCTATGATGGAATGGCCCATTCTAAAAACACTCAAAAACCTCAGAGCATTCCTAGGACTAACATGTTACTACTAAAGATTTGTGAAAGGTTAAGCCAGCATAATAACGCTACTCACTGCATTGCTAAAGAAGGATGCCTTCCATTGGAATGATGTTGCCACCAAAGCATTTGAGAAACTAAAAGTATCTATGTGCACCACTCCAATTTTGGCTACTCTAGAATTTTCAAAGACATTACCTATTAAATATGATGCTTCTAGATCTAGGTTGGGAGTAGTACTAATGCAGGAAGGAAGACCCATTGTATTTAAGAGTTGTTAACTCAAAGGTAAGAATCTACAAAAACCTATTTATGAGAAAGAAATGATGTTTATTCTTCATTCAGTTAAACAATGGAGGCCCTATCTGATGGGTAGACACTTTAAGGTAAAAATTGATCATGATAGTCTCAAATAATTTTTGGAGCAAAGATTATCATCTAAGGAACAACAAAAGTGGGTAACCAAAATGTTGGGTTATGATTTTGAAATCATCTATAAAAAGGGTAAAGATAATTTAGTAGTAGATGCACTATCTAAATGAGATACATCCATAGAAGCATTACTTTGTGAAATATCCATATTGCAAGTAGATTGGGTGGATGGAGCCAGATTAGAATGGGAGCAAGACAAGGATACATAGGTTCTGATTCAAAATCTCCAAAAAGGTACTTTAGCCTCTAAAAATTTTGAATGGAAAGGTAATGTCATATGGTATAAGGGTAGGTTATACTTGTGCAAAAATTTTGAGCTTAAACATAAGATTCTTGCAAAGTTGCATGCATATCCAATTGGGGGACACTCAGGGTTCTTGAAAACATGTCATAGAATTAAGAAAAAATTATTTTGGGAAGGACTCAAGGGAGATGTAAAAAAGTTTGTGGCAGAATGCTTGATATGCCAATGGAATAAAGGTGAGACAATTAAGACCCCATGTTTGTTACAACCATTAGCAATTTTTAGTCAAAGGTGGGAGGAGGTTTCAATGGATTTCATCATAGGGTTGCCTTATTCTGAAGGTAAGAATGTTATCTTGGTCATTATGGATAGGCTTACAAAATATGCCCATTTTTGTGCTCTCACACCTATTTTCAGCAAGTATAGTAGCAACTTTTTTCTAGAATCAGTTCTCAAATTACATGGAACCCCCAAAATAATTGTAAGTGATCATGATCCTATTTTCACTAGTAATTTTTGGACTAAACTATTTTCTTTTTTGGGTACTCAACTAGCTCATAGCTCATCTTACCACCCCCAATATGATGGACAAACAAAAGTGGTTAAAAAATGTTTAGAGGGGTATCTCCATTGTTTTGTATTAGATAAATAGGAACATTGGGTTAAATGGCTACCACTTATAGATTGGTGGTATAACACATCTTTCCATACCTCTTCTAAAATGTCTCCATTTCTAGCACTATATGGTTACCATCCACCTTCGATCACTTCTTCATTAAAGGTGAAAACCAAGGTTCAAAATGTGGAGCAGCACATTCAACATCAATAAGAGGTTTTAGCTAGTTTGAGAGAGAATTTGGCCTTGACACAAAATAGGATGAAGCAACAAGTAGATCAAAACTGTAGTGAGAGAAATTTTGAGGTCGCTGACTAGGTATTTGTTCATTTGTAGCCTTATAAGTAGATGTCCTTGAAGTAATACAAAAAGGACAACAAAATTGATCCTAAGTATTATGGCCCTTATCAGGTTCTATATAAAATTGGAAGTGTGGATTATAAGCTTGGGTTACCTCATTCATCTCACATACACCTAGTATTTTATGTTTCATGTTTGAAGAAGGTCATTAAACAGATAGTTTTAGCCCAGATAGAACTCCTAGAACTAGATGAAGAAGGATGAGTTATTTTGGAACCAGAGAAGATCATCCAAACTCGTACTAAGAGGTTGAGAACTAAAGAGATTATGGAATATCTGATCAAGTGGAAGAACCTGAGTAGTGAAGATGCAACTTAGGAAGGTGAATATTTTCTGCAACAACATCCAAAGTTATTCAATGTTGAGGACAACATTGGTTTAAAGGAGAAGGGAACGTTATGGCCCTAACTTGTCACATGTATGAAGATAGGAATAGCCGACTTATGGCTTACTTATCCCTCTTTGATGCTATATCACATTTCTCTATGCATTCATTTGGTTAGTAGGTTGGACTATGGAGTAACCATGGCCTAGATAGACTACATATAAGAGGTAGAGGGTAATTATTTATCATCATATTGTGAAGTCTACTCTTATTGAAGCTTATGGAGGTTTCCCCCTTGAAGTGGCTTGTCTATTATCATATATTTTGATATATTTCAGTCATATTTGGATATATTTGTGCTATTCTACTTTATTGTTGAAGTAATTTCATTACAGATCGAGGTATGAGTGAGTATATCATCTAGTATTTTTACACAAGTGAAATACATGCTGATCCAAATGACTATGGTAGACCACACCATCTAAAGGATAAAATAATGGTTAAGAATATTAGTTAGAAAAAATTTCTATAAGGATGCCTTCTTTTGGATGAACATATTGATGATTTAAATCCTTCTTATCTTTATTCTGGTGAAATAGCTACTTAATTTTACACCAATAAATATCATGTTGAAAAATACATCATGTGAAAGATAAGTAAATATAAATAAAAAGGTCTTGGCCTCCATGAACAAGGTTCCATTGAACCTATAACACTAAAATCAAATGAGTTAAAGCATAGTCTAGGATTTAACCCACTAAATGTGCATCTTACACTCTCCCATAGTGACTCTTCTTGTGAGTCAGAAGATGGTTATTCAAACAACAAGATGGATTGCATTATTAGTTATCTTGAATATCTATCCATTACTAACCTATTCTATGAAAATTCCATCCTTACACTTAGTCTTACATATCCATTTCTCATACAATGGGACCAACTATCTAGACCTCAACTTGATGATTTTGAAAATAATGAAGCTATGTTTAAATTCTTGAGAATAAGAGATCAAATTTGGGTAGGTGACCACAAGAGAAGATTTATAATACAACTAGTAGATTCAACATACTTTGGGGAATAGAAATTACATCACTTTATCAGTTCTTCCTCCACATCCAAACAAGAATAATTTGAGGAAGACTTACATCTTCCTACACCACCCCTAGATTATAAATATGAATCAAGTCTACTTATTGAATAAACCATTCTAGTAAACATCGGCACCAAAGAAAACCAAAAAAGTGTAAAACTTGATATATCACTTAATCAATAAGAAAGGGATAAATTTACACTATTGCTTCATGAGTTCTTTAACATATTTTCATGGTATTATGTGGATATGTCAAGACTATATCAAGAGTTAATATCCCACCATCTTATGGTGCATACAAATGTAAAACTAGTAAAACTAAAGTCTGTAAGATGCATCCCAAGATTGCACTACTAGTAAAGGAAGAACAAAAGAAGTAGTTGTCTATTAGTTTCATATATCCAATTGAATACTTAGACTAGATATCAAACATGGTATTGGTGTCAAAGAAACCTAAAGGGATTAGAGTATGCACAAACTTATGTGATATAAATAAAGCATACTTGAAGGATTATTTTTCATTGCCTAACATGGATATGACTATCGATTCAATTGTAGGCAATGAGATGCTATATTTAGTGGATGTTTTTTTAGGTTATTATTAGATAAGAATTAATATCGAAGATCAATAACAAAATGGCATTTACAAATCCATAAGGGACATTCTTTTATTAGGCGATGCCTTTATTTTTGTAAAATGTTGGGGCTACATATCAGTAGGTAATGACTATTTTTTTCATGACATGCTTAATGATATTATGGAAGACTGTGTAGATTATATTCTAGCTAATTCTAAATCTAAGAAAGATCACCCTCAAGTGATTCACCATATTTTTGAGTATATGAGAGAGTACAATATGAGGTTGAATATAAATAAATGAATGTTTTGTGTAATACCAAGAATGTTTTTAAGATTCATTATTTCATAACATGGCATTGAAGTTTATCTTTGAATTGTTTCATCTATCATGTATATGCCTCCACCTAAAAATATTAAACAAATTATAAGTCTACAATGAAAAATATAGGAAATCAAAATATTCATATCCCAACTTGTAGATATCTATCACCCATTCACCTTTTTGATAAAAAAAAAGGATACAAATTTTACATGAATAAAAAATTGTGAAAAGTCATTTAACAACATCAAATAATATATTTCAAACTCACCAGTGTTGATAACACCTATTATGGGTAAACCTTTTTTTTTTTTACATTTCATCTACTCAATATTCACTTGGTGAATTGTTAGCACAACATGACGATCATGGGAAAGAATGAACAATTTACTACTTGAGTAGAACATTGATATCCTATGAGATAATTTACTTTCACATATAAAAATCTTAGCTTGTATTTATTTTTGCTTCCCAAAAACTATGGAATTATATGATTAACAATCAAACAAATATTATTACCAAGATTGATCATATTAAATATATCATATACAAAACCTTTCTAATAGGTTGGATGGCTAAGTGGGTTATGATTATTAGTGAGTTTGATGTAGAGTATGTTAGCCAAAAAGTAATCAAAGGAAAAGTTCTAGTAAATGAATTGGAAGAAGCACTATTAAACAACAAATCATCTCTCATTATAGAATTTTCAAATGATGCAATCATGTCTATAGATGAATCACTAGTTTAGTAGATTTTCTGTGATGATTCCTTTATGAACCATGGCTTGGGAGAAGGAATATTATTGGTAACACCTAATGGGCATTGCATTCCTAAATAATTATGAATTTAATTCACTTAAACTAACAACATATCATACTATTAAGGTCTCATAGTAGGCCTCAAGATCTTAATCTAGTGGGGAATCTAACATCTCCTTATTTTTGGTGATTCCAATCTTATCATTAACCAAGTCGATAATGCATTACAAGCCTGTGCTGATAAAATATTCCCTTATAATAGGATGGTGGATAGCTTGAAATCATATTTTTAGTACATCCAATTCGAACAAGTATCAAGAATAAACAATTGAGCAGTAGATGTTATGGCAACAATTTTATCCCTATATATTTTAGCACAAAACATAAAAAAAAATTGGTTGAGTACTTAAAGATACTTGAATATGATAAACATAATTTATAAATGGTTTTTTAGGTGGTTGGTCCTACTTATACATGGTACTTTGATATCTATACATACTTTCGTAACCATATTATCCCATATAACCTTTCCTTTAACTAACACAAATCCTTTATTCAATACACATCTCACTATACAATCCTTGGCAACAGCCTATATCATCAAGGATATGATGGAATCCATATACACTATTTAAATTATGAAGAGTCTACATAGGTAATTAGATAATTTCATGAGAGAGTTTTTGGATCACATTTAAGTGGTATGGTCCTTTTAAAAAAGCTTCTCTAATTAGGTTATAATTGGCCAACAATGGAATCTGATTCATGCACCTATATCAAAAAGTGTGTACCCTATAAAAAACATGGATATCTTATCCATACACCCTCAAAATATTTACAACCTATCACAACACCTTGTCTATTTTACACATGGAGGTTAGACTTCATTGGCAAAATAAATCTTAGTTCTTCTGATGGACATAAGCATATTATAACTGTAATCGATATTTTATCAAGTGGGTTGAGGTAATGCCACTTACATATGCCATTAGAAAGTAAATTTACAAGTTTATCCTCAATCTCATTGTCTCTCATTTTGGTAATCCTTCCACTCTCATTTATAATAATGGAAATTCCTTAAAAAATAAAGATGTTAAGAATCTTTGCCAAACCTATCATATCAAACACAGATGGTCCATTCCTTATTACCAATAAGGAAATGACCAAGTTAAGGAAACCAAAAAATATATTTTTCACATCCTTAAGAGAGTTTTCAATGAATTTGGTCATGAATGGAATACTTAGTTATATCCTACCCTTTGGGCATATTGCACTGTATCCACACACCCACATGGGCAACCATTTATTCCCTCGTTTATGGTAGTGAGTTTATTATTCCCATTGAGGTTGCGATTCCATTTTTATGAATCTCATTATGAAAAATCATAGATGAAGAATCATATCTAACTTCACACCTAAGTGAACTTGACCTCTTAGATGAGAAATGACTCAATGCTCTCAACCTTCTACAAGTTTACCATAATCACCTTCGTCATAGCTGTAATAAGTAGATTAAAGCTAGGGAATTTACAATTAGAGATCTTGTTTTCAAAGAGAACCAATGAAACACTAATGATGAGAGATAGAAGAAGGAAAAATTTGAACCAAACTAGTTAGGCCCATATATTTTTACTGCCAAGTATGGATTAGGAGATTACAAACTAGCCATAAAAGATGGAGAGGAGCTTGATGAACCTATGAACATCATGCACCTTAAAAGATTTATGCCTAAACTTGTTTTATATGTTGTTATTGGTATATCAAAAGCCAAAAAATCAAACAGACACACACACACACAAACATAAAATCAAAATAAATAAAAAGTCAAAAAAAATGTGTACATAGATTGTCCAAATGTGAAAACTAGTTTATTCGCACTTTGGATAAATACCATGGTGAAAAACAAGATTATGGTACTATGTGTAAACCATTGTCTATATTTATCATAGTTACTTGGGGGCATCACTTTTTATTAATCCATTATATATTCCCAAGTTTTTCATTTTATCAGTTGTAATTCATTTATCCTATAACATGATAAGTTTAGGGTTGTTATTCCTATATGTGAACCTGAATTCCTACTCATCATAGTGGAAAAATATCTATTATATTCCTTATTTCAAAAATCCTAAAATACAAAAAAATCAAATAACATAAAAAAATTCCAAAAACATAAATCTCAATACATCTAACATTCTATAATATCTTCCACATCGTTCACTCATTATTAGGTGGGTCACTCATGCATCCTTTTCATCAAACATTCAAAATGCTTCATCAATCATCCACTTTATTATCATTTCCCATATTGGGAGAACTACATCTGGCCTAATATCCCCACATAGATTTTTTCTAAGGTGGATCATGTAGGAAACACTTATAGAGATGGTGTCTCTAGGGTTAGCTCAACTATCATCTTTCCCTTCATCCATTTCCCCAACCATGGATTATCTTATCCTTACACTTCCCCCTCAATTTTTCAATACCTAGTCTCACTTTTGGATACAATTGTCTAGTCCTTATTTATATTTTTTTTGTTTACAACTTTTATTTTTACATCCTTTATTTGTTTTTACTATTATATTGATTTTTTCTCTCTCTAACCATTCACTTGGTTATTTCCCTTCATTTTATCTATATCCATTCAAATGGTTATTTTCCTTTAATTTGTCAATTATGATCATTTATTTTATTTTATTGGAGTTACTCTTTGTTTATTTGTGTGTTATTATTATTGCATTTTCATTTTGTGTGTGCTACAATCATTTAGATTTTTTTTACACATCTTGTTTTTAATTATTGTCTTTTTTATGTTTACAGAAATTATTTTTTGAAATGCATATATAGTATTGTTATGATTTTACTATACCATGATGTACTTTATTTTTACACAATTTATTCTTTATTTTTGTTTTTATGCTAAGAACATCAAAATTCGTCATGATTATTCAATATCATTAGCGGTGATGTGTTTTATGATATATTAAAAATCAAGTTTTTCAAAACTCAAAATTGTTGGTAATCCTATGCAAAAGAAAAAAACATAATGCATGTATGTCACATTCTAAATTTGTATGCACTTAAATTATCACTTGTCTACATTATTGTCACTAATATTCTTATTAGTCAATACTAATTACATTAATCTCATTTATTAAAAAATTTCCTACTAATTTATCCCCCTCCTATTCATTTATCTAATTTCTCCCCTCAATATTTCTTCATTCACTAACCCTATTCATCCTCACCAATCAATTAATTTATCCTAAATCCCCATTATGCCATTCTAATACTATCTTATCTATTATTTGAGAATTTTAAATTCCCAATAATCCACCTACCCACTTACTAACCTATCCCTAGGATCTTCTACACACCTAGTGTCTTGTCACTCACCTAATCCCTATTTAATCCCCCATCTAATCATTATTAACCCTAATAAGGTTTCTAGACTCCTCCATATACAAAAGCTTCTCTAAACTTCCCCCTCCTCTCTATAATCCTCCAAATCTAGAGGCTTCCAAGGAATTTTAGATTCCTTAGATAATTCCCATCCATTGATCTCCTGTAACCAAGTTTAAACCTAAACAATTGATTTTATCACTCCAAATATATTTAACCAAGCTCTCCCTCCTCCTCTAAACTAACATGGAAATCCAGAGACATCATATTGCTACTATATTGCATTAAAAAAGCTCTCTTTCATCCATCCATAACCATTATCAAAGCTCACTCAATCGTTTGGAAGCCATTGTTAATACTTAGCAATCAATCTAATATTTTCAAACTTGGGCATCAACAATCCATTTGTAAATCCTCAAGTGGAACCATAAAGAGGTAAAAGTAATGGTAAGTATGTTCTTATTATGTCTATTTTCCTATTTTATCCATTCCTATCGGTGTGATTAAGTTTTAGGTTTTTATTACTAGAATTAGAAATATAACTTGGATGAAAAATTTAGTGCACATTTTGGTGACCATGGTAGGAGATGTTCCCAGCTTAAAAATGATGGCTTATAGCGGTGTTTTCACTAGCCTACAGGTCGAATTGAGCAAAGAAAATCTCTAATTTTTGGCATTTTGTACTTACTTGTGGAAGTCAAGGTTTTGAACTGGTATTCATGATTGTGTACTCATGATATTATCTCAAGAGTCATGACCTTTTGACTAACCATTTAACTTGACCACTAATAGTTTTATATTTTATAGCTTTTTAGCCTTTTGACAAAATTGTAACTCATTTCTTATGACCTTGCCTAGTGAGTAGTGAATTTGGTGAGAGAGTCATGATTTTATCATAATATAATAATGGTTTGTTTTATTTGTTTCTAAATTTATGCAAAATCATGAATTCACAAATCATGACTTTGCTTTGGTAGTTACGACTTTGCACTATGGAGTCATAATCTTGTAGTTCTTGAATGAAAGCATAAAATCATTTATTTTACATTTCAATTTCCTTTTTTATTAACCCTTACCTAACCATCCTAAGCATCTTATATGTGTTTCAATGTATTTAACCCTCTCTATGTAAGATCCAAGTCAAAAGGAACATCGAGAAGGAATCTAGGCTATCATCCCCAAATCACAAAACCACAACTTTCAACATATTTAGACTCGTGACTTTACCCTGTGAAATAGAAATATTATAGCCATTGTATGAAATTTGTGAATCCTTTTAATTTTTTCATTCTATTTATTGGTTATCATGTTTGAGATATACAAGGTAGATTTAGGACCAAGTTTAACTAGAAATATTATCTTTTAAAGTCTTAAATTTTGTCCAATTATAAAATTTTTGATACATCATAAACACAAATTTTAATCCATCATAATCATATATCCTAACATCAAAAAAATATGTAATTAAGCATTATTAGGCCTTTAAAACAATCTGTCATAACTTGTATAGGGAGATTTCTATGTCAAATTTATAAATCTAGAGGTTTTGTCATTTACAACAAAATTGTAGCTATTGATTTATAGAAAATAGAAATATTATCATTTTCAATCATGATTTTGTATCTATTTGTCATAGTTTTGTATTTTAACCAACATGGTAACTAACCACAATAAAATCACAACTCACAATCTATGGTTTTGACTTAGAGTTGTAGTTTTGCACTCTGTGGTTACAATTTTACACTATGTAA
This sequence comes from Torreya grandis, assembly GCA_037957365.1. Taxonomy (NCBI): domain Eukaryota; kingdom Viridiplantae; phylum Streptophyta; class Pinopsida; order Cupressales; family Taxaceae; genus Torreya; species Torreya grandis. The sequence goes on along the minus strand of JARHVA010001806.1, from coordinate 302,113 downwards.
TCACAATTTTGTATTAATGTTTGCCTTCAATTTGATATTTTAAAGTGAATTTTTAGGATCATTTTTTATGAATTTTGAGTCATTTCAGGCTTCCCACAAGGCCCAAAGTACTTTTGGATTTAGGGGCCCTGTACCTTGACCCTGTTGGGGTTTACTACCCCCAAACCCCCACATCATGGTGTTTCTATCGCTAATTTGCTTTTTCAGATTCAAGAGAGAGAAGAAACTAAAGAGATAATGGACAAGGCATGTGAAGTACCTGGATGAAGATCGTGCACCGTAATCTAGACGTTGTGGGCACTCCTCTTTGGCTGTGGAGGAATGACACCTATAAAGAAGAAAACTTGGACAAAAAGGCATTAGATGGATAGGCGGTGGGTTGCCAAGCGAAAGCTTGTTCCCAAAAGTATGAGAACTTCCTTGAGGGAGGTCAACCCACTATTTTGATAAAAGATAAATGACTGATAAATGATAGAATGCTAAAATAGGCTGAAATGATAGCAAACTGAAAGAGAAAAGGAAGCAAAGGCTTACCTGGAAGAAGCTGTCGAAATGGTTGCAGTCGCCGGTGTCGGTGGTCCTACCAGTGTCGGTGGTCAAAGGTGCTGATGTCGGTTAGTCTGCCGACGTCAGCGGGGGTAATGACCGGTGTCGGTCAGGGCAATAGGCTTGGACGGGGTTTTAAGCAGGTTCTGGTCGAGTCTGGACAGAGTCTGGTCTGGGCTTGGTCTGTGGATGTACAAAATGGTCTAGGAGAAATTTGGTTTTAGTTGAAGGTCTGTGTAGAGGTCTTGGGATAATGGACAAAATGTCAAAAAGGGATAGAGAGATAAAGGAGGCCGATCAGAGAGATAGGAATCCAGGTCTGCCTAGTTTGGTTAGCACTCTGGGTTGGGGAAAAGAGGTACTGAATCTAGTTTAAAAGTAGATGACTAGAAAGCATAAAGAAAACAAACAGAGTACTTACCTGTGCCCTGCCGAAGAAGGTATTGATCTTGTTGTTGATGATGCCGGATGTGAACCCTGTTGCTGATGAAGAATCCCTGTTGTTCACTTGCAAAAGCTTACTGTGTACCTGAGGGAGAGAGTCAGATTGATTGGCAGAGAGGTCAAGTGAAAGGACGGATACAAGGGTCTGATGCAAAGATTCAAGAGCTGGGATACCAGAGAGAGATGCAGAGAGTGAAGAGGAGGAGATAACAGTGAAGAAGCCATTATGAAAGGTGTCGACGCTGGCAATATCGCCGACGTCGATTGACGGTTGATCGACATCGGTGGCTAAAAGGCCAGAGAAAGGCTAAAGATAGCTTTTCATCCATTTCCCAACCACCGGGTCAAATGAATGCAAGGATGAAATGGTCGATGGGGGTTAAATGGGTGAGTGAAGAGATTGGAATGGGAGTCTTAGGCATTAAATGGCCATGTGGGGAATAAAGGGGATCCAAGGAAGGTATCCTAGGGTGGCGAGGTGGCAAGGAGAAGGAAAATGGACTTATTTAATTAAAAATAGATGATTATTTTCAATTAATAAGACTTAGGTAGGTTAGGGATAGTCGAAGTGGCAAGGGACCAAGGGGAGAGAGGAAGACAAAGGGTTAGACACTTTTTAGGTGTCTACATTTGCCCCTTTTTGTCTTGTTGGTTGTTCTAGACAAACTGCAAGACAAAAATAGGAGGTGGTTGCCCCAGGTAATAGATGATGTAGATTGCCCCGAAGTATGGATGAGGTATTCCCCCTCAAAGCGGGAGTCGAGGGAAGGAACCTGATGTCAGGTGCTGATTTGACAAAAGGTGGATGAGAAAGATGAAAAGTGAGTGAAAATGCTGCAAAAGTTGTGATTACGCGTATACCACGTCACGGGACAGGTAGGTCAAATGGTCACAGTCAAAAGGGTCGAGGAGTGCCAAAATTGAAGTAATCGGGCCCCAGTATTTAGTCGTCTACTGATTGGGTCACTCAATCTAAGCTGAAACTCCAAATGGTCATCATGTTCCAGGTATCCCAAGCTCAGGAAGTGCTCCCAGAGACATGAAAAAGTCATAGGTAGTAGGGATCAACCAGCTTGCGATCCTATACTTGCAAAGGGTCAAAAATAGGGTCTGCAAACAATTCTGCTAACCAGCCGTGAGGTAGCACACACACAAAAAATAACCAAGGCAACATTGGCTTGGAAGTAGTCGAAGGTCGAAGGAGATATGCATGATCTCTAATGGTCATTGGTCAAGGGGATGGATGGACGAAAGGATGTGGCCGAGCTAACCTCAGAAAACGTCATGTGATTTGAGTGCTGCCTACATAGACCCTGTCGTTAGGGGCCTCAGGCCTATGTAGTTCTCCCTAAAAGGGAGGAATGGTCAGAGAGATTGATTGGTCTTGGTCAAAGTCGTAAAAGAGAAGGTTTGTCCATCAAAGAGACGAACAAACGGGGGTGGTCGAGCTAACCTCAGAGGATGTGTTATCTGAGTGCTGCCTACATAGCCCTTGTCATAGGGCCTCAGACCAATGTAGTTCGGATAAAAGGTTTGATTGATCAATGATTGGATGTGGTCAAGTGTCAAAACGATGAGGGTAAGATGATGCTACGGATGTCATATTGGTTGAGAGGCTTTCATCTCTAGCAAGTTTCCATAGTTGTGATGGATGTATGCTAAAAATGAATGGAAGTCTATTTATGCTTCAGCAAGTATTGGTTTATGCTTAACATAAATTGGGTCTGGTCGGTAATTTCCATGTGTATTGGTGTCCATGGAAACTATGTGAAATGGACTAGGATGATGCTAGCTGAAAAATGATGAAAAATGGCTTGGTTTGAGTTGAGTCACCAATTGATGCGGTTAAATGTGACCAAAGTGTAGAGAAAAGATGAAAGGCAAATTGCTCTTTCATTAACAAGGACCAAAAAGGACGCATAGATAGGGGTTATTAGAACAAAAGCCCCGTGTATGCGTTGCGTCATGGACCAGTGTTGTGCTAGAGAAATAGTCGAATCACTTAACGTTAAGCGAGCTCGAAGTCCCCTGAGCAGGTGATAGGAGGAGGATAGGGTAACCCAGTTTAAGAGCAAGAATAACCTTGCCCCTTTTTATAGGAGACCCTGAGACAACTACAAGCCAAGTCCATGACCCATTTTTTTTATTTTTTATTTTTTTTTGGTGCAGGCTGATCGATGCGGGAAGCCTACATAGAGATGTCTTTTAATTGAGTGGTCATGTTGCGAAGCTGATCAATGCGGGAAGCTTCTAAGAAAGGTTGTTGTTTGATAGCCATCCTTCGAGGGAGTGGTCTATATTTTTGCTTTATAATGTTTGAATAGTTGTCCTTCGAGGGATCAGTCTATTAGCTACAGCAATGATAGTACAGCTGTCCTTCGAGGGAGCAGTCTGTCTTTTTGATTTGATTTTGTGACCTTGGATATGTTTTGACATCTTGATATATTTTTTGATTTTTTGATTTTCTTTTTTTTTCTTTTTTTTTTTTTTGATTAGAGTCACGGACAAGGCTGTAGAAGTTCAAGGACTCCCCTTTTATTAGGACAAAGCATCCATGTATCATAAAAGGGTTGACAAGTGTTAGGAAGCAGGGTTGATAGGAAAAGGAATGACAATGACAAGGGGTTGCTCAAGGGACGAGCTCAAGTAAAACATCAAGTGATCAAACACTCGACTAACAGTAGAAATGGTTGAAGGTGCAAGATAGAAAGGGGGCTCAAGGTCTGATAAGTCCCTGGGCCATGCTAGTGCATTAAGGTCTGAGTCAATTAGAAGCAAACTTGCCCCAATTTGCCTCTTTCGAGATTGGTCAGATGTTGATTAATGGATGTGAAGTTGGTTGACATTGTCGTTGGTTGGTTGAAAAAGGTTGAATGTTTGGTCGAGAGGTCTGGTTGATTGATATTTGGTTGAATTTTGGTTGAGACTAGTCGAATAATTGGTCAGGGGTTGGGTCGATGGATACTTGGTTGAGATTTAAGATTAAATGAGTGATTGATATGTGGTAGAGACTGGGTTGAAAAGTTGGTCGAGTTTTGGATGAAAGATGAATTCCCCCAGCGGGTAGGGAGAATGTTTGAAAGATTGGTTAAGGTTAGTTGAGGTTTAGTGGTCAGATGGGTGGTATTAATGTCGAATAAGGGGGTCAAAGGTGGTAAAGGGACCATAGTCTGGCGTGGGGATCTTGATTTAGGTGATGAGGTTGGAGAGGCATGAGTCGGGGTTGATGTTTTGTCGAAGAGGTGGTTAAGAGGGTCCTTGGTGAGAAGGAAATCATTTCTCTGTCATTGACGAATGATAGCTTTGAGAGCACAACAATGCTTAGTGTCATGTCTTGGAGTGTGATGATAGTTGCAAAATTTAGATTTGTCAAACCAAGAGGGTCTTGATCTGAGAGTCGATGAGAGAGGTGGTGTTGAGGGTTTATTGATAACGTGGTCGAGAAGAGAGGTGTCATTCGCCAGACATTGGCGAATGGCAACCTTGAGGGCACAACAATGCTCCGTGTCGTGTCCAGGTGTGCGATGATACGCACAAATGCAAGTGTCATCGAACCGGGGTGGTTTTGGTCTGAGAGATTGATATGGTCTGAGAGGCGGGAGGTCGATACGAGATGACTGCAATAGTTGCTGTAAAAGTAAGGTATAAGAACCTACTAATGGGTCTAGATGTCTTATTGCAGTAGGGGTTGATGACTTTGGTTTAAGAGGCATAAGAGGCATTGGTCGATGGTTTGAGGGAGATATATGTTTGATGGGTTGAGGGAGTAATGGAGGCGACGTGCCTCTGTGAAGGATGGGAGTAGGCAGTACTCCTATTAAAGTGGATGGATGCGGGCCCAAGATCGAAGGTAATGACGAAGGTGGAGGAAGAGTTCTCCGATGTGGTCTAGTGACTTTTGTTAGTTTGGGTCGAGGGTCACTATTGTGTGAGGCAAGGTTAGATGTGGGTTTGGGTTTGGATGTGGACGAAGGTGAGTGAGATGTAACAATCTCAGGCAAAGGGCAAGAGGAAACCGTGACTGGGTCTTCCTCGATTGAAATGGGTAAAGAGATTGGTCCTTCTCTTGGTGGAGAAGAAATAGGAAAGTGTGGCTCCTCCAGATGGCAGGAGGCAGGGATGATCGTGCCTTCTACTTGTAGTTGAGGATTAGGCGAGGTAGGGTCTTCGGATGGAGGTGGGCTTAATGGTGTAGGTGTGGTCAAGGCATCCTCTAATAAAGGAGAAATAGATGGAGGACTAATAGGAGAAGAGGGTTCTTCATCTTGTGATAGACGAATAGGAGAAGAAGACTCTTCTACCTGTGAAAGAGATTGGTCAGAGAAAAGAGGTAAGATAGTGTTAATCATGTGAATGTCATGGTCATGAGAATCTTTGGTTATGGTTTGGACGTTGCTCTAAGTAGGTGGATGATTTGGAAAAGGGTATTTGAAGATGTCGATATGTTGATTAGGTGGGGCATTTGGGTTATCTAAAACAAGATCCCCCTTGTCGATCATGTCTTGGATGATGTTTTTGAAAGTTTGGCAGTTGTCAATGTCATGGCCTTAGATGCGGTGAAAGTGGCAGAAGTTAGCCTCTCTATACCATGTAGGGAGGGCTTTATAGGGGTCAAATTGAGGTGGTTGGATTGTAGGGAGATTGAGGACCCCCTGCTTGAGAAGTTTTTCCAAAATGGAAGCATATGGTTCTCCAAGTGGAGTGTAAGAACGCTGAATGTACCGTTGTTGGAATTGTTTGGTGATGCTGGAAGATGTCGAAGGTTGAGAGTAATTCATTGTTGTTGAGGATGGTGATCTAATGACCATAGTGTTGGCCACTCCTTTGGATTCGGAATTGGCAGAAGAAGAGGATCTGGAAGAAGAATGGCCAGTAGATTTTGCGTTGGTATTATGCAATTTGACCTTATCTTCTTCAAAGACGCAGAGTTTGAGCTTTCGAGCCATGATGAAAGCTTCATCAAAAGTGCAGAATGTCTGAATCCGCAAAGTAGAAGAGATGTGTCTGGCACATGCTCGAGAGAAGAGCTCGATGAGCTCAGGTTGAGGCAAAGAGAAGGAGAGCTGGTTGATCAGACCTCTCCAACGAGTGACAAAGTCGACTATAGATTCGTCATCAAATTGCCTAATGGAGTAAAGGTCTGTGATTGAGACTTGTTTGGTGATGTTGATTGAGAAATGGTCAAGAAATAGTTGGTTGAGTTGGATGAATGAAAAGATAGAGTGTCTGGCAAGAGAACTATACCAGTCAAGGGCTGGGCCAGAAAGTGACATAGGGAACATGCGTAAAAGTAATGCATCGTCATGGGCAATAAGATAACAAGCATGTCTAAATGCCCGTAGATGTTGTTGTGGGTCTTCCTTACTCTGAAAGCGAGTGAATTTAGGAAGCTCCCAATGGTTAGGATATGGTCGAATAGGGACGGAAGGATGGATGGGTTCGTTGCAAATCTGGTCATAAGACAGGACATTGCTTGAGCCAAAAATGGAGGCTTTGAGACTGGACATTTTATCCATCAGCATCTTAATGATGTCTACTGACGAATTAGCGGGTTGAGCACCCCCTAGGTTGTAAGGCGCTTGGAAGAGGCTAGAGGAGGCGTGCGACATAGTCGGTTGTACAATGTATGGATGACTAGTCGCAGGGGCAGAAGTGGAGGCTAAAGGTGGTTGCGTTATGAAGGTTGAAGGTATAAGTTGACTGGGCACCGCCAAAGGTGGTTGAATGGCGGCACTGGTAAAAAGAGAGGTTGGCACTCCTACATTTGTGGGCGCAAGAGTGTGAGGGGTCGAGACAATCAAGTTCTGATATGATGTAGAACTTGGTTGAATTGTAGGTGGTTGAGGGGGTAATGGAACCTCGATGGAGGTCGGTCTAAAAATAGACGGGGAGGCCAAACTTTGCATATTGGCCATGATTGGGTTAATAGTTGAGGCGAAAGGCTGAGTCATAAAGGGTTGGGTGGTGAATGGTGCGGATGTCGTCGCCACGTCACCCGAAAGGTCTCGCGTTGGGTTTCTCGCTAGATAGTTTTGGAGGGCTGCGGTATTGAGGTCCAAGAATCTCTCAAAATCTGGGTCCCCTTCAGGGATGATGGGAATTTGAGTCAGGGTCGGGGTCGGGGTCTGTCCTGTAGGAGTTCTTTCAGTCTCTGAGTGGAACTCCATGATAGGACTGGTTAGGGACGAGGGAGCATGGTCAAAAAGGAGGGTCAGATTCCAAAAACTATGTTTTTGCAGTTCCAGAAACTTAGAATGGAGTTTTTGACAGAGGAGGGACAGGTTTTAGGTTGCTGGTTTTAAAAAAAAGGACAGTGATAGAGACCGACGTCTGTTTAAAAATTGATGTCGGTAAGGAAGATAGCCGACGTCGGTCAGATAACCGATGCCGGTAAGAGATGAAAGCTGACGTCGGTGACAAGACCGATGCCGGTGACTGGGGAAAGCCGACGTCGGTGGCAGAACCGATGTTGGTGACTGTGTTTTCCAGAGAACCAAAAGATTTGAATATTCTTGGAAAAACAATGAAGAAAGCGTCCTCACTCACTCAAACAAACAGATGAGAAGAGGAAAATAGAGAGCGACAGACAAGCCTAAGTGATAAATCCTAGGAATTAACTTTAGAAGTTGTGGCTTATGCCTTAGATGAATGTTTGGGGAGATTGGCTGTCAAGAAGGTCCTAGAAGAAGCAGTCTAGAGCTGGTTTTGGGTCTTGTTTTAGGTGCTCAAAAATCTGTGTTAGGGTCTGGTACTTGGCCTGGTGCTAAGGAGCAAGCTCCCCTCACTTCACGATTCCAGTGGTCAGCTAGTCTCGCTTAGCCAAGATATACCTCGCCTAGAGTTTATCCTCCGCCAGAGAACGGAGTGGGCTTCCCCCTTGGTGATGAAATCCAAGTAGAGTCATCGAGACGGGTAAGGTATCCACTGGGGGATGAAATCCCAGTCGGGCCTTGTCTCAAGTAAGTTTTATGTTCATTTTAGTGCATGTGGTTTGGTAGTGTAACATCAAGTGTCTACGATTTATTCAATATGCGTCTAAGTTACTAGATGTGGACTAAGAAAATGCAAGCACAAGCAGAAATGAATGCAAAGTGTTTTAATGCCCAAGTCAAAATGTGATGTTTGTTATGAAGACAAGTTTGAGAAAGGGTTGAGAGTATGACGTTGGACTAGTCTAGAATGTGCAAGAAAGAAAAGAAGGATTCTTTTTAAATTCCTACTTATAGTGTTATTGAGAAGAAAAGGAGGAGGAAAGGTAAGAACCTAATGCTCCTAAATGAATGAAGAAGAAAAGGAACCCAGGAGGAACCTAGGGTCCCACCGGGCGTGCCAGAATGTTTATATCGCTAATTTGCTTTTTCAGATTCAAGAGAGAGAAGAAACTAAAGAGATAATGGACAAGGCATGTGAAGTACCTGGATGAAGATCGTGCACCGTAATCCAGACATTGTGGGCACTCCTCTTTGGCTGTGGAGGAATGACACCTGCAAAGAAGAAAACTTGGACAAAAAGGTGTTAGATGGATAGGCGGTGGGTTGCCAAGTGAAAGCTTGTTCCCAGAAGTATGAGAACTTCCTTGAGGGAGGTCAACCCACTATTTTGATAAAAGATAAATGACTGATAAATGATAGAATGCTAAAATAGGCTGAAATGATAGCAAACTGAAAGAGAAAAGGAAGCAAAGGCTTACCTGGAAGAAGTTGTCGAAATGGTTGCAGTCGCCGGCGTCGGTGGTCCTACCGGCGTCGGTGGTCAAAGGTGTCGATGTCGGTTAGTCTGCTGACATCAGTGGGGGTAATGACCAGCGTCGGTCGGGGCAATAGGCTTGGACGGGGTTTTAGGCAGGTTCTGGTCGAGTCTGGACAGAGTCTGGTCTGGGCTTGGTCTGTGGACGTACAAAATGGTCTAGGAGAAGTCTGGTTTTAGTTGAAGGTCTGTGCAGAGGTCTTGGGATAATGGACAAAATGTCGAAAAGGGATAGAGAGATAAAGGAGGCTGATCAGAGAGATAGGAATCTGGGTCTGCCTGGTTTGGTTAGCACTCTGGGTTGGCGAAAAGAGGTATTGAATCTAGTTTAAAAGCAGATGACTAGAAAGCATAAAGAAAACAAACAGAGTACTTACCTGTGCCCTACCGAAGAAGGTGGTAATCTTGTTGTTGATGATGCCAGATGTGAACCTTGTTGCTGATGAAGAATCCCTATTGTTCACTTGCAGAAGCTTGTTGTGTACCTGAGGGAGAGAGTCAGATTGATTGGCAGAGAGGTCAAGTGAAAGGACAGATACAAGGGTCTGATGCAAAGATTCAAGAGCCAGGATACCAGAGAGAGACGCAAAGAGCGAAGAGGAGGAGATAACAGTGAAGAAGCCGTTATGAAAGGTGCCAACGCTGGCAATATTGCCGACGTCAGTCGACGGTTGACCGACGTCGGTGGCTAAAAGGCTGGAGAAAGGCTAAAGATAGCCTTTCATCCGTTTCCCAACCGCCGGGTCAAATGAATGCGAGGATGAAATGGTCGATGGGGGTTAAATGGGCGAGTGAAGAGATTGGAATGGGAGTCTTAGGCATTAAATGGCCATGTGGGGAATAAAGGGGATCCAAGGAAGGTATCCTAGGGTGGCGAGGTGGCAAGGAGAAGGAAAATGGACTTATTTAATTAAAAATAGATGATTATTTTCAATTAATAAGACTTAGGTAGGTTAGGGATAGTCGAAGTGGCAAGGGACCAAGGGGAGAGAGGAAGACAAAGGGTTAGACACTTTTTAGGTGTCTACACATGGCCTGCTCACCCAACAAATTATAGATCCAAATCATGATTTCTTTAGGGTATTTTTATTAAGGCATATTTTACTAACATCTTCTTTCTTATTGGTGTGAATCTAGAGGCTTATTTTGTCTTGCTAATATCATTTATTAGTCTAACATTTTATCTTGTAGGTTAACAATCAAGATCATCAATCAAACTACTAATCCTTGTCTTACAAGTTACCTCTTTTAGAGTGCCACTTCAAACTAATAACTATTTTCTTATAGGACACCTATCAAAGACTCATTTTGGCATTTTTTTTTATCATGCATATATCTCTTTGATCCTTTTTCCTTGTATATTATCATTTTCATCATTTTATCATGTATATATCTCTTTGTTATATGTTATTTCATCTTGTAAATATATCATACATGTAAATGTAATTGGTTAATTAATATTTTTGGCTACCTATTTATCTTTTGAGGCTATGGAATTCTCTCCTCCTTGCATCATTATGTTGGTTCTTACAGGATTAAAAACTACCTATAAACCTCATTCCCTTTTTACTTTTCTAGGGGAAAAATGATCATGGATTTCACCACCATGCACTAGTCCAAACTCCATGTTCTAATGGAGTCTAAAAATTAGGAGAGATATCATTCAGTACAAAATAAAAATTACCCATAAAGGGTTCCATAGAGTGAGGAATATTTAATCTCTAAGAGAAAAGGTGGTTAGACAACATCCTATATGGACTTGGGACCCATTGTACCTTCATGTATATAAGAGATGTACCTAGAATCCTTTTTTTATACCTAGATTAGAATTTTTTGGCTATAATAGGTGTACTAATATAGGAGTTAGTATCTACTTTAAAGTAGCCATCATGTGAAAACAAGGTTGAGAGGGTTTAGTAGAATTCATAACAAGTCACTAGCCTACAACCTCACCTATGAAGTTTTTAGATGGTGTAGGCATTGAGTTACCACTCTTATTAGTTGACTAATTTATGATCCATGATTATGTGTGTTGTTTTATTTTTGTGTTATACCCGTATTATTTGTGAGCCAAGTTAGCCTTCAACCAAACCTACACATACCTATCTAGATCTTTTCCACATTATCTTGTATATCCTTGACTCATCATTATATAATTTTATAAATCCTTATCCCATCATAATTTTGTACATAGAATTTTATATATCCTTACATATTATACATCATTTTCATCATCCCATTGTACATATTGTCATTTTGCACATCTTATTATCTCCTATCACCATCTTGTTTTAATTTTTGACTAGTCTCACTACATCCACCTATCTTTAGTCATATCCCACTTATCACATGTCCAAGTCACACCTTGTCATCCACCTATTATCCTACATAATCCTTATCATTCCAATGTCATCTTATCTCATTCCTTATATCCCCTTGTATATCCTTATCTTACCCTCTTATACATATATTTATTCTCTTATAATTCCTTTTAGTCATATCCTATCACTACACCTACCCATCATTTGTATATCCCAAACATCATCTATATATACCTTATCACTATCCCCTTTTACATCATTTTATTCATATCTAGTCATTCTTCATCATATATAATAATCACATCTCATCATCCACATCAAAACCACTCTATCTATAACGTATCCTTTGTCTTGACCTTGAATTCATCACCCATCTACTCTAAACTCACCCTATCTTATCCTAGTTGTCTCTTTAGGTCATATCCATGTCTAAACCCTCTCCATCATTACCCCTAATCATTTCATCATTACCTCTCTATACTCATCTTTATCCCATCATCCTATCACCTTCATCATATAGTCCTACCCCATATCACCTTAATAAAATTATTCCAAGGATTTAAACTAGTCCTTTTATCTTTCATATCATCCTAATCCACTATCACTCATCCTATTGCTCAGATATCATACCTATTCAATACCCTATTAGCATCTTATCACTTTGTTAGTATCAATCTATCAAACCCATCATTATCAATCTAATTATCATCAATCCAATCATCTTGACTGTTCATGACCAACACCTATTTAATCATAATATTTATATATTCAAATCTAAGAACTCATCAATTACCCAATCCTTTTACTAGCTTACAAACTAAGCATATTTGATAGGTCATTAACACCTATTATACTATTGGTTTGACATCTGATCATAGTCATACATCATCTCAATCACATTTTAATCCATTTATTTATTTCATCCTCATCATCATCCATCATATTATCTTGATCCTTAGGACCTCCTTTATTTAAGAAGCCATCTCTCATCATCCCTCCTTTATCATGCATCCCCATAGATCTAGACCTAATCCTCATAGACCAATACATCTTAACCAACAAGGATGAATTCCTTTTGTGAACACTATAAGTGGGTTCACACTTACCTTCTGACCTTGATCCCATTCACCCCATACCACAACCCATTTCACAATCCCTTATCTCATCAAAATCAATCCCAACATTCCTATATGTGGTCACCCTAATCAATTAATACATCACAAAAAATAAAGATGAATTATTTTTATGGCTATGGAAGATGGGTTTTCATTTTCTTGATGATTTTGACCCCATAAGCCTAAATTCACCTCCCAAACAAGACCACCATATAGCCATATCCTCATCCCATCCCCTTCCACCATCCACTCACCCTATCCAAATCCCATTAGCCCCAATTTTTACTCAATCAAATGCTCCATCTACTAATAATAATACATCACCATTACCTCATCTTTTATCACCCACTACCATGAAGATAGACCCTACCCTTATTGACCAATAGATAGCTACCAATAAAGATGAGATCATCTTGTAGTTCCTTATGATGGGTGTGCCACTTCCCAAAGGTGTTGATCCCATTCAACTCATTACACCTCCCGTCCAAGTTCCTTCATATGTGTTATGTACCAATCCTCCATCCCCAGCCATATCCCTTCATCTATCCCTTCCTCTAATAGTAAATGGAATCCTATATTGTCCACCTTATCTACTAATAATCCATACATCCATTCACATCAAACATCATCTGATCAAAATTTCAATAATTTCACGTGCAAGTCACCAAGTGAAGTGGGTCCTTATACTTCACTTCCCATATCATTGGAAGCCATTTTCCAGTAACTAGTCACCACCAACATGAAGGTTTATCCACCCATATGACATATTGATCCCACCAAGCCTAAACCTTCCTAGTATAATGCAAACCAATATAGTGAATATTATTAAACTTTGGGTCATTCCATCAAAATGATATAAAAAAATTGTGACTATGTCTAAGACCTCATTGACTGTGGTGACATAGTAATTGAAGATGAATTAGATGAATCTATTTCCCTATATGAATAAGAGGAATAATGTCAAGATTTCATTCCCAATCATGATCAATCCCTTACCCTTCCAAGCCAAAGTCAAGACATCATGTTCCTCTTCCATGATACCCATATTATCAACTAATCCTTCATAAAAGACAAATCCATTCTTCATCAGCCTAGTCCTCTTATATCCCATAATTCCTTTCATAGGCCAATATTTGCTCATTCCATTAGTCATCCATAAACTACCTTTCACCCATCACATCTAACACCCGATGTTGAGAGAACAATTGTGGATAATCGTTCTCCTACTAGAAATATAAAGTCATGTACACCACATTCAAAATTAGATCCATCTACATTAGGATCATGTGCCACACTAGTATATGAATTATATTTCTCATTAGAAATAACATTCCTTATCAATATTACAATAAATACTAATAATGCCTATTTTATTGAGGATACATCTAATTTAGATACCTCCAATACATAAATAGGAATACTTTTGGATCCCTATTATGATTATGAAATCATAACCAAGTATTTACAAGATTTCTTTGTTGAATATAGTCAAAGTGAATCTGATCCTATTTTGGATAAATATACTACTACTAATCGTAGTGTTCCTTTTCATATTCCTGATGACACTTTATCCAAATTTGAGGTTAGGGATATTAGTGACCTTTTCAAGGACTATGTTTCCAATTATTCCCTTACTCAATCACATAACATCAATCATCCACCTCACCTCCATAATTCCTATTCGCACCCCATGAAAAGAATAAATAGGAACATGCATAATTGGATTCCCCTCTATAATCAACATCATGTGCTACAAATATAAAGGTATAAGACCATATTATAAAGTTCATAAATCATGATCAAATCATATTTTATCCCATAAGTCAAAATAAGGCAAATTCAAATCATTGACCTAATCTAAAAATTTATTCCCCTAGTGAAGCCCAATATCAGGCATTAAGGGACCATCAAAGTCACAGTAATCATTACATATGAAGTCAAAAATTAATCTCCCTTGATGAAGCCTAAAATTAGAAACCAAGGGGAAATCAAAGTTATATCCAATCAATAATTCACAAAAGACAAAAATAATAATCACAGGGTTGATCATTCTCTTAATGCTTGGGTCAAAGAATCAACAAGTCAAAAGGTCTTAGATCCCTCTATCTCATGACACTAATATAAATAATAACCTCCATAATATCTAATGGTGTATACAATTTTTGAACCCCATTTTTTCTCCCCATCTCATCATTATATCCCTCCTTCACATCCCATTATCACAATAATAACTTCTTCTCATCCATACCATATCTCAAATCCATGGGCAACAATATCCCTTATAAGGATCACAAAGACACCTAGTTAAAACATGTGGAGAACATTAAATTAAGAATAAATAAAATGCACCAAGACATGATACAGGCATCATATATCCTAATAATAGGGGTCATTTAAATATCACATTGATGTTGGCATATTGCATCTCACCCTTCTCTAAT